>WAAD01018427.1:18302-53055 GCA_013389945.1 Fregata magnificens | reverse complement strand
CTCTATCAAGTGACCCAGAAGAAGAATGATTTCAAGTGGGGCCCTGAGCAAGGACAAGCCTTTGAAGAAATTAAACAGGACATAGCTCATGCAGTAGCCCTTGGGCCAGTCCGGGCAGGACAAGATGTAAAAAATGTGCCCTACACCGCAGCCAAGCAGAACGGCCCTACCTGGAGCCTCTGGCAGAAAGCACCAGGGGAGACTTGCAGTCGATCCCTAGGGTTTTGGAGTCGGGGACACAGAGGATCTGAGGCCCGCTATACTCCAACTGAGAAAGAGACGTAGGCAGCATATGAAGGGATTTGAGCTGCTTTGGAAGTGATTGGTACTGAAGCACAGCTCCTCCTGGCACCCCGATTGCTGGTGCTGGGCTGGATGTTCAAAGGGAGGGTCCCCTCTACACATCATGCAACTGATGCTATGTGGAGTAAGTGGGTCGCACTGATCACACAACGGGCTCAAATAGGAAACCCCAGTCACCCAGGAATCTTGGAAGTGATCATGTGCTGGCCAGAAGGCACAGATTTCAGAATATCGCCAGAGGAGAAGGTGACGCATGCTGAAGAGGCCCCACTGTATAATCAACTGCCAGAAAATGAGAAGCAATGTGCCCTGTTCACTGATGGGTCCTGTCGTCTTGTGGGAAAGTATCAGAGGTGGAAGGCATGTATATGGAGTGCTATATGACAAGTTGCAGAAACTGCGGAAGGAGGTGAATTGAGTCAGTTTGCAGAGGTGAAAGCCATCCAGCTGGCTTTGGATATTGCTGAATGAGAAAAATGACCAGTGCTCTGTCTCTGTACTGACTGATGGATGGTGGCAAATGCCCTGTGGGGGTGGTTACAGCAATGGAAGCAGAGCAACTGGCAGCACAGAGGCAAACCCATCTGGGCTGCTGCACTGTGGCAAGACATTGCGGCCTGGGTAGAGAACCTGGTTGTAAAAGTACGTCACGTAGATGCTCACGTACCCAAGAGTCGGGCCACTGAAGAACACCAAAACAACCAGCAGGTGGATCAGGCTGCTAAGATTGAAGTAGCTCAGGTGGATCTGGACTGGCAACATAAGGGTGAATTATTTATAGCCCAATGGGCTCATGACACCTCAAGGCCATCAAGGAAGAGATGCAACATATAGATGGGCTCGTGACCGAGGGGTGGACTTGACCACGGGCACTATAGCACAGGTTATCCATGAAGCAAGCCAAGCGGTCAAAGCCTCTCATGCCACCTACCAGAACACTACCTTGGGCCTTGAAAAGCAAGTCCTACAGCAACATGGCACCCCAGAAATAACTGAGTCAGACAACGGGACTCATTTCTAAAACAACCTCATAGACAGGTGGGCCAAAGAGCATGGCATTGAGTGGGTAGATCACATCCCCTATCATGCACCAGCCTCCAGGAAAATCAAACGATACAATGGACTCTTAAAGACTACACTGAGAGCAATGGGTGCTGGGACATTGAAGCACTGGGATACACATTTAGCAAAGGCTACCTGGTTAGTCACCACTAGGGGATCTGCCAATCAAGCTGGCCCTGCCCACTCAAACCTTTTACATACTGTAGAAGGGCATAAAGTCCCTGAAGTGCACATAAAAAATATGCTGGGGAAGACAGTCTGGGTTATTTCTGCCTCGGGCAAAGGCAAACCCATCTCTGGGATTGCTTTTGCTCAAGGACCTGGGTGTGCTTGGTGGGTGATGCGGGAGGATGGGGAAGTCCAATGTGTACCTCAAGGGGATTTGATTCTTAGTGAGAACAGCCAATGATTAGAACTGAGTGATGTTAAATGCTATGTAATACTGTATGTCCTCACTACTGTAGTTGCTACATACCATATCAGTGGTATTATAGTAAGAATCACCCATATTAATGAAGAACCAGATTCGATGAAACCGAGCAAAGTACAGTGGTGATGGAACCAGCTTCAGCATGCAACAATCCCACACCACACCAGTAGCTAAGTGGTGCTTAGTTGCTGGCTAGGGTTGAACCATGACAAAGGGACATGTATGTGTCTTCTGCTGTAAGTGGTGGATATGATGGATGTCATTCTGCAGGAAGGTAATGGTAACAGGAAGAGGCAGTCTGGTCACTAGTTATGCATATAATTAGCTCTGGTTTACATAATCTAAGAAATCCCAATTTTAGTATATCTTACTTCAGTAATAAGTACTGCTAAACTAGTGAAGGTGACCGAATGAAATTTGTTTATCTGTTTTGCTTTTTCCTTGAAAGAAGTTGCCAAGAATAATTCTCTGTTGTCAGGAGTAAGATACAAGCTCTAAATAATTTGGTTTTAAGCCCACCAGATGGCATTGTTGAGAGGCTTAATTAAATTCTGACAGCATAACATCTTGTTAAATTACAGTGACAATTAAAAAGGGAATGAGGGAGAGTGAGAAAGACAAGACTCATTATTATTCCTCTGAATTAGTAAAGCCAATCAATAAATAACCTTACTAAAGTATAGAAGTTCGAGTCCTGGAAGAAGTTTTTGTTTAAGTGAAATTTAAATTATAGATTCTCAGTCCTTGTGTACCAAGAGAAACACTTCGTTCCAGTCTAATGTCTACTGTGCACTGTGAAACAAGCAAAAAAACCCCTACTTACCTGAAAAGTCTATTTATATGTACCAGTTTCAGGCTAGTAGATGAAAACTTTTATCATTGTATGCAAAAAACTGATATAAAGTATTTTTTGTGCTATGCAGTGTACAAGCTTGGGTAGATTTCAGCAACTTAGAAGTAAATATGTTTTTGAAAATTTTTGGTTTTCTTTGAAATATGTAGATGCTACAAAAGTCTTACATTAAAAGTTTGGATTTTAATAGAAGGTTTTACAAAATATCTCAAAGTACAAGTCTGGTGTGTATTGTGAATCCTGTTCCTACCCTTGAAAATGATACAAAAAACCATATCCTCCAGACAACTTTAGCTAAGCAAAACAATTTGTTCTCAGTTATCCAGTTATTGTAACTTTAGTCTAGTGTATGTGCTTTCCTAAAAATTTGAATGAAATCGGCAGATTTTTTTCAGTTAAACAAGCATAACTTTTTTCCATCAATTCAGTGTAGAACTTTCAGTTGTTAAACACATACAGGATTAGTAATTGCCCAAATGCTTAATTAGTAATCTAATCTATTTTCTCCTGTTAACACTAATATTAATTATTTATTTATTTCTTTTTATTATGATAGGACTTAACATCCTATCGTTAACACCAATAAGTAATGGTTGAAATGCAATGAAATACTAGGAAGTAGTGTAAATCTCCAAGAGTTTGTCATCTGTAGTAAGAAATATACACATGGTAGATAAGAGCAGGTGGATGAAATGGGGACATGAATACAAGGAGGACTATAACCTCATTGACTGGAAGATGTATTCTCAGCCTGTGTCTACAGCAACGATTAACTTTATAAAACAGAAACAGATCACAGAGGTTTGATATAAGATCCCTGCATTTACATCGTGGATGATTAAGCTTTTTACTTTGGGTAGTTTTTGTCTGCTCTCTGGCCTGAACATTTGGTTCAAAGTTGTCCAAAGAAGAAGTCACTGGATCTGCCACGAGGTCCTGATTCAGGCTGGAAAAGAGTTCCCACTTTGCTTCATCTGAAAGGAACTTGGCTTACATGCACTAATGTATGTGATTTGCAGCAATGCACAGTAAGAGAGGGTGATTAGGGGACTTTTCTCAAAATCACAGTTCTCTGAACTAGAATGCTGACACATTCCCAGCTTCAGCTTGTACAGCTAAACAAAAGTACTTCATCTCTGTATATTCTTAAAGAAACTACCCCATTCAGATCTAGTCATTGGTATCTCTAGCTATCATGTGTTTAAACGCTGCCAGAAGTCATTCATCCTCCTACAGGTAAAAGTACCCCACTGACAAAATAAGACAATAAAAAAGAGAACTGTGTATTAATTTTGCAAGTTTAGCCGTCATAGGTATGTCAAATATAAAACTCTCTTGCATGTACGTTAAAAATGCCATATTATTCATTTTAAGTTCTTTCTTTTCAGGACTTCTCAGAATGATTACATGCCTTTTCATTTTCTTCTGAATATCAGAGATTTTCAAAGAAAAATCCCCAAACAGTCCTGATGAGTAATCCGTGAATAAGGTGATTGTGATAAACAAGGATAATTCTTCTGTTTCACTTTTGTGCATATGCTGCACCTTTTTAATTTTACTCACATACATGTAATCAGTAAAATTCCGCAAGATATATTTTTAAACTTGATCTTGAAATATAATTGGCTTTTTCAGTTTGAAAGACTTGCCTATGAGCCAAGACAAAGCGTAGTGAACACAGTTACAAAATTGTGGTGGTTTAACCCCAGCCAGCAACTAAGCACCACACAGCCGCTCACTCTATCATGGCCGGATGGGGGAGAGAATCAAAAGGGTAAAAGTGAGAAAACTTGCAGGTTGAGATAAAGACATTTTAATAGGCAAGGCAAAAGCCACGCACACAAGAAAAGCAAAACAAGGAATTCATTCACTACTCCCCATTGGCAGGCAGCTGTTCAGCCATCTCCAGGAAAGCAGGGCTCCATCACACATAGCGGTTACTTGGGAAGACAAACGCCACCACTCCAAATGTCCCCCCCTTCCTTCTTCTTCCCCCAGCTTTATACGCTAAGCATGATGTCATGTGGTATGGAATATCCCTTTGCTTTGGTCAGTTGGGGTCAGCTGTCCCAGCTGTGTCCCCTCCCAACTTCTTGTGCACCCCCAGCCTACTTACTGTTGGGTGGTGTGAGGATCAGAAAAGGCTCTGTGTAAGCACTGCTCAGCAATAATGAAAACACCCTTGTATTATCAACACTGCTTTCAACACAAATCTGAAACACAGCCCCGTACTAGCTACTATGAAGAAAATTAACGCTATCCCAGTCAAAACCAGCACAAAAATGTAATGAGTTTGTATTCAAGTCGCTGTGGCTCGTTTCAAAGATTTTATTATCTATACAGAGGAAAAGCATTAATTATTATTACTTTCTGGTTTTGGTTTTACCAAACCAAGACAGAGATTTTAATCTGCTTTTGAAATCCCAACTACTTTTGAAGAACTGCAACTATTTGGTATACTTCCAAACTTTTTGTGTTGTATCGTTTACTAAGGCAGAAACATTATGATACTTAAAAACCTGCTTGACATTTACCTTTACACTTTGTGGGCCTTTATTTTACCTTGATAGTAAAACACTTAAATTTTGTCAATAGATATTTGCTCGGGACTGCCAATTCTGAAGATTGGGGTGAAAGCAAAAGACAGCATGATTAAGTGTGTGGAAATAATTCCTGAGTCAAATAAAGAAAACACTGATGGATGTGGACAGTCCAAAGAACAGATGATAAAGATTTAGCAAAGACAAATATTACATGAATGCAGAGAGAAATGGTAGAAGAGAAGGGTATGGCCAACAAATGCAGGGGACTTTTTTAAGAGAAGAAGGTTTGTTAAAAAAATAATAGACTGACTTCATTTTTAGTATTCATTTTTCTTTAAAAAAATGAAAGGAACAGGTGAGTTTAAGATATAGAAATAAGCTAAGCTGCTCAGCAGTTTTTGAGAAAAGGCAAGTTTAAAGAAATATGAGCTTATAGAAAATTGAATTTTGTGTTTGTTTTGTGATGCAAAAAAACCACATATGCTTAGCATCCCGACTTTATATCTCAGAAGCAAGCAACATGCATCTTACATAAATTTTATTTCCTTTGACAAGAAGTAAAAATGTATTTATTCAGATCAATAAACTGTGTGATAAAGTTTTCTGAAATCGTGTTCATATCAGTGAGGACAGTTATAAGAAAATATATACTGGTTAAATAACACAAACCTAGAGATTAAGAGGTTGTGTGGTTTTTTTTAATATAAGAGGATAATCAAAATGCAAATTATAATTTCATCCATAGTAGGTACATAGGTTTCAGGAGTCAAAAACATTAACTGCCTCAGACACAGCCCATATGTTTCTATTTCTTTATTCAGGGAAAGTGTTCGGCATATAAGAGTGTATGTGCACAGAATTACTATATAATATAGATTATGAGTCAATTTTTTAGTATTACATTAATACAACTGCTTTAAAGAAAGGTTAACAAAGAGTCTAACTTAGTGATTATTGTTATTATATAGGCTGGGCCTTAGATCTTTTTAATACATAAGATACAATGAAAAATGCACTAGGTTCTTTTCAACAGCACAAGATCAACTCTAGTGTAAGTTAGATGGCTCTTGAAATTTTTACAGTAACATGGCATATAAGTCATTTGTGTTAACAAGTATGAAACCTAATCTTATTCATATGTAAATTATTGCAGACTTTAGAGAACTGCATAGGCAAGAATGCAAGCAGGGGAAAGAATCCACCTAATATTTTCTGTCCATGCCAATAATACTCAAGCCACTTAATGTATCATTATTTTTATCATTAGAATTATTCAGTTTGCAGTTATAGAAGGTAATGCAGGGATTCATCCTATCTAACTGTAACCACCCAGATACAGGCACCTAGAATTGTGATACCTTCTATCTTGAATACCAGTCTGGAATATGAGACTTTAGTGGGAAGCTCATTCAAAACAAAGAAATTAAAGTACTCCATCATCATAATCATCATTATTATGATGATACAAGGCAGTAGGTCTCTGAAAAGAATATTGTAAATGCAAGAAAATGACATAGGTTTGAAAAGAAATTTGAAAGACAAACTTGGAAGTACTTGGAAGTAAGATCAATTTCTGGCTAACAAACAAACTATAGCATGCTCAGAAAATCTGTGCTGAAAGTAGTCAGAAGCTGAGAAAGTATTAGTGCAAGTACCCTATACACTTGCTTGTGTTACTCTGTGGTGTCTTTTTGCAGTCACAGTTGAAGATGCTATTGAGCTAGATGGACCATTGGTCTGAAGCACTATGAATTTTCATATCTTCCTAATTCTTTTTTTTTTTTAAGAGTTTTCGTGAAGGACCTGTCCTAGATTTTTTTCAGTTAAAGCATATCCCTAAATACCCATACAGAAATATTTAGCACAAATAAACCATGTAATTCTTTAAAGGTCATAATTGTAGAAATGTCTTTTAGCTTTCATCTCTTCTGTAGACGGATTAAAGTTTTACTGTTGCTTTTTGGTTTGGTGGGGTTTGTTTGGGGGTTTTGCTGTTTTGTTTTGTTTTGTTTTGTTTTGTTTTGTTTCATTTGAGAGAATAGATACACAAAGAAATCTGGTGTAAGAACCAGCTGTTTCATTCAGGTAAATACTTCATAATGCTGATGATATGGGTGTAGTTGGTAAGACAGAACACAGTATATTTGTATGCCATGACATGTGAATTGTTGAATTATGGCCTTGTTTTCTCAGCATTTACATTTAAGTAGACCAATAAAGAAGAAAGAGGGGGGAAGTAAGCTCACACATAGTGCCTTCAAGCAGCAACATAAATCTGGTTCAAACTTCCTCAGCCACTTATACCAAGAGTGGAATCTCCAATTACATTAATCAGCTCTTCAGAAACAGTTCAAAAGTGTCTTGTCACCCAAAAAGTCATGAATCATACAAAATATTTGCCAGCCTGTCAAGGGGAAAAGATTAACATTTTCTCCTAAATAACTTTCAGGTTCAAGTCAAAGCTATGGGTTTGGAAGGGGAGGTGGAGAACAGGATGGACTATGTTGTTCTTGCTTTTTTATTGTTTGATGACGTTTTCTTCACTCGGCCTTTGCACACCTGATGACAGTGTCTGTAGGTTTAGAGGAATATGAGTCAATAGATGACCACAGCAATTTGTGAAGAAATTGCAGTACTTGCTAATATAAGAAAAAAGCATCTGCAGACAACAGGATAGGAGTGAATTGTGGTTATTACTTAGTGCTTGTTGCAGATGCATTTGACATCTGTGACTTACTCCCTTTGGCAGAATGATGCTTCTATACTTAAATGGGTCTTGTGAAAGCTCATTTTTCTACAAAGAATAGAAAGGTGATAAATAGTAGGACTAGCATACTCCACTTGCTTAAGTGCCTCTATAATGAGACTAACCATAACAATAGTGACTAAAAACAAATTTCATAATGGAAGCAGTGATAAGTTATAGCTCCACTTCCAGAGCTTGGATGACTACTAAGCCCCACATTGATTTTCTGGCAATATCCTAAATCAATATCTGAGAGAAACTTCAGAACACACCAGATCTCTCATCTTCCTTTACAGAACAGGATTTCAGAAAATAAGTCAGTCAGGAATTCTCAGTGCAAAGATGAAGTACTTTGTCTGGAAATTTGGAGGATCAGCAGGTAAGTGCAACCTGGACAGAAAAAAAAGGACATTGAAAGTAATGCACACATTATATTGATACTTGTATATGATAATTTTTCCTAGATTCTTCCACCAGATCTTTAATTAATACATAATTGTTTTAATTGTTGAGTTTTGTAAAGTTCTGTGAATTAAAGTACTTCCTGAGACATTAGCACGTGTCCTAGGTAACATGATTGTATTTTCCTGTGTAATTTCACAGATACCTATTTCATGACTTCTTCTATGTGTTTCAAATGGGGTTTGCAAGTAAAAATTTAAACCATAAGCAGTAGTAATAATTATTAACTAGTTATTTATTGGTTGTTTGCAATTAAAGATGTGCTTTCTATGTAATATAATGAAGTAATCTCAACTAAATTAGTGACGATTTTTTTTCCTTCAAAGGAAAAGACAACTTTTTTTTGCTTGCTTTCAGTTATAGCTTAAAGAGTATTTTCTGAACTTGAAAGTCTGACCTTTTTCACTATTTATGTTACATGCAACAAGAATTCAGAGTTGTCTTTTCTAGTCTGCAGCAAAGTCTTTTTAAGTGGCATTTTGCTATAAATGATATTAATGAGTTAAGAATTTTGAACTGGACAAGAAGTTGTAAAATAACCTGTTCGAATTATATTAAAAAAATAACTCTAGTGCTAAACCTCTAATTGCATGTGATGAAAGTCTGTTGATGAGAACATAGAGAGCACAGGTAGACATATTCTTCCTATCATGATCTATTCATCCTGCATAAGAGCCTGAGAAAGTAAGTTTTCTAATGAACTGTATGGGCTCAATCCAATTATTATTGAAATTAATAGAAACACTCCACTGATTTTGACAAGAGATGAATCATAGAATCATAGAATGCTTTGGGTTGGAAGGGACCTTTAGAGGTCACCTAGCCCAACCCCCCTGCAGTGAGCAGGGACATCTTTAACTAGATCAGGTTGCTCAGAGCCCCATCCAACCTGACCTTGAATGTTTCCAGGGATGGGGCCTCCACTACCTCTATGGGCAACTTGTTCCAGTGTTTCACCACCCTCACTGTAAAAAATGTCTTCGTTATATCCAGTCTAAATCTACCCTCCTTCAGTTTAAAACCATTACCCCTTGTCCTGTCACTACAGGCCTTGCTAAAAAGATTGTCCCCATCTTTCCTCTAAGCCCCCTTTAAGTACTGAAGGGCTGCAGTAAGGTGTCCTTAGAACCTTCTCTTCTTCAGGCTGAACAAGCCCAACTCTCTCAGCCTGTCCTCGTACGAGAGGTGCTCCAGCCCTCTGATCATTTTTTGTGGCCCTCCTCTGGACCCACTCTAACAGGCCCATGTCTTTCCTGTGCTGCAGGCTCCAGAGCTGGACGCAGTACTCCAGGTGCAGTCTCATGAGAGCGGAGTAGAGGGGCAGAATCACCTCCCTCATAGAGTGATAGAATGGTTTGGGTTGTAAGGGACCTTTAAAGATCATCCAGTCCAAGGCCCCTGGCATAGGACATTGCCCCTTGTCCTATCACTACAGGCACTGTGAAAAAGTCTTCCTCCATCTTTCTTATAAGCCCCCCTTATACATTGAAAGGCTGCAATAATGTCTCCCCAGAGCCTTCCCTTCTCCAGGCTGAACAACCTCAACTCTCTCAGCCTTTCTCCATAGGAGAGGTGTTCCATCCTTCTGATCATTTTCAAGGCTCTCTTCTGGACCCGCTCTAACAGGTCCATGTCCTTCTTGTGTTGAGGGCTCCAGAGCTGGATGCAGGGCTCCAGAGCTGGATGCAGTACTCCAGCTGGGGTCTCACCAGAGCAGAGTAGAGGGGCAGAATCACCTTCCTTGACCTGCTGGCCACGCTTCTTTTGATGCAGCCCAGGATAGGGCTGGCATTCTGGGGTGCAAGTGCACATTGTTGGCTCATGTCCAGCTTTTCATCCACCAGTACCCCCAAGTCCTTCTCCACAGGGCTGCTCTCAATCCACTCATCACCAAGCCTGTATTGATATCGGGGGTTACCCCGACCCAGGTGCAGGACCTTGAACTTGCCTTTGTTGAATCACATGAGGTTCACACAGGCCCACCTCTCCAGCTTGTCCAGGTCTCTTTGGATGACATCTTGTCCTTCTGGCCTGTCAACTGCACCACTCAGCTTGGTGTCATCTGCAAACTTGCTGAGGGTGCACATGATCCCGCTATGTTATTCATAAAAATATTAAACAGCACTGGTCCCAGTACGGACCCCTGAGGGACACCACTTGTCACTGTGCTTCAAAGTCATAAAATAGTAGAGTTTGTGATGTCAAGTGTTGCAGGAAAATACAAAAAGAGCTCAGGTGTCCCAAATTAACCAAAGGTTAAAAACAAGTGACTAAATCCAGGAGTGCAATTTGGAAAACTTTGCTTAATTGTGTGTGTTGGGTTTGTGTGGCAAGGTTTTGGTAGTGGGGGGGGCTACAAGGGTGGCTTCTGTGAGAAGCTCCTAGAAGCCTCCGCCAAGGCCAAGACAATCAACAATGGTGGTAGCGCCTCTGTAATAACATATTTAAGAAAGGGGAACAAAAAACCTGCACAATTGCACCTGGAGAGAGGAGGGAGAATATGCGAGAGGAACAACTCTGCAGACACCAAGGTCAATGAAGAAGGAGGGGGAGGAGGTATTCCAGGCGCTGCAGCAGAGATTCCCCTGCAGCCCGTGGTGAAGACCATGGTGAGGCAGGTTTTCCCCCTGCAGCCCATGGAGGTCCATGGTGGAGCAGATATCCACCTGCAGCCCGTGGAGGATCCCATGTCACAGCAGGTGGATGCCCGAAGATGGTTGTGACCCCATGGGAAGCCCACGCTGGAGCAGGCTCCTGGCAGGACTTTGTGGACCCTTGGAGAGAGGACCCCATGCTGAAGCAGATTTTCTGGCAGGACTTGTGACCCTGCAGGGGACTCACGCTGCAGCAGTCTGTCCCTGAAGGACTGCACCCTCTGGAAAGGACCCCTGCTGGAGCAGTTCATGAAGAACTGTAGCCTGTGGGAAGGACCCATGTTGGAGAAGTTTGTGGAGGACTGTCTCCTGTGGGAGGGACCCCACACTGGAGCAGGGGAAGAGTGTGAGCAGTCCTCGCCATGAGGAGGAAGGAGCGGCAGAAACAACATGTGATGAACTGCCCGCAACCCCCACTCTCTGTCCTTATCTTGACCCATGAGCCTTTTGTTATATTTTCTCTCCCCTGTCCTGCTGAGGAGGGGGAGCGATAGAGTGGCTTTGGTGGGCACCTGATGTCCAGCCAGGGTCCATCCACCACATTGTGACTAATGGAAGATTCTTGCAGCTGTTCCCTGAGATTTCAGTGAAAGGAATTCCTTCCTAAAAGTTGACACAACACAAACACAGAAAAACAGAATCTGCCCTGACTCTCTCTACACTGTAAAAAGCACATCTCACCTACATTCTCCAAGCAACCCCTTCTACCCGCCATCCTTTTTAAACCTCTCCTCATGCTATTTCACAGAAGTAATTCCTCAAATTCACTGATTTCATTGTGATTCCTTCTCAGTCTAACACTAGACAGACTGAGTAATAAAACAAAGGCAGATCTACTTATTGAGTCCCAAGGTTTAACACTGAAGTTGTTTGAAGTTGAAAGCAGAATTATATTTCTCTGTATTGGGCTTCTTGCTTCTTAAGAACACAGGCATACAATAGGCTTCAGTTTTCATTTTCTTCTTAAGCCCTGGCTTAAAAAGCCTGATGCACTCTCTTGAAATCCTGAAAATACAATGTTAAATATTGTTTTTCTACTCTACTGCATTAGAGGAAATACCCATATTCATTTTACACACATTCTGTAAAGCCAACAGAGTCTAGTGTGTTATTGATTTGATAGAAAGCACACATGGTACTTCTGTCACATCAGCATAAATAGGGGAGCTGAAATACAGCATTTTTGCCCAGGCAGTTGTACATATGTGTATATCTTTTGGCCATATACTATCAAATATAAGTATTCCTGGATCATGCTGATCTTTCTTATCCTGAATACCTAATGGCAAGGTTCTTTAGTGGCCAAAAAACTATTAAATTGTTCTGGTTTTGAATGTACTGTTATTCAGTACGTGGAAAGGTGACATGCTACTTAAACCATCTCAATGTCTAAAGCAGCTAAGGATTCACAAGCTGTGTTTGCCTGCATCTGATTCCACTATGCAGCCTAATCTGTAAGGCATGCATTTATAATATCTAATGTACACTGATGGAGAATGCAAAACAGAGAAACCAGGTCAAAGAAGAGGCATCATTTCCTTGTTTACATAACAGGGCCATGATTAGATGTGTCTCTAAGTTCTGGATTCAATTATTTAGCCTTCGGTGGTCAAAAAACACTTCTTCCATTTTCTAGGACAGTGGCCATTCTAGCAGGATTTGCAAGCAAAGATTGAGATATTTTATCATATATTCTAATTTTACAAGTGCACCATGTAAACTGAATGATTACAGGATTAAGGCGGACTAACTCTGCAAGCTAATGAAGGAAGTCCTAATAACAGCAAAAAGTTGATTTCCAATCTGTATTCCTCATACTATAGAATTAGCTTATTCCATGGCTCTTTAAAGCAAAATCCTTATGCATTTTGCACAGAGACCAGACTCTCAACTTTTCTCTTTTCCCTATTTTTAATTCACGGATTCTTTCTAATTTTCTGAGTGTGGGTTTCCTTTCTGCAAAAATGATTCAATTTCAGCAGGAGATATCACTCCTCCTTCATCCAGAGAACTTGTGTCTCAGTCAGCTAGGATGCCCTGCTTGAAAAACACAGGGTGTGGGCTTATACTCTGAAATTTAGGAAGACATATAGTACTGATCTCCCACTTTATGTCCAAAATACTAATAAATGTACAGCTTCATTTTTTCCAACAATGATATTAAACGAAAGTGGCTGTGACTGCTGTGTTTTTTGCTGAAAGTGATGCTGTCAGTTTGTGTTAAGTGAGTTAGCTGCAAGCATGCTGGCTTGATTGGGCCCCTTTGGAAACAAACCCTGAATTTCAAATGACATGAGGCAAAGGATAGGCTGCGAGATGCTCAGCTTTGCCCACATACTGGTACCTCTCAGCACAGCTGCACTGTGCATTATGGTTCAGATCAGAAGGGGTTTCTTTCTTTATTCGTTTTTTAAGTAAATCACTCAGTTGTCCTCACTGTGCTAAGGTGCACTCCATGGAGTGTTCTCAGGGTCTACGCAATGGACATCTTTCAGGTTATACTTTACCAGAAGAAGTGACACTAACAGCTAAGGCATTTCAACTGCTGATGGGTTTTCAGCACACAGAATCAGGCTGCAACTAGGTCAGAGTAAAACATTGCAAAATGCATGTAATGTGGATGCCAGGTCCTCAGCACTAGTTGCTTTGTTGTACTCTTCACTGAGTTACATTTACTACTCACATAGATAGAGCCTTACAGTTACAGAAGTTTTGGAGTGTAGGGAACTTCACCAATTCAGATGAAGGTATCTAGGGAACCTGTATTGTCTAAGACAATAAAAGGTGTTGAGGTTTGGGGTTTTTGGGTTTGTTTGGGTTTTTTTTTTTAATGATTACTCATAAGTTTAGGTCACTATATTCTATTTTGTACAACTTTAGATGTTTATAAGAATGTTTATGTCTAAACAGAGATGATTCAGCTAATGAGATTATGCTTAAAATGTTATTTTCAAGAGAGATAGCCTTAAGTCTTTTTTCTGAAATGGGGTTTAGCTTTCCTTGAAATGAACAGATGCATTGAGAAAGAATTAGAAAAACCTCCAGGGTCTGTTAGTTGTTAAGAATCCTCCAGTAGATGGAGATAGAGAATAGGACTTTTTAGACGATGTATCAAAATAATTTTTCTCACTGGTAGCATTCATACATTTCCTGTCAATCTTCCTAGGGTGTTTATCATAACTGTTAATAAGTTGCACTCTGACAATGTGCTCAAGAGAGCACAGGCAACAGCGCCCAGATAAGAATTCAAACAATATAAACATATAAAAGGTGAGTGAGACTAGTTAGGAAATGCATTAAGAATCAATTTCCTGCTTTCTTATCTCTCATTTAATTAACTGTCTTAAAAGGAAACACACATTTATTGGATGTTTCCTGTATAGATAGGTATTTATAAATTTGTAATTTCAGATGAGTAGATAGATTATATCATTTTTATTTTGAAATAGTTTATTTTAACACGAGAACTGTCATCTGCATGATTTGAGTCTTCACCATACTAGTGGGGGTTTTTTTTGTTTATATATTCTTTTCATTATGTTAGACACATAATAAAGACTGTCATAATTTCCTTCATCTTTCGGTTCTTTTATGAAAAAAAAGTGAGTTGGTTACTTTACTGGCAGGTTACTTTTCTTCTGTAATCTCTGCAGAAGCAGGAACCTGAATACATTAAAATTAGGGGGAAGACTATAGGAATGTAAAGAATGACATAAAAAAAAAAAAATCCATGTAGTCGTAACAGGAAGATCCTACTGGTGAAACACAAAATGCAAGATAATTCCTAATCATGTATTTTGTTTAGATACGCAACCACTCAAAAATACCAGTGGCTGGTTTCCCAAGAAGTGCTATATTTTCTCTGGCTGGCTCCCTTAAAACATCCAACTGAAGACAGACACTTAACCTTGCTATAAAGTATTGACCCTACCGTTATTCAATGGAAATAGGTACAAACTCTCCTTAGATCTTGCTTCTCAAATAAGGAGTCACTTACAAGAAAACACCTTAATTTTATTTTTTCTATTCATCTATCTACTATAGATATTTACGGGGGTTTTACCACTGTGGCATATAGACGCTTTGCTTAATTCAAAAGAATGGCTGCGTTGTGTCTTTCTGCCAGGCAACTTGCAATGCATGTTGATTTGATGTTAAAAATAAATGGAAACCTTCAAAACATTAAAACATTCTTGGAAAGTGGTGAAGATGAGTGGTCATTGCTTTGGAAGTCAATTCACCACCCATGGGTCATTATCTGAGAAAGTTTCTGTATAAACCAAATCCTTTTTCTTGTGGGTGATACTTCAGTGGTTACTGGTGATCATGGTGACATGCAAAAAAATTAACTGTGTTTACATTAACTTGATGATAAAGAGAAAAAATGAGCTATGAGACATTTTTTCAGAGTGCCTTACAGATATTCATCTTTTATGAGGCAACTTGTATTAACACCATGCATATTTTCCAAAAGCCAGCTTTAAACAGGAATTGATATTTTCTCATTGAGAGCTTGATCATATTTTTGAGATGTCTATCTGGAGAAGACTTTCATTTTTCTCTTGCTGTGTAAGAGCAAAGACTCAGTTTCCCTTTTTTTTCCAGATAATAGGAAGCAATCTTGACATTTCTGAGGATTTATGGAAAGAACTGGTAGAACTGAAAGAATAGTTAGATTCAAAGGACAGATTGCCTTGAAATCATTCTGGAGAGCAGGGCAAAGCTGTGGTGCAGGTTTGCAACTTCATCAATAATGCAGTGGCCTCAGGAGCTCTATAGTGTTGGGTGGATGAGCGAAAGGTCTCTTTCATTTGCAAAGAGATATGGAAAGACTGACCTTGCTTCTCAAGAAGCAAGTACTAGAAGAAAATTTCCTTGGAATACCACAGAGAAATGCTTTATCTTCTTTACCTCAAAAAGCAGGAGTCTCTGACTAAGAGCTGTTGCAACATTTCTTTTTCCTTCTTCGTCCAAACACTCCATCTTACTACTACTTCTTCAAAGAAAGTTTGCAGAGAGGTTTCTTTTCTTCTTTTCTTTTTTAATCTCCTTGCGTAATGAAGTAATGCTTTCTGTCAGTAATAAACGAGGAGCATTGTACAGTGACATAAGTCACTGTCAGAGAATTTAGTATATATGTATGTATATATATATATATGAAGACAAGGGAAGTGTCTTTAAAGATATGTATCTTGCCCCCAACTTTTTTCACAAAACATAATAGCCTGGGTTTCTGTCACTTATTGAGACATGAAATGTTTTGGCAACAGCGAGAACTGTCATGAATTGATGCATTCTCATCTTAGCAAGAGTTCACTTAACCCGAACGTTAGGGATTTGGAATATGTCAAGGACAGCAAATACAGAACGTTTTTTTTTCCCTGTGTCTTGCTGCTCTAAAGGTCAATCAATCTATCTCCCTCTTGTACCATCCTATACTGGGATTCTGGCACAGTTTTACAAGCATAACAAGTGATCTGAATTTGTTGTTCTCCTTTGTGCTAGGAGCCCCTGAAGTCATCGATCAGAGAACATTTGTAGCTTTATTTACGAAGTGAGCATTCAAAATGATTTTCAATACTTTCTGCTGTTCTCTATTCCCTTTGTTGTTTCAAGCATAATGGCACCTTCTGACTTTTTCATCAGCTTTCCTGAGCCAAGCCAAAAGTGCAGTCCTGACAACAGGTCTTCTCGATGACAGAAAGAAATGCAGGAGAGATTGATCAGTGCAGCAAAGGTCTTCTATGGTCTGAATGGTTTCTGTTTTTCTTACCGTGTCTATGGAGCTTAGACAAGTGAACAACCTCCTCCTTTAGAAATAAGAAGCCCAGGTTATATATAAAGCAAAATAACGGGTGTGGAGGGGTGGAAGCTAAAATCAATTGTAGACTTTGAAATCATAGACCTTTAACAATCCTCATGGCTGTAATCTAACCTTTTTCAGGACCATATGTTCTAGTTGCATTAGTATAACCACTCAATTCATTTCAAAGTAATGTACTCCAGGTCTTACCAATTACATAGTGAAAGGATTGGCATTTTCCTCTGACCTCAGAGTTCCTCCTTACAATGTAACTGCTGCACTGTTCTGTACTGCAGATGACAGCATTTCTTGTTTCCACCTTCCACCTTTCCAGACTGTCTTCATTTTGTAGTAATTGTTAACTGCTTTGGAAGTACTTTTAGTGTCAGCAACATTGGATTTAATGCAAAGAGCTTGTAATTGCTAAGTTATTTTAAAGGGGCAAGCATATTGTTTGCTTGGGAGAGCAGGGAGTGCTCTCTCTCCAGATTTTACGGTATCTCAAGAAATAGCATAATCCTCTCAGTCACTTCATCCTAAGCAGATCTGCTGTTTCTAGGTTGTCCTACAGTATCTGATCACTTTTGCCAGTGAGTTTCTCCCAAGTCCAAAAAAATGTTACCGTTCCTTGTCCTCTTCCTCTTCCTTTCAGTATCTAAACACTGATGCCCCAATCATACATCTCTATGGTTGTTTTCTGCAGAGACTGGTTTGTGCTATTTTTCTTTAAAGTAAACAACACTAGTAAAGTTCATAAATATAAATTTCCTATTCTACAATGATCCATGCAGAACCAACTGGAAAAGAAAGGAATATTTGCTTGTATCATGCTGGACATGTATCCTTGGTGTGTTTGTTTTTTTTTTTTTTTCCCCTAAGAATGTCAGACTAAAACAGTTTTACATTTCATTTCTATAGCTGTGTGACATGAAAAACACTAATCTTTTTAAAAGACATAAAATAAAAGTTTTTATGAAAGCTTTTATAAGTTTTCTAGCAGAATGTCACTCTCACACTAGCATAAAACAAAATATCTATTTTGGACCCTTCCTTCTTGTTCTGGCTCTGCAGAATTTTTATTCAGCTCCTCTATGCTTTTGTTTGATTGACTATAAACACTTCTTTTAACATTTCTGTATGCCATAGCAACTTCATGAGCTGTAATAAAATGCAACTTGGAGGTATTATGTTCACTTACAAAATAATTTAACTAATACCCTTGCCTTTACAACTTCACTAACACAGAGTACAGAACATCACAGAGAAATGTCAGCTGCATATTTCAACCAGCTTTGGCCTTTATTCTATGCATCTTGAAATCTTTGGTGCCAATACTACTGAATTTTGTGAACTAGTGATGAGAACACATACATACATTTATTATCCAGAATTATTTGCTTTTCACTCCACCTTTCTGTCTTTTGTTTTTGTTACAATAAATGCTAAGGAGCATAGACTGATCTTTCTTTCTGAGACAGTTGCAAATCTCAATTGACCAGAGCCTAAGGGAAAGACATGGCAATAGAAATAAAAAGTTTTGGATGCAGTGTTAAAGTAATGTCTTTAATGTTTGTTTTTATTAAAAACATCAAGCACCTGTGGGAGAAAGAGTACGATAACCCAGCCATCCTCAGGAGTTTCATATACATACATTAAGCAAGAAGAAAATATTCAAAACACAGGTAATGTTGTTTTTTCTTCTTTAACCTTTATCTTAAATCAAATACAGAAGTGCTGCTGTGTGATCTTCTTTGATTACTAAATCTTGTATCATAAGCAACTGCATTTAATGACTGATTTGCATGTTGTTGATAGATAAATTCTGATAGATTTTGACAAAACTTTTGTAGTTTATATTTACATAAAGCTGTACATACGGGTCTTCCAGATACTCTAAATATTATTGTCCTGGTTTTGGCTGGGATAGAGTTAATTTTCCTCCTAGTAGATGGTATAGTGCTGTGTNTGCTGCTTGGGAACTGGCTGGGCATGGGTCAGAGGGTGGTGAGCAATTGCATTGTGCATCACTTGTTTTGTATACTCTTTTATCATTATTATTATTATTTTCCCTTCCTTGTCTGTCCTATTAAATTACCTTTATCTTAACCCATGAGTTTTACCTTTTTTCCAATTCTCTCCCCTATCGCACCGGAGGGGAGTGAGCAAATGGCTGTGTGGTGTTTAGCTGCCTTCTGGATTAAACCACAACTACTATCAAAATGAAGAAAAAAAATCTATTTATTATTACAAGAATGTAATACTTTGTACACTGTTGTTGGGTAAACAAGGATCTAGAAAAGAAAACTATTCTCATGCCATGGTTTTAATATTTATGAAACAAACCAACATATTTGTTTTTTCCACATGTTTTATATCATATCTATTAGCATTTGGGGGACAGGATATATCACAGAAGGTTGTATTAACCTATCTACATACAGAAATCTATGTATGATTTAGTCACTCACTGTACACTCTGTTGTCAATAAAGGAAAATCAGGCACACCAGGGGTGTGCTTTATGGCATCCAAAGCTAGGACCAGCCAAGGAACAAATGAACAAGCTATAATTCCTCTTTCTCTCCATTGACTATAAACAGAATATAGAATGAACAGCTTTGATTCAGGCTTCCACAGCACAGTGTCTAAAATTTAAATGAAAAATTCTGCACTAACAAACTCATCAAACATGTGCTGGCTAAAAGTAGGGCATCTAGCCAAAACTAGCTGTTTAGATTCAATCCATACTGAGCAGAGAAAGAAAGGTAAAAATGACAACTGCTTCTCTGCTGCCCCTTCTACATCACAACAAGGCTCAGGAATGTCTCTCCACTGTTTCACATTTCTACTGAAAGGAAATTTTGCACGGAGGCTAGAAGGGAGTTGCTGTATGCTTCATTCAGGTTTGCAATGACAGCTGGAGACTGTGACTGTAGGAGATGCAATTGAGCATTCCTGCTTATAATGCAGATGTAGTCAAATGCATCTATACAGACAATTCATAAAATCTATTTTTCTACTTCTATTCGAAATGAATTATTCTGTTCTTCTAGAAGTACCTATTTTTAGAATCAAGAAAATTGCTTTAGATTAAATGCCCAATTTTAGATGGCTAGTATTAGGTAAAATAATCCTGCAGTGACTACACAACATTTAAACTTTTAGAGCCTTTCATTGCATGATTTTGGCAGGGTTTCTTTAAACTTAGAGGGGCTCATACTGAAATGTGAATTTCATGTAATTTGTAACTGGAACCTAGTGGATAGATGTAACAATGAATTAGTGTTATTATTCTGGATCAGGTATAAATTCCTCTCCTCACATTTTTTGTACACTAGTTCCACTATCTCAGGTCACAGTCTGCTATACTTTTAAAGATTTTGTAAATTCTTGTACATGAAAGAAAGTAATACACTATTTACTAAGCAGAATGAATCCCTGAAAGCTGAAATTTCTGGCAACCGGCACCCGGTTTATATACTTACTTTGTGGGGGAGGTGCAACAACTTGGGGCTTGATATTGATATCATCACATGTATTACTTACTAAAAATTTGGAAAAAGAGTGTCATTACTCTTTTCTCAGACAAAAAGAAGTCATATTAGGGTTTATTCTGGGTAAGCCCAGAAAGTCTCTGCTGTAGTTCATGCTGAATGAAAGCTTTATGACAGCACTAGTAAACCCTAGCCAAGATACCTTGCCAATGTAGTGGGGTTATATTGCAAAGATTTATCTTAACAGGAGAAAAAAAAAAGAAGAAAAAAAAAAAAAACAGCAATACTCTCAGCCTCATCATGTTATTCCACATTTTCATAATCTTCATCCTCACAAACTGAATTGTTACTTGAATATGTATACCTGCAGCAAAAAGCAATTATGTTCTTTCCATATTGTCTGAATATTATTTTAGATCACATGCAATATTTCACTGATGACGTTTGTAGAGTGTTGATTTCTCAACTCCCACAGCTACTATAGCAAATTTTTTAAAATACTTGATTAAGCTACTCCAACAATTTATTAAATTATGCTAAACATATTTATCACCAATGCACAATTACTGTCATTCACAATATACAAGGTGTGATTATGAAAGTCACTTTGTAAAACCAGCAAATTAACATTATTTATATTTACATTGGTTTAGTGTTGACTTTTTTAGTCATGCTCTTATGCTTTAAATTTTAATGTCTGCCCAACTTATGGAAATCAATTTTCCTTTTCCAGTTCATAAATTCTGAACTTCAGTAACTTAATAACTAAATAAACACAAAAGGCTAAAATGAAAAAAAAATCATTTTTCTTCAAGAAACATTGGGAGTTTCAGCATATAATTCAAGTCATCAAAAAGTCATAATAAAGAAAAAAATACAAGATAGAAGCAGTGTTGCAGATGTATAAAAATACTTTAGTCATTTCACCAGGAACTCTATTTCAAGCTCTTCTTTGGAGTTTCCTCTCTAAAATGTACATCAAACAATAAAAATCTTTAAATTCAGTAATATCTTGGCTTAACCTTTAAACACATATATTTTTCAAGATCAGCAAGGAAAAAAATATTAGGATTTTTATTCTAAGCTAGTTCAAATATATGCCTTAATTATCTGCTTACTTAATATCTAAAAAATAATTTTGGAGTTCGTAACCTATCTTTAGAAAAAAGATTCATAGTAGAGATACCTTTGTTCCCTATGCAGTATATGGAGAGATTTAGAAATATAAGAACAATTTAGACCCGGTTACAATGGTTGGATGGAACAATTTGCCTGAGCCTGAAATACAAAAGAGGCAGAATGCAGTTCATAAGAGGTAGCCAGTAAGAAATACTTAAGAAGAGGGTGAATCTCAGAGGCTTCAGTTCAAAGCTGTAGAGACAAAGTTCAGCTCGGCTTAAGACCCTGATATAGCTATGCATATGGCTACTAAAAACTTCTGGATTTTCTCTATTCCTTTGAAACACAAACTTGGAAAAGTTGGACTTGATGATCTTAGAGGTCTTTTCCAACCTTAATGATTTTATGATTCTATGATTCTATGCTCTGGAGTGGCAGCAGACCCTTTTCCTAAAACACACAGATGGGTTCTGGTTCCAGGTCTCACGGTTTTTCATGTAAATTTTATCTTGTAACCACTTCATGAAAAGTACACAAACTGACATGACAACAAGGAAAGAAACTCTCAAGTGTTGTACAGAATCCCTCTCCTCTGGCACAAGGAATCTCAAAGACTTTCCTGCATGTAGAACAGCTTCTACAGCATACGCGGAGGGAGTGGCGATGGAGCCACGCTGAGAAGGCTTCCCAGCAGTGGTACACAAGTTTCATGTCCACTGTGTGAGACTTGACACAGCTACATATTTACCTGCAAAAATCTATGTCTCTAAATCTTAGTGTGGGTTTACTAGCTGTATTGCATTTTGGAAACAAATTAGGTCACTGTGAATAGATAATACTCTTGCATAGCTATCAAGCCTAATTGTGGATCATTTTAANCCTTTTATTTTATTTCAGCTGAAGGAAAGCAGACTGTTCAATTCACTGCTACATCCCTTTTGTGTTTCAAAGAATATTAAGAGCTTTGACATTCATGGTTTCTGTGAATGAACATCAACCATTACATCTTCAGCAGCCCACGTGGCACTTTGTTATATACAGCTTCTTTCAACCACATTGCAAATAATCGATTTTTTTCCCCTGTAGCTTATACAAAAGTATTAATATGGAGCTATATAAAAAACAGGTTGAAATTACATGCAATGGCAAATCACCAGGGCAACAGGGAACTATTCACAACCTTACAGTGCTGCTTTTCCATTTCAGAAGCTCTAAAAAGATACTACTATTGAAGGAATAACCATAAAGCTGGGAGCTAAAAAGAAAATAATATTTTCAAAAGCCAGTTAGAAGGTGTGAATCAAACTATTGTTAAGACACTTTAGTTGTGTATGTGCTTATATTTACCCAAAATTTACCATGCCCTTTTTGCGGTTAAAAGAGTGAACGCCTTCAAATGAAATTTTTGAAAACTTTGCAAAGAATGAGGACTGTTATTAGTATCTTGCCACATTGCTGTTCTGCCAGTACTGAAAGACTGTTTCCACTGAAACATTCTGAGGTTGCTAAATCTCAAAATGCAAAGCTTAAAACATTCATACTTTCTAAATGTTTTATCTCAGATACTTTGAATGCTCTGATCTCACTGGTGTTATATTTGTTGCATATGATTTTTAAACTAGGTCATTTCTCTGTGGATCTAGAATAAAATTTCCATGTGATCGTATTTCCATGTGAGCCTGTGAACAAGTTAGATAATTTCTTCCATGTCACAAATCTTCACTAATCTTACTTACAAGTCATGAGCTTTGGATTTACACAGTAGACACATGAATGGATTGAACAGTAACAGAATGGGTAGAATGCCTGGAGTAAAAGTTAGAATACGTATACCCTGGACAGGCATGAGATCATAACTCTGTATCATTTCTTTTGCATTAAGCAGCTTAATTGCTACTATCTTTAGTGAGAATCCTGCAGGCAGGTAAGAAGAACAAAGGTCCTTATATACTGATTTTAATAAAGTTGCATTCAACGAGCTGTAGGAAACATGTTACAGTTATGCAAATTTTCTGGATGTATTAGTGATTCTTGTGGCTTTAGGTGGGCAACAGAGAGGTCGAGATTTTATTTTCTTTAAGCAAAATGAGAAAGTCATTAACAAAAAAAGTGTATGTATATCTGTGTGCAATATATACAAGAATATATTTTAATAAGACTGAAAAAAATAGAAATCAAAGAATTAACATTAATTCAAGCAATACATTTATGATCAATATTATTTTAACCTAAAACTGAATTTAGGATATTAGTTTAGATCTGCCCTCAGCATGTGTGTCTTATAAATACCTATGGGAAATTCTGCAGTGATAAGAAATATCTGTAAGCACCTGTGTCGGCAGGTTTTTCAACAGCTAAATCACTGGGGTTCCCTTTCCCACCCAAATCTGAAAGGTATTATGTTCCCTGATCCATCAGTGGCTTGTAAAGTAAACCAAGATTATCTTCATCAGTACTAGGCTTCGTTGTCCATCTTTTTACCTCCAACTCTTTGATGGAATAGCTTCAGAATTTTCCTGATTGTTACCCTAGGAAGTATCATGAAAATAAAGATGGAGACATCACATCTGATCATCTTGACTCCCCACCATTTTTTAAAATTATTTTTATTTTGCATAGCATGGAATGAATAATATGTACCTCCCACTTCTTTTAGTATGGCTCTGCATCCAGCTATAAAGTCGTGAGCTTGTCTGGCCCAAGTCACACCTCTCCCCTGATTTTATTGGATTCTGACTTGGAGGTGGGTTTTGGTGACTTCCATGATACCAGCTTTGGTGTATTTCCACAGCTACAGATCTTCAGATACATTTGCAACATCACTGCTATGTTGCCTATACTGAGTTAATAAAAAACAATCTTTGATAAGACTGTGACATCAAAAGTGAAATACACTGGAGCTTTTATAAATGAGAGGAATAGTTAGCAACAGTGCTTGAGAATGTCAAGGGAAAAGCCCTATATGAATACAACTAATAGAAGTGACAAAACACATGCATGGAATATTCTCAGGGGCTTTGTGAGTCTAAAATTCTAGACAAATGTACACTGCAGGAGTCATCAACCTCTTAAAAATCTCCAACAATAATAAACTCAATTTTCTGAAAGATTTGGGATGAACCATGCTTCTCTAATACAAAGCCTTCTGGGAATCACTTTGGGAGGAGTTCAAAGGCATCATTTTCTGAAGACCTCCACAGACATTAGAATAAAAAATTTCCCACATACGCCTGTAGTGGTTTAACCCCAGTCAGCAGCAAAGCACCACACAGCTGCTCACTCATCCTCCCCGCCCAGTTGGATGGGGGAGAGGATTGGAAGGGCAAAAGTAAGAAAACTCATGGTTTGAGATAAGAACAGTTTAATGGTTGGAAAAAAAAAAAAATCGTAATGAAAGGGGAAACAACAAATATATAGAGAGAAACAGAACCCAGGAAAAGCAAATAATGTAACTGCTCACCAGCTGCTGACCGACGCCCAGCCAACCCCCAAGCAGCGATTACTACCCCCAGACCAACTGCCTCCAGTTTGTATGCTGAGGATGACGTCATATGGTATGGAATATCCCTTTGGTCAGTTTGGGTCAGCTGTCCAGGATATGTCCCCTCCCAGATTCTTGTGCACCTGCTCGCTGGCAGAGCATGGGAAGCTGAAAAGTCCTTGACTTAGTATAAGCACTGCTTAGCAACAACTAAAACATCAGTGTGTTATCAACATTATTCTCATGCTAAATCCAAAACACAGCACTATACCAGCTACTAGGAGGAAAACTAACTCTATCCCAGCTGAAAGCAGGACAACACTGTACTAAAAAAAGACCTGTAGGAAATCAATCTAGTTAAGTCCAAGGACGTGTCTCTGTAGAATTCCCTAGGATGTCAGAGGAAGGAGTGTCTCTGCACATCATTGCAGATTCTTCATAATTACTGGAGGGATATTATCAGGAGAACTGCTGCAGGGAACAAAAAACCTTTGGGTCACATATCCTGTATTATTCACCTGATTACATCAGTGTGAAACACTGTTGCACAGACTATCATGGTGTACATTGTGGAAAAAATGAAATGCTATGAAAATGAATATTTGAACAAGTGGAATGATTTTCAAATGTAGTGTAATATGGAACTGAGGGAGCAGTTTACGTAATGAGTCTCAGAAATCATGATTCCCATTGCATTTTATCCGGAGGATCTGTAGGGCACACACTAGGCCGTCTTGTAGCCAACAAACACACATTCAAACACAGTATGAAGAATACACTAAATTAACAAAAAGACAGAGTGTGGCTGATCACACCAGGAGTGCGGATGTTTTGAGCACTCACAGGGAAAACGCTGCCCCTCAGCCTTCATGTGCTCGGGTGCAGAAATTAATATTGTCAATTTTCAGATTAAAATAGATTTCTAACTGCTTCATGAAGCACTGTATATCTGCTTTTTCTTTATTTAAAATCATCAAGTAGCAAGGACAATAGTTCTGCATCAGAATGAGTTTGTTCAGTCTTCTAAACATTTGCTTCTAAATGTTCATGCCTCATTGGACATCAGGAAGAATTTCTTTACTGAAAGAGTGGTTAGGCATTGGAACAGGCTGCCCAGAGAGGTGGTGGAGTCGTCAACCCTGGAGGCGTTCAAAAAAGGTGTAGATGTGGCACTCCAGGGCCTAGTTTAGGAGTCATGGTGGTGTTAGTTGATGGTTGGACTTGATGATCTTAGAGGTCTTTTCCAACCTTAATGATTCTATGATAAAGAAAACAAGGATAATGGTGTACAAAATCTGTCTGTAACAACTGTTGGCTCGAAGACACTGCCTGAGGCTCAGAAATTAACATGTCAGTACATGTAAATTCACACCTCGGATTGTAAGGTTGTGTGATAGAAGCTCATCTACACATCCAGAAAGGAGCATGGGGCACAAAGGCAGGTGGGAACCCGAATGAAGGGACACCTTGTCTGGGCACTTCCCAGGGCTGTCCCAGGAGACCCTCAGACCCTGGGCCAGGTTTGAAACCCATCAAGAAGAGTCAAGGGGAGGAGGTCTCCAGAGCACCTTTTGGACTGAGGGGGTTGCTGCCCAGAGGTATGGGACACATTATGGGATGCAAGGGAAGAGCATTTTACGATTGCACAAGACTTACTGTGGGATGCTTAGGGGAGGAAGAAAAGGTGGGGAAAGGGCGGGAAGTAGGTGATTTGGGGAGGACCAAAAAAAAGGAAAATAGAATGATAAGATGATAAAAAGAGCTGGTTGCATGTAAACACAAGGCTGATCCATATGCTTGTCTGGCAATGCTCTGCATCTGATCAGTGCAGTCTGTCCTACCTTATGAAATGCCATTTCTAACTCCTTTCCTGGTGGATGGATTCTCAGTTCAGTGTTGGGGAGAGAGGGAGGGACAGAGTCTGAGTGCCAGCCACTGGAGTCAGACTGCAGGTCAGTGGGCCCTGGAGTCATGGTACCAGGAATTGGAGACACCAGAGTGAGTGGACTTATGTGCCAACAACTAGAGTGGGACCTCAGGTCATAGGGGCCTCTATGTCCATGCTGCCAGGAACTGGACGAAGTGCAGGTGTATAAGTGAGTGTGTGATCACTAGCAAAGATCAAGCCATACGAGCCAGAGAGTAGATGAAGTGGCCTGGGAGCCACGGTTGTGTGTGTGTCTCTGAGGGTGAGACCATGGTGCAATTGCCTGTCAGGTGGACCAGTGATGTCCTGGCCATCTCCGGGTGTGCAAGTGTCTGTGTCTGTATCCGTGCGTCTGTGTGTGTGTGTGTGCGCACATAAGTCTATACTGGCAAGGGCTGCAGCCATGGGGTCTTGTATGGCCATATCCCAGCAACTGAGGAGACTGGGATCCAGGGCCAGCTACTGGGGAGACTAAGTGTCTGAGCCCAGCTGCTGGAGGGATCCACCTTGTACTTATATATGTGTATATATTCTTACTGGCAGATCTCTCTCCTGCTCAGCCAGAGAAGGGAGCAGGATGAGGCCACTGATGCTGTCTGTGTTCATATGAGTACTGAGTGTGTCTGTCTGTGATCTCTGTGCCCAGCTGTGTATAAGTGTATGTATGTGGTCTATACACGCGTTCTGTGTGTGTGCACCTATTGGGAATGCATCCTCAGCCTCCTTACTGGTTGTACCTGGGGGGTGTGGAGCTGCGGCAGCCTTGCCTCGGGCTGCAGATTCTGCAACCCCTAGTTCAGAGTACAACTGAGATACACACAACTTACAGAACAATGGATTCATCTTAACAGTTATGAGAAAGACAGTGGAGGTTTGTTTATTTCTCATTTTATCTATGGTTGCAGGTAAATAGTGGTGTCTCAAAGACTGATCTAAAGCCATTAAAATCAACAAATTTGAGATGAATTAAAAAAATTGAAAACACAATAAAACAAATAATGTTAAGCTCTAAAACCAAATTAAAAATCATCAGTCATATTGGAGTTCAATATTTTAGAAACTTCCATTCCACTCATAAGCATCTGTCACTTAGAAACACTTAAATGCCCACTGAATTATATAAAGTGATCAACCTTGTAAAGCACCTTGAATATCATTAATTTTGGAAATTTTTTTAGAATAGACAAGAGACAAGGGTTGCAAAACTCATGATGTTTTACTGAAAAAAAAAACCACTAGCAGCTGACTATCTCTTTAAATCTGCACATTCTTATTTTCCTACCTGCATCTTTCTAACGTGATTATTTTTCAGAGGCACAGAGCGTCTCAGCCTGTATCTCCCTTTTATCTTCCTCATCCTAAATGAAAAAGCAGTCTTATTCCTAACAGGACATTTTTTTCCAAAACATGTTTAATTTTTGGAACAGACTTTTAGCACCTATGCCTTTGAGGGTGCTGCAAGACATTTAATTTTTTAAGAAGAAAGTGTGAAGTTTGGTTAATGTTTTGTTTAGGTAACAACATTGGATCTTAAGGGTTTTTTTCCCTCAAATATGTGTTTCTTAGAGGCATCCAGAAAGACTTTAAAATCAATATACATAAACTCAGGATAAAACTATTTACCTAAATGACAGCCAAAGCTTGGGATTTTTTGGCAGATCCTAAGTAAGGACCACAGTGTGACTAAAGCACTCAGAAGCACATAGGAGGGTTACCCTCTTTTTGACTCAGAGTACTGAGAGCAAGTTAAGAACAGAGTGATGAGAATGAAATCCAGGGAGTGTGCTGGAGTTCACTGCTTTCTTAAAGTCAAGTGTTAATAAAAGTTAAATTATCCATAGTAAAATATGTGTTGTTCTTTCTTTGTGCTTGTTCAGAATGAGTTCATTCGGAGATGAACTGTCAGATTTATCTGTGAGTCAGCAAATTCCTTGTAACATAACATGCATCTGCTAAAAAAAAAATTAAAACATGGAAATGTTTTATTATTGTTTGAAAAGAACCCTTTTCATAATATCTTTCAGTAATCATTGTTATTTTGTAGTTAATATCAGATAGCTGTAAACTGATTTGGTGTCTGATTCCAGAATTATGTAGTGCTTGAAAAGTCTTATGTAATCTTCACTATACTTCTGTCCTTAGGAAGACCTAAGGATCTGTTGTATTTGCTCATTCAAACAGGCAGTCCTTCCCTTGTAAAGGTGTGATCACCATATGAACCTGAGACATCAACTTTACTGCAGGAATTAACTAATTTATAAGTATGATCTTACATTTTGCTATCCATGAGTTCTGACTGACTCTGTCAGCTTTGTACATTTCCATTTACTACATAATGGTTGCCAACAGTTGGACTGAAGTCAGAGCTTTAAGAAGTCTGTACTAACTTCAATGAAAAGGTTTGTCTTAATCAGCTGTGATACTCTCAAGCGTTTGCATCTATAAACCTACCAACACGTTCTTTAGAATAACTCTTGTATGACACATCTGTTGAAAAAACTGAGTTCATAATAGAAACCTTCATACAGCACAGCATTTTGATTCCTGGTTTCATCAACTCATACTCATCCATGGTTTACATATAAAAAGTTTTGTTCAAACTTTCTATAGAGACATAAAAGACCAAACAAGTAGACAGATTTTAAGCAGTGCTCAGCATAACCTCGTTTAACTTAACCTCTTAAAATCCAGATTTTTTTGTACAGGTAATAAATAGAAGATGGACTACGATAAACCACTGAAAATCCTGGATTCTTTTTTTTTTCCCCTGAAGAAAGGTGGGTTTGAACTGTTATTAATATTTTTGTTTGTAAAGTCTTTATGTTGATATAGGTAGCAGGATATACACACTGTACATTACATAATGGGTGTTCCAAATCTATCTATCTGAACTTTAATTGAGTCAAACATCTCTGCAGACCCAGGAATTTATGTGATATTATCTATTTCTGTATATGTGCTTTGTTTGCTTTCCATCACATGATGTTACGAAGGGAAAACATTTGGATCTATAACATCCAGAATTTCTCTTTAAAAGATAACTCTTTACAAAGTTAGCTTTCTTATGTTTCCAATACTGCTGATACTTAAATAATGACTTATTTTTAATTTAGATCCTGTGAAACCAGAGAAGGAATGAGGGATTGCTTGTATGGATCCAAATCATGAATGTTTCAGTATAAAGAAACTTCCTTAGCAAATTACAAACGATAAAGAAAACAGCTATTTAAATGGTATCACGTGCAATTCTTCGGCAAAACATTGAGTACCATATGGTGAAGGGTTGTCATTGGCTCCTACCTGAATGAAATGTCTTTCTTAAAAGCATTATTGCATCAGCATGAAATTAAACGAGGAAAGTGACAAGTAATTATATATAATTATATGCCTTGTAATTAGTACTTTTTGGCTACAACAATAATATTCTTATACATACGTAGCAGGGCATATTGGCCGAATTTAATATAACAACAAGCAAAGGAGACAATTAAGAATGGACATCCGAATACCCAATGAGATGGAATAATGTTTTCAGATTAAGAAGCACAAAGTGCTTCTATCCAGACCATCTTAGAGGAGAATTCTGTGGATAATTATCAAGTAAACAGGATCAAGCCTGTTCTCCTACTGTGTTGATTATTGTACACCTGAAGGCTGATCAATACCTGAATAACACCCTTCAACTGAATCACAAGAGTATTTTTGACTTCTTATTTCCACTCCTTGCTATGAAGTTGTATTAAGCTAAAGTGGCAGCATGGCACTAAGTATTGGTAAACGTCTTCATTCAGAGATGAATGTGCTTAAGAGACTTCACTACAGCAGGCAGAGATCCCTGAATAGGGTATATCTACTATGCTAGGGATTATAATATCAAAGTCAGAGGTAAAAGTATGGTGTGAATGCTGTTTAATAACTGTCAGATCGGCAAGACATTTAGAGTGTAAAGTGAGGTGAAAATGAAAGTTGTTTAGGAGTCAACAGGAAGCAACAGATGCATTTATGCTTCTGAAAAGTTCACAAATTTTATCTTAGACCACCACTGTAAACAGTTTTAATGTTCATTTTGTCATTTTCCTCTTTTGTTCTGCACAGTATTAAACTCACAAGAAAGATTTTATAAAGATTGGGAAATACAGGGCCTTTTTGAATTGCAGGTAGATAACAGTTACTCTGAATCTCAAAGCAGCAAAATCAGGAAAAAGGGAAATGGCATGTTTCAACTGATGATAGTAGCTTGGCTGAAGCCATCAAAAAATCAACCTGTGAAATATAGTGAAAGCTGCTGGTTCTCAGGACGTTCCTTCTTCAAGTGAAAAGAATTACCTCTGAAAATGGCATTTCAGTTCCCAGGTGATATCAAAGACTGAATACATTTAGTTCCTCTAGTGAGGCAGTACCCCATTTTTTTTCCATGTTGGATCAGTATATATCATAGCTTTATGAAAAGTCTTTTTGGTTTTGTTAATATTTGCTCATTTTTATTACCAAAATTTTTATTATCAAAATTATTAAAAAGAGGGACAAAGAAAAATATTAAATATAGAAATTATATCCAATTATGTGATGCTAAATAAAGCTAGAGCAAACTAGATAGTGGTATCCACACTGACATTTCATAATTCCTTTATCAATTACAGCTAAAGCAAATCTATAAGTAAGACTAGTCTATACAAAGCAAACCTTACAGCCCCAATCTTGACGCCCTGAAGGGACAGTGCAAAGGTTGTGACCTGTTACTAGCCATGCCGATACTGTATTTACTAGGCTACAGGACTGCAAGGGCAAGCTTTGGTACAGGCAAACACTCTTGGCAGATAGTTCTAAAAAGAGAAACCAGAAGTACTAGGGTAATGGCCTGGGAATATAATTTGAAACTTTTTTGCCTTTTTTTTGTTAACAGTTTGCTGGATTTTTTTTCAGGAAAAATCCAACTGCATAAGGAAAGAAACCCAAAAATATCTTGCCAATTGTAGGTTTTTACAAGGAAGTTTAGTCACCAAATAATTTAGTTTATATGTATCAATTTGATGGAAATTAACTTTTCTTCATTTCCTGTTCTTTTTCTTCACACAACATCAAAAGATAACCTAAAGCTCAATCACCATTTTACGTGACCTTATTTCTCTAGATAATATTTCTTTTCTTCAGCTATTATTTTGGCAGTTCTAACTTCTTCAGAAGAGTTTACATTCACAGTCTATATGTAGTCTTATTGCTATCTTAGTAATCTAATCTTAGCCACAGTATTTATAAAGCTTATATGTGTATGCATCACCATCATCACCTCAGTCAAAACTTAAACTCCTTTTCCTCCTTTGCCCCTTGTAGTTAATGCTCTGCGTACTTCTGCCAATAAGAAAGACTATATATGATAAGTTTCTTTCTCCTGTGGTGATGACTCAGTTCCCTTGGTTGACATGATATAAGGGCAAAAATATGGTTCCATTCTTTTTCTGATTGCTTGCTTCACAGTTATAGTAGAACCAGGCATGAAAACGTCTCTTCTTCCATAAGAAGATGCATATTCATTGTTCCTTTATCTAATTACATAGCAGTAAGGCTGAAGTCCTTACTCTGTCTACACAGGGAAAGCAAGAAGTGTGTTTTTCAAAAGGCTGAATAACTTAGGACCCTAAGATTCATTATTTCACTCTGAGATTCAGGCTCCTAAACATATAAATCATTTTTTAAATGTTATGCTAATTTATATTCTGGGCCTCTGAGATAAGAAAGGTAGAGATGCATGGAAAAAAGTATTTGGCAAATTCAGTTTTAACCACCTAAAGAAACCAAAAGGAAACAGTAGGATGTTTTTCTGTGACTCAGATGCATTAAATACCAGTGCTTCCAGCACTAACTTGGATAATATTTCTGTAATGAAACAGTGGAGGATTGTTTGGTAGTATCTCAAATTTCATGAATACTAGGAGCTTACTAGTCATACTTTGCATCATTATCATATATATTACATTCTGTAATGACATGCTGACATAAAAAAAACAGTTTGGAGGCTTTAGCAGTACAATTATGAATAGTGATTGACAAAAAAACAAACAAATAAAAAAACCCCCACACCTAGAATAATGTGCCTATGGGAAGAAACTGTAACTAATGAAGGATAAAATGTTAAAAATATCTGTTTCATGAGATTTCTTTTGCTTTTATAAGGTAAGCTGATCCAGGGAGAGTGTGTGCCCTCTGAGAAAGAAATGGAAGTGCAACACTTGAATAATAAATACTTGGTTTATTCAAGGACCTAGAGTGACAAAAGATGTAAAGATACATGATTCACCAGTGTAGCAATGCATCCTCAAACTAGGGTACCTGTGCTGAAGTTTTGTATCAACATTTGACCCTAACTTTTGAAAAAACAGCAGGTATAGGACTGAGAGTCCTGAAGTTGCAATTCTTTCCTGAGGCTGTTCTTCTATCTAGGCAGGTGATACCAGGCCTGGTATTTTATCCCTGTGTTTTGCCTACAATCAAAGCCTCAGTACAGTCTGGAATTTGATCTGGGTAAGGATATAAGTCAAGTTTAAGCTACATTGCTTGCTATATTATCTGTTCATATTTAACAATTATTTCAGATAAACACAGAAGCTGAAATAAGGAACAAGTATCCCATAAAAGACAAAGTCCATGTATTCATCAGGAACATGGGCTAAGATATTTATTTTTCAAAAAAAGGGAATTTAAATATTATTTAAAAACACACTTAAATATGAGGATTTATATATTCTCTATTAAAAATATTATCTGGAACTAGTAGGCTTCTTTATCTTTAATAACTATTTGCATTTGTCCATTGAAATAGACCCCTTTTGAATACTTTTTAAATAGACACACCATGTCCAAGGGAAAGGAAAACAGCCAGAAGTCGGGATATATGGCTCTGCGGTGATTCACTATGGTTGTCTCCAGTTTTATTTTAGATGGTGTTTCTTCATAAATTCAAAGTGTTAGCCTCTGAGTTCATCTTTCATTTCCCTGAATACTTGACTCTGACCCAGAGCTGAGTCATAAGCAGTTTCTGCACCTGGCATGAGAATCCAAGATCTCTCCTGAAGCTAGCAGCACAAACATAATTCTGTATATATCCTCCACAAGTCACTTTTGATAGGATTGTTCTCATGTAGCATAGGGATCTAAGTCATATGTCTAAATTAGAGCCTACTTTTCCTCCTCTGTCACTTGACGTGAATGCAAAGAGAAAGAAAAGTGAGAAGAGGAGTGATAGTTTCAAATAGTTGGTCAACCATGCCTATGTCCATGTCTAAAACAGCAGACTCCTGGTTTCACCTGTGTGCCGCCTTCATATAGAGAGGAGACGTGGATTTGTACTTTTTCTTTGTGATTGCAGGGCACTTACTTAGGGACTAGGAAGGGTGACTAGGGAGCCTGAGTTTTGGGGTATGCAGTGGCACATACAAGCTGCTACTTCTAGATGCAGTGTGTTGTTCTCCCTCAACAAAACAGAAAAACTTGTCTCCTAACTTAGGCATTTTAGTAGTGCCCAACTAGCTATCTGAGTGGGTGACGTAAATATCTTTGCATTTTATTTGCCTCATCTGCAAAATGAAACTAATGTACTTATTCATAATACTTTTATGTAACAAATATAAGTTTTCATCCAAAAGAAACTGCTGCTGTTCATCCGCACGTGAACTGTAGCTCAGTATAGTTACCAAACGTATACCTAACACTCAGAATTTATGATCTTGTCTGTAAACACTAAGTTGGCTGCTTACATGCAAAACCAGGATGAAAGCTAAGAGATGGTTAGCATTAATCATGAATATTATGTTAGATTCCCAGGCAGCAGAACACTATATATACACAGAAGCTTTTTTCCATTTATCCTCAGCACTCAGAGT
>WAAD01018423.1:105577-191410 GCA_013389945.1 Fregata magnificens | reverse complement strand
GAGTCATGAGTCCTTGTCCAGTGCTAGGGAGGGAGAGGTACCACAAGGGTTTCCTAGTTCCCATTGCTGTGCCACAGTTTGGTTTATCTGATGTATTTTCTTTACTGCTTATCCCTTTCTGTTGTTAAATCTGGCCTAATAGGAGGCTCAGGAGTCTGAACAGCCCTAAAGGGGCAAAGGTGATCCAGTCGGTGCTCTGCACCTGTTTCAATAACATTCTGCTGTGACTCTGATAACCTTCCAAGGGAATATTCTGTATTTCTTCTCGCTGGGGTGGTATGGATCTCTGCTTACCCTGTAAGTGGGGAAGAGGATCTGATCTGTGTCTGTAGCCATTGCCTCCCTTCTCTTTCTGGACCCCAGAGAGGTGGAGTGATTGCTGTATAGTGCAGCTAGTCTGAATGAAATATACTGCCTTCTGCCTTTCCTGTTACCTCCCAGGGTTCCAGAATGGCCATAATTTCCTTTGTATATGGGGAATTCCCAGGGATACCTATCCAAACTGTTGGTCTTCCACCACAACTTCCCTATGACTTGGAAGCTCTTTTCCAAGTAAGGCCAACCACAGGCACTGCGATAATGGGTTGCTTTCATAGGTCCCTGTCTGCATGTGGCATAGACCTGTTGGGTGTACTGGAGGTTAGTCCTGTCTTCAGTAGCTTCATGATTTGAGCCTAATTTTTAGGTTACAATTGGGTGTACATAACTTTTTTTACCTGGTGCATGCATGACAGATATATGCATTATTCTCAACCAGTACAGAGAAATTGGTATATCTTCCTGCATCAAGGAAGTCTTATGAGATTATGTTACCTGGTCAGCTACTGCCTTTTCCTACCTTCCTTCATCACCTGAGCTCAGCCTTCCCCGAAGTCTCTTCATCTAGCTTCAAACCCCATCAAATGGTTACTCATAAAGTTTTTGAAAAAAACAATAATATTGTTCATGTATGCACGTGCTCTGTAATCACTTTTGTTGTTTTTGTGTTCTGTCCAGACACCAAAAGGCTAGGTCTGTTACTGCCAAGAAAATATGGCAAGTCAGCCTCTATCTACTCTTAGGTCCATGGTATACAAACTAAAAAATTCTTAATAGAGTGGGGTATACAGGCATAGCTATGGCAGGCATTATATTCTTGCTGAAGAGGGATGTTGGGCTCATTATGACATAACTGCTTTTGGAAAGCATGTCCAGGTACATGGAAGATTAGAAGGGGACTGGGAAGAGCCAGCATGGGTTTATCCAGGACAGAGCATACCTTCTGTGAGGAGGTGACGACTTCTCTGGAAGCAGAGCGAGCAGTGAATGTTACCTACCTTGACTTTACACAGTCTCTCATAATGTCTTTGTAGCCAGATTGGAAAGAGATGGTTTGAATAAGTGGACCACAAAGTTGGTAGCAAATTGTCTGGATTGCGGGGTGTCAGAAGGTTGTGATCAGCAGCACAAGGTTCATTTGGTGGCTAGCTACTAGCGGTATCTCTCAGGGAACAGTCCTGGAGCTAATAGTGTTCACTGTCTTCATTAAAGACCTGGATGATGGGACAGGGCGGCAGAGCACACTCTCAGCCAGTTCATAGAAGATACCAACTTGGGAGAAGCAGCTGATATGCTGAAGGGTAGTACTGATTCTCAGAGAGACCTTGACGGGCTTACGGGAACCTCATGAGGTTCAGCAAAGGCAAGTACAAAGGCCTGCACTTGGGATGGAATAAACATTTGGAACAGTACAGGCTGGGGATCAACTAACTGGCTAGGGAGGAGCTCTGCTTCTGCAGACCTGTATGTCTTAGTGGTGACCATGAAACAGTACTGTGTCCTTGTGACAAAGCAAGCTAACCACATGTTGGGCTGTATTAGGAAGAGCATAGTCAGCAGTGTAAGGGAAGTTACTTTTCCCTTCTGTTAGGCACATGTTAAATCACATCGGGAAAGTTGTGTCTAGTACAAGAAAGACATACAAACTGGAGTGAGCCCGGTGGAAGGCCACCAAGATGACTGGGAGCTAAAGCATATGCTATAAAGGGAGAGGCTGAGAGATGTGGGTTTCTTTGAGCTTAAGAAGGGAAGGATCAAAGGGGATGCTGGTTTTGCCTTCTGCTGCCTATAGGGAAGACTGAGCTAGACTCTTCTGTGGTGCACAGTGAAAGGATGAGATGCAACTGACACAATCTGCAACAAAGGAAATTGCAGTTAGCTATATGGGAAAAAGTTATCACCAGGAGGATGTCAAACAGTAGTGGGATCTTCATCCTTGGAGATAGGCAGAACATAACTTGACAGGGCATTGAGCAAGCTAATCTGACTTTGAAACTGGATCTGACTTGAAGGTAAGCCCTGCTTTGGGCAGGGGGTGGACTAGGTGATCGCCTGAGTTCCCTTGCAACTTAAAGATCTTTTGAGTTCCACCCCTCTGTATCTGTAGCACCTCTTGCCAAGGCTCTTGCTATGCTCCTTATCTAATATACTGTGTAACAGGGATCTCCTGTCATCTTCCTCCTGGCTCTGCCACGCTAGCTGTTCTTGGGCCCAGCAGAAGGAAACTCAGTATGGGAGGCTTGCAGTGACTGTGGAAACTCTTCTGGTCCCTAATAATATTGTGTCTGCAGGCAGAGGATCCCTAGACAGGATTCAGTAACTCTTTGCATGATTTCTGGGAGCAGTGGTTGTTGTTGGGACTGTTCTGTGCACCTTCCCACTTCACTTTCCTCCTTGTAAAGCTTTGACCATTCATCAGAAGTATAAAGGGTTCAGAGAAAGCTGAGAAGGCTCAATAAGACCATGGAATAGCTTGAGAATAATGGCAGCTGAGGACACTAGTATCCTTCAGCCTGCAAAAAAAGACCCTACAGGGAATACAGTAGAGGTCTGTAAAATCCTGAATGGCCTGCAAAGTCAAATGCAAGTGTTACAGAAGAAGTTACAGCAGAAAGTAACAAAAGCTGTTTTGACTGAGTGGGTCCTTGACGGCATGAAGGAGTGCTAAGAATAAGACAGCTGAACTTCTAATTTTAGCATGTGGTTTCTTACTTCAGACTGCTTCAGTATGAAAGGAATGGAAGGTGGCAGAAGCAGTATCAATTTTTAAATGGTTTCAGAAGATACCAGTCCCTGACACTCACATGTACCTCACAAAGAATCAGAAACTGTGATAAAGACTGGGATTAGTGGACAGATGGGTGAGGATGATCTAATGAGCAGAAGTCAGTATCGCTTTTATAAGGGCATGTGTCTACAAATGTATGGAGTTCTTGGAAGGAGTCTTTGAGGATGTGGGGATATTAATTTCTAAAAGACATTTGACAGTAATTCTTGCCAAAGTAGCAGTCAGAAAGCAAATATAATCCTAAGGATAATTACAGTAGTATTAGAGGGTAAACCGAAGATGTCCTTATACTACCATGTATAAGTGTGTGAAACATACTCTTAAACACTGTGTGTAGTTTCATTCCTTCATCTCAAAAAGGATATCTTGAAATCAGAGAAGTTGTAGGGAAGGGTAACAAGGAGGCTAGAGATAGATTCACTTCCAGATACGGAAAGACTAATTAGACTAGGACAGTGCACTCTGAAAAAAGAGAGGACTGACATGTACATGACATCTTTAAAATCAAAGGCAGAATGGCAAGAAGTGAATGGAGAATGGTTGTTTTCTCCTTCTTCTAATATGAAAATTAGGAACTACCAAATGAAATTAGCAGGTGGCAGGTTTGAATGAGCAAAGATAGTTCACACAATTGGTGCATTCTTTGCCATAACATAGGTGTAGTCCAAAAGCTTATGTATTCAATAAGTAGTTAGGCAAATCCATGAGAAAAGATCCATCTAAGGTTACTAAATACCAGAAATGCATTTACTAAAAGCAAGACTGTGACTCGTTACTCACATTCAGTTTTGAGCAAGAAATTCCATGCCAGCAGCAGGGAACAACTCCCATTTCCATCAGAGGTGAAAGGGGGCATCGTGACATGAAGCTAACAAGCAGAAACACAATCCTATCATATTAAACTGTCACAACAGTAAAATCCCTTTCAAATCAAAGAAGCTGCTACCACTGACATGTCACTTCCACCCTCTGGAGCGGTGTTACCTGTTCCTTGGTCTGACCAACAGTCAACTCTGGGAATTCTTTTAATCAAACGTAGTGCCACTGCAGGAGTGGAGCACCTAATTCTAGGATTCTAGGTCACAAAAAGGAGGAAAAAGATGGCTCAACTGAAGCTGCAAATAGGCATTTTACTGCAGTTTTGTGGAAGGTAGTAGGAAATGGCAGGCTCTCCTGGCCTTCTGATCATGCTGATAAACAGAACTGGAATATAAATGCAAACAAATAGGGGGTTTGTTCATGGTAATTTTTATTCATAACTTAGTGCTAATTCTATGCCATAAGCCAAATGTATTTGTCACCATATTCTCTCTCCAGATAGACTTTAGGCTGAATCCTCTCAGTTCTGCATTATTTTGCTGAATAATTTTATTAGAAATGCAGGACCTCACATACAGCTGTGTTGGCCTATAGCATCCAGTTTCCCTTTGACAGCAGAACATCAGATTTCCGTGGGTAATGCATTGATGCACGGAGCACTGTTGCCAGTAGTTTCGTTCTCTCCTAAAGAGTATCTGTTCTTAGAAAGCAACATGCATAAACCATGTCAGCATGAGCATTTGTACCTGCCATCTTAGAAAGAAAATTGTGTCATCCCTTTTACGGTTTTATTTTCTTTCACAGCCAAATGTGGCAGGCCACATGCATAGGGCTCCTGACCAAGCTGTATCTGACCCAGACACTGCAACGAGTCTGCATCCTAGGACTGTGTTTTCCTGTTGTGTTTACGTCTTCTGGCAGCCCTTGAACTCTACATATCAAATGTACTATTCTGCATATGTCTAATCTACAGGAAAGCTGAGCTGAAGTTAAGGCTTTAGAGTTAGAGTAACAAGCCAACTGCGAGATTTCATCAAATCAGTGTCAAAATGTTGCATGCGCTGCTTTTGTAGATTTAAAGAAATTTCAGTTACCAAGCCAAAACCAGCCTGAGAAATGACTAACAAAATTTTATGACATTTGCTTTCATTTCTTGGTACCCTTCATAGGCAAGATGGAGATTATAAACTGCACTTGGTCCTCATGCTCATACTTCAGATTTTTTGTAAGAGCCACCCTCAGCTACTTAACATAAATTGTTTTTGTAAATTTATTCCAGCTAATCATGTCCGTTTTCGAGAACAGCATGAAAGAAAGGGGCATCACTGAAAATGAAGCCTTTGACTGGGAGAAGGCTGGTACAGATATCTTGTTGTCCACTAGCACCTCTACTCCACCACAGCAAAACACCAGGCAAACAGCAGCCATGTTTGGGTGAGTATTGCAGTTGCACCAGTCAGAATATGGACATCCTCAGTTACAAGCTCAGTAACAAGTTCATTTTTGAAAGATTTCAAGGCCATTATGATCCTGGGAAGTTGGAGCTGCGTGGCAGCCACCACTTGATTTGACTTTATGTATATTAACATATATCTAAGGTGGTGGAACCCAGTTTCAGACCCTTGCTGTCCTAAAAACACATTTTCTGCTGGGGATGAGTGTGTGGTTTGGAGTCACATTGAGGGATGTCTGGAGACCTTTGGCCAGGATTGACGGAGCCCATATGCTTGTATATTTTGCATATTATATGGCACACACGGCTGGAGCTTCTGTGAGAGCGCCTGCTGTGAGGCAGTTGTTGCCTTGCTGTGGGGTGGGTTTGTGATTGATAGTGAGCTGAATACAGCAGAGAGCATGCACTGGTCACACAGCTCCTTGACCTTTACAGGGTGTTTCATGTGCTGGTGCAAAGGTACACAGAGCTTGGTGCTCAGAGATGGAAACGAGTCCAAACAAAAGTTGATAAGGCTTAGTTCACCAGGCTGTGTTGGTGCTTTTGAGGGGGCTGACATTAAGGGATAACAATAATACTTAGTAATATTATAGAAGATAAAAGCTTAATATTATAGAAGTTAAAAGCTATAAGGCCTATTAAGCTTCATTTGCTCGTGCAAAGAGGGGAGGTTTCTTCTAAGCTAAATATTGTGTAATGGGCACTTCTGAAGAAGTTTGCAGCCTGTGTATCAAGGGTCCCGAGATGCTCTCACTGATCCTTCCCACTGTCTTTGTGACTATATGCTAGGTGGAATCCTCCTGTTCTGTTTCAGGTTGTCATATCTGGGATAATGCTGGACTGCCTGTTTTTTCAACCTGGTAATACCCTAAAAGCTGCTAAGGAATTTCTGTGGGGCAGTGTGATAGGCCTCCTTCTTTAAGTACTAATGATTTTACCTTTCTTCTTGTCTCTTCCATAGGGTGGTTAATGTCACTCCGGTACCTGGGGACTTGCTTCGTGAGAACACTGAGGATGTCCTACAGGGTGAACATCTGAGTGATCAAGAGAACGCTCCTCCCATCCTGTCAGGCCGGCCAGCAGAAGGTCTTGGTCAGGCTCCAAACACTGCTTTCAATGAGGCTGAAGTTTGGGAAGAGACAGATGTGAATCGCAACAAACTCAGGATCAGCATCAGCAAAGTAAAGAACATTTATTTATCTCCTGTGGCGGTTGGATTTAGGGCAATGGATTCATAGACTGCTAGAAGCCTCCCGGATCCACTGATCCTACGTAGTACAGCCCAGAAAGCACTGTGGAATTTCCCTGTGGAAATGGGAAATGACAATTTTTTTCACAGAGTAAAAGCCGTTGGAATTAATTTGGATCTTTATGCAAATGACATTTTGGGGACCAATAATGCTAGAGTCAATCTTTCGTACAATTGTTATATCATTATCTAGGATCTTGATACTTCAAGCAATGTAATTCTAGTCCTTGCATAGCTGATACAATATCAGAAATGTACCAGGTTTTAGCTTTCTTAGCTTGCATAAAGTGTATATTTCAGTTGGTTTTCCTCATAATCCCTAAGCTGTTTCTCAGTCCTTTCTCGTAAATGTTACCTAATTTCTTGGAGGCATCCCCACTGAATGATGGTTCCATGGTAAATGTTAAGTATGAGAATCTACCAGTTAGTTTATTTATTAGATCAACTTACATATTGTAAGTAAATTAGTATTTGTTGTGTTGATCTCAATTCTTATTTAAAAATCAGAATGTCACATGGCATGACATCAGATACATACAGAATCTGTTAGCAGAGAAACCTTCATCAAACAGACTTAAAATGTTATCAGGGCATATTGGATTCACTTCATAAACGTGACAATGGACATCTGTGGACTAGCATGTTAAATCTACCAGTCTTTGGGGTCTGACCAGAATTCACTTCAGTTTCTACTGACACAAAGTTAGTCCTTCTTTCAGCCCTGTAGATATCTCCACTATCCTTAGTCTTATTAGCAAACATTATTCATGGACAAGAAACAATCTATCTCATCTAACTTGCTTAAAATTCTCCAATGCAAATAATTTGGATCAACGTGTTATCTGTATGGAACATTACCAGCAGCATTCCCCAATACTGAGAATTATAAACCAAGTCAAATCATTTCTTCAACTCTCACTGGTTAACTGTGTGCATTCCCAGAAGTTCTCATTTGAAGGCACATGAAATAAGAAAAGCCTGGTAGAGTGGGTCAGTTCTGTTTCCACAACATACAAAAAAAAGAGTATTACAGAAAAATCCTGGTAACTCCTATGTGTTTTTCTGTTCCTTTGAACCACAGGTGCCTTGATGCTCTTCAGTCAGACTGAGATGTGCACAAGGGAGTCCTAAATGTCCTTTCTGCGTGCTAGTTGTACGTCATGTCTTAGGTACCCAGTGCTGTCATTCACAAGTCCTGTCATAACAGAAGCTAGAGGCAGGAGAGGTTTCTACAAGATCCACAGCATGACCAGGTGACTCTCCTGCCAACGGATATGCTATTTCTTGTCAGTTTACTGGCAAAGGAGCTTAGGGAGCTAGTCAGCATGGCAATGAGCACTTCAGTTCTGACAAGCCCTGTAGCTATGCAGCAGTCTATGAAATAGAGCCCAGGGCATCACGCTCGCCAAAGCTAAAGAAGTCTTAAAGAACCCTCTCTCTGTGAGGGTTGTTATCTTTAGTCTGACTCTTGCCTGTCCTTTCACTCTGCTAGGCTTATTATCTTTAGTCTGACCATTCTCTGAGAGAGAATGAGTTTTTATTTAAGTCACAGTCACCACATGGAGAAAAAAAGGAGGCTGCAGACTTGATATGTAAGGGCACAAGCTTCACCTCTGCTTGTAATCTTAGGCATCCCTTGTGTCTTTCAGAACTGCAAGGGCAGCTGGTGTGTAAAACACCCTTCTGCTATTCACAGCTTCACCACCCTTCATCTTCCAGTCTTGTAGCACTAGAAGGAACTCTGGCTCTCCCTGTCTTGCTCTTTGTATTTAGGTGATGAGTAGATCTTGCCATGTTTTTTCTCCCCAATATCTCTCTAAGGTCATCCTTATTTCTCTGTTCACACAGTTCAGATGTCCTTCTGTCCCACTTCTCCCATTTTTGTGCTAAGGACAGTTTCCTTGCTTACTGTCATTGACCTTTCTAAATCCTCCTTCTGGTTCTCCTTCCTCCACTGGATCAAAGTTCTCATTCTGTGTTTTTTCAGAAGCCTCTTCCTTCTCTCCCACACCCTCCCCCAATTCTCTGGTCTTGGATCTTAGCAAGTTGCCTGTTACCCTTACAGTTACATCAGCACTTTGTTCCCTTCACAAACACATTTGACCTTCCTTTGTCACTAACCTTCTCCTGTCCTGAATGGATGACAGATTAAGTCATTATCATCTATTCTGCTTTTCCTGTAATGCCTGAAAGTTCTCCTCCACTCTCCCTAGCTGCAAAGGCTCCGTAGTTATGCATTCCAAACCCAGCCTGGATGGTTTAGATCTGCTAATTTATGGACACTGACTGACTTGCTGCATACACAGTACATGCACAAAGGCAACTGTCTTGATCAGCAGCGTTCTACTGAGAAGCCTGCTTACATTCAGAGCCTCTGGTATTAATAGAGGACAAGTGAATGTAGGGCATGCTGGCAGAGAAGGGTAAACACTCTCCCCACTAGGAACTTGCACTGGCACCTCAATGCACTTACCCACACAGAGGCAGTGTGTAGCAGCTGATGTTGCATGGCTGGCAGCACAACAGGCTTGAATGCAAATCCTAGACTGCTGCTGTAGCCCTTGGACCATTCTGCTTCTATGCTTTTGCCTAATCAGGTCTTCTCTTCCAAGGGGAAGCAGCAGAGTGGAAGGCAGAAGGCAGCCGTGTTACAGTCACCTACTTTTGCTCCTTTGTCTGCTGCTAAATTTAAAAAAAAAAAAAAAAAAATCAAAAAATCAAATTCACTAAGGCCATATAAAAACAGAAAATATGTACTGGTAGATTATGAACACTCAATGCTCACAAGTGTCCATGAGCGTGTTCAGGTCCCTGCATGACCTTGGTTCTGTGGAAAGCTCTTACAGATGTTGTGGTTGAGTATATGTCCTAGAGGACTTTGTTTAGAGGACCAAGATTTAAAAAAACAAAAAACCAAAAAACCCAAACCACCCTGGGAATTAGGAGATGGCTTAGTCATATCAAGTTCGTCAGAAGTAAAAGTATATACATTGCAATATAATGGATGGACCCTGCATAGACGAATATTGACAAACAAGGGCTCTTAGACATCTTGGATAAGCAGTTAGGGTTTGTAGTATGCAGTAGGTTAACCCATGATAAGTCCTTTGGATCAGCTATTCAGGGTAATTGAAATGCAAAGGCCACCTTGTAAAGATGTTTAAATATTTGAATTGATTTAAAATCCATACCTTGTTTTAATCCTAGATAATTGCCAGGGCATACGGGCCCTTGCATTCCTTCAAACATTGCTTGAGTAGATTGTGAAAATGCAGCTGAAACTGTATCCTGGAAGAAAGCACAGAGCAACAGTGAAGGATGGGAAATCAATGTCTTTGGTCAGATTTTGAGGTTCTCTGTGTTTACCCCCTACAGACTCAGTGCATGGTGGAAGAGGAGCAGAGAAATGGTGTCTGCCCCAGTTCCCCTGTCCGAGTGCCTCCGGAGTCCCCTACTGCACAAGTGCGCTCCCTAAGATACCGCCGTGTGAACAGCCCTGAGTCAGAACGCCTCTCCACTGCTGATGGCAAAGCAGATCTACATGAAAGAAGGTTTGCTCACCCTCTGTAGCCTCCTACTGCTTTTAGCAGTGCCTTGAGGATTGACTGTTGAGACCAACTTAATCATTAGATCAGCAGGCACTGGAAGTTCATTCCTGGGTGGAGGTGTTCATGGGTTTTGCGATCTTTCTGATGAGACACTCATCTCTGTTAATAAGGAGAGTTAGTGCGAATGATTCTCATCCTGTCCCTGAATGGGAAGAATTCCACAGATGGAAGGAGGGACATTTGTCAGAGGGAAGGCAAAGCATCAGATCAGAGATAATGTAAACAGTCACAAAGCTTTTGGCTGGCCTGAGGTGGGAGGGAAGAATGGACCTTGTTAGGATACATACAGGGATGCATGTATTCTGGGAGCTAGCTGGCAGATCCTGACCTGGTGGGTTTCATTATTTCATTATTTTTCATTAATGGTAATAATAGTATTAATTTTTCAGCATATAGCATTGCACTTGTTTGCATGTGAAAAGTACACATTATACCCTGATTTTGAGGGTAACAGGAATGGAATACCTTCTCTCAGATCCACAGCAAAGAAATAAAGAAAAAAAAAAGAATAATAAAAATAATTAAAAGAAGTTTTTTAAAGTATTGTGTGCTGGAGAATACGTGTTACAAGATATAGGCCCTTGATGCTGATAACCCCCTTCACATCCTTTGTTACTCTGTCTTCCCCTTCCCATTGAAAGTCAGGGCATGGACTGTGGTTGCAGGATGTACTGGTGAAATGGCCCCACTAAAAGAGGTAGAGGAGAGACAGGCCGCCTTCTCAGAGAAAATCTGACAGACTTGAGCCAAGAGGAACAGTCACAAGGAGACGGTAGCTGGAAATGAAGGAGGATCAAAAAGAACTAGGGAGAGGATGAGCCCCTAGCACTACCCCCAGTTTGTTAGGTACTGGTTTATTCTGCGTGGCTGGGGGAAGCTGTAATGCCTCTCTGTAATTAAGGAAAGATGGTTTGTGTTGCTATTAATAATTTAGGGTTTGAATAAGAAATCTTGGATCTTGTTACCTCTTCTTTTTCTTGCTCAGAAGAAAGGCTCTCTAAAATAGGAAGGGGAAAAAGCCATTTATAACAGTCAGCAACACTAGTCCTGTATATTCACTGAATGCTTTAACTCCTTCCTTTATTTCTCCCACTTTCTTGTCTACTCAGCATCATGCTAACTGAATATAGAAAATGTGTATTACCCAAAATGCATCCCTTTCTCCTGCCTGCTTCCCTCAGCTCCTGTTTTTAAAATCAAGATCTTTTTTCATCTTCCAAGTAGCCTGCACCAAGTATGGTGCAAATACAAGCCCACTCTGCCACACAGTCTTCTCTTTATTCTGTTTTCATCTTTTCACAACACAGACCTGACTCCCAGCACAGGGAAATTCTTCTGGCTTTCTGGAGTAAATTCTTCCACTCCAGGAGTCTCTCCTTGGCTGGAGAATGGATGAAGACATTGGCTAAATCCAGAGTTTCTTTTATTTTTTTAGCAACAGCTCTTTAAAGTCCAGTTCTTCTTCACACACACAGTATAGGCCATTTTTCATTCTTACTTTGCATACTTAATGTTCCCTATTCACAATAATATATTTTTAAGACTTTAATAAATACAGCGTTGCTTTTTTGAGACCCATCAGATGGCTTTTGCTGAGATCTTTGGTTTTGCTCACAACTTTCTCTACATCAACCTTTGGTTCACCTCCTTCCCTAATTCCCCTTTCTTCATCAAAAATTTTTCATTTTTGCTTGTAATTCTTTCCATCTCAGCTCTGACCTGCCACAGTGTTAAAGATACCCAGTTTTGCTTAGCAACCCTCACCCAATGGTCAGTCACTTCTCTGTTTCCCCTCATGCTTGCCCACACATAGAGGGCTTTTCCCAGAAGAGTCTGCAAGGCTCCTGTATGGTCCTTGTGGAAATCCTTTTGTAAAACACACTGCAGCTGTCTTTTTCTGGGCAGCAGACTCTCTGGCTTTGTGCAGCAAGCTGCTAGCCTCTGTGGTAGACAGAGAAGCAGAGCAAGCAGCAGTTGCAGGCCAAATGAGAAGCATGAATCGTAACACTGTGGAGCAGAAAGACAGAAGTGTCACTGGCTTTTCCAGCTGAGATGCTGCCAGGGCCATTGGGGAACAGGGAGCTTCCAGGGCCTCTTTGAAAGGTATTTCTGCATGGCTGCAGAAGCTGCTGCTATTTAAACTGTGAGCCACTGAACATTATACTACCCTTTGTAAAAGGATACTTGCCATATTTCCTTCCTGCTCCTCCAAGGTATTTTGGGGTCATCTATGCACAGTGGGATCAAAGACTCTTGCTGTCTTTGAAGAACTCATGTGGCTGCCTTAGAGGCCTCAGTGGCCACCATAGAGATAGCACAGTGCAGCTGAAGAGGTTATAGGAGCCCAGCAGAGACACTGTTAAGTCAGACAGTAGATTTAGGGGTGTTTTGGGGTTGGGTTTTGGGGTTTTTTTTTTTGCAAACCAGTAGAACTTACCAAAGGGGAAAGAGAATACTGGTGTTGTTGGGGGAAGCTGGTTATCATCCTGTCATCTACAAGTAAGAGAGATGCTGAGTTGGCTGTCATACTGAAGCACTTTAGTGGGAACATCTCTATGCCATTGTAGATTCTAAAGAAATATTTTTGCTTAAGCCTGTCTTTCTGAAGCGTACCAAGAAATGAGTGAGAAGGACTATACAGGTTTTCTCTCAAGTCTTATGACCCCTAACTTTAATCGCAAACCTGATGTATTTTTAATGGCTTCATGTTCTGTCTTTAGATCTCGAATGGATTTACCTGGCTCTCCATCACGGCTCGTATGCTCCTCCCAGCCAGCCCAGATGCTGTCCATTGATACTGGCCAGGCTGACCGGCAGGCAAGTGGTAGGATGGATGTGTCTGCTTCAGTGGAACATGAAGCCCTCAGCAATGCTTTCCGCTCAGTGCCACTTGCAGAGGAGGAGGACTTTGATAGCAAGGAGTGGGTTATCATTGATAAGGAGACAGAGCTGAAGGACTTTCACCCAGGTGCTGAGCCAAGCACCTCTGGAACCACAGATGAGGAGCCTGAGGAGCTAAGACCTATTGAAGAGGGTGAGGAGAGAAGGCGCTTGGGGGCGGATGCTGCAGTCAGGCCGAAGACGCATGATGGGCGAAGTCGGGGTATGCAGCCTGTGACTGAGGAGGACAGTTCCCACAGACATGAAGGACCTTCTCAAACAGTATCTGACAGTAAACACGAACAGCAGACAGGAAGTCCAGCCCACTCCCCCCTACATTCAGCACCAGCTATCCGACAAAGGAGACGAGAATCTGAACCTACTGGTCCTCAGAGACAGGTAAGATCCCTGGGTCTGTATCTTGTTGCTTAGCATAGCATCGTCTTAGGAAACCTCAGCTGTGCTGGAGAAGTCTGTGATTCCAAGCATGGATGCTCTTGTGAAACTCTTTCTGACAGTGCTTGCAAATGCTGTGAACACTTAGAAGTGCTCCCTATAAGCTAGTAACATTGTCCCCTACTAAGGACACACTGTTATCAACATGTTTCAGCCATTTTGGCACAGAGACAAGAGGAGAGCACTGTTGTGGTTGTGGGTATCTTTAATCAGTTCTCTTATTGCTCTCCCACGGTGTTTTGTTAATAACCGCTTAGTTGTATGGAGGTGTCACTAGCAAATCTCCACATAGTTTCTCAGCAGCAACAGCAGTGTACGTCAAGAGAATGTCCTCTAATCTAATCACACATCAGCACTGGGCAGGCCTGCAGCAATGCAAATCATAAAATAACTCCCTGAAATTAAACTTTCTTCTAAATACCTAATACAAAGCCCAGAGTAATCAGCACACACATCCTGTCAACCTTACTTCAGTGACTGCCATTGTTGTTACCAGGTATTTACTCACAGAAAAGTTCTTTACCTACTGTGTTTTTTCCAAATACTTGTAGAGGGCACTTTTCTTTTGGTTTTGCTTTTTCCTGTGGTCCTCTGAAGATATAAAGCAGTTCAGTTTTCAGTGGGAGCTAATTTAATTAGATTACCTGGAAAAACATAATATACTGTTAGGCTCAGACTTCCTCTGGCATATCTAATCTTCATTTCTCAGACATTCAGAAGAAGGCTGTCCCAGAGTCTTCACTGCAAGAGACAATAAAATTGTTCTCCTGAGGGCTTTTTGTATTTGTTGTTAATGAAGACCTCTCATGCACGTGGGATCAGGCGCGTCTCGGGTCATGTACACAGTGATACCCTCCTATGGCAGGCGTTCGTGCAGTCTGCTTGTTCCCCTCTGGAAGATGGTAACTCCATCTCCCATTCCCTCTTGAGCTTATTTTCTAAGTGAGTGTTCACTGGATTGGAGCATGTTAAAAGAACATCCTTCCATTCAGGCCTTGCCCAGATTCTTCTCTTCTCTGGATCCCGGAGAGGTACAAGAAGAAAAGGACTGTTAGTTTTGGCAGCAAAACATGAATGATACAAGAAACGATATAAAAAGAATCAAACTAAATCCTTGGCTGCCAGGCGAGGTGTTCCTTGCTACTGTGTATGAGGCTGCAGCATTTACAGGAAGGATAGAAATCCTGACAGCAGGCACTAGTGGGACTGTCCTGCTGAGCATGGAATAGTAGCAGTACATGCTTTCTCATGGAGACTGCGTCCAGTTGCAAGGTTCCTAGGTGAAGGAGTTTGCTGTATAAAGCCAATATGTTGAATGCCCCAGATATCTAGAGATTGCATAGGCAAGATTGGCAGAGTTGGAAGGGTCTGTGTCTGAATTTCCTCTGTCTGTACGCTTATTAGGCTGGTCAGTGCAAGATGTGCAAGATCTGCAAGATACGATGAACATGGCAAGAGCCAGCTGGTAAGAACCAGCTGTAAGAAGGGACACCTCGCTGACATATTTAGCCTAAGAAGGCTGGAGGTGGCTTCTTGGCCATAGCGCATAATACTGTTATGTGAAATGACTGGGGGAGTTGGGTCCGATGCAGTATGAAGGCTGCTTATCATTGCACAGTGATACTTTAAAAGCAGGCAAAAAAGGTAAATTAATGGGATTGCGGGTGATCACTGCTAATATATTAGACAGCCTTGGTTCTCCAGCAGACCATGCATTTTTTTGCTCCTATGTTCTGAAATACCCTCTAGTTACTCCTGGGCCTAGCTTTGTACATATAGACCAACACTGGACTTCTTTGGCTGGCCGGGATTTAGTTGTCCTTCCTTTGATGTCTGGATCCTTCAGTTACCTCTATATACACAGCTTTGCAGTGACATTTATATTTTTCCATTTCCTGTCACAAAACCAACTGCTAACTCTCAAAGGAAAAATGACTTGGTGCCTAAAGGAAAGCAGAAGCCTGTTCTGCTTAGGTACAGCAGAGATGGAGGGACAGTTGGTTGGGACGCTAATAAGAAGTAGACCAAGGACTTAACTAATGCAAATACTGAAGGCCTCACTAGCAATGACAGATGTTTCCTGTAGCTCAGGCTTGGGCTTCCTCTGGGTTTGATTGAACCTGTGATTAGATAGTGTGTGTGTGCGTCAGTAAATCTTTCTTATCTTTGAATACAAACTGAGCCTTTAAGATAGGTTAAAATGCCTCTAAACGCAGAACTACCATGACTAAGGTCATAGGCCTTGTTGTACCGATTTGGGACCTCGTTCTGGTCTCCCAAAAACTGGTGATCATCCATTGGTGTCAGTAGAGTACTAGCTGAGAGCAAATGGGTAATCCCTGCTCTAATGCTTTCTTCTGTTCCTCCATTCTCTGGCCCCAATATATAAGCCATTACTTGTTACTGGCAAAAAGACAGTGACCTGTGGATTATCACAGAATCACAGCATGGCTGAAGTTGGAAGGGACCTCTGGAGATCATCTAGTCCCACCCTCTGCTCCAAGATGGATCAGCTACAGCAGGTTGCTTCGGATGGTGTCCAATCAGAATATCTCTGAGAATGGAGATTCCACAACCTCTCTGGGCAACCTGTTCCAGTGTTCAATCAATCACCCTTATGGTAAAAAACCTTTTTCTTATGTTTAAATGGAATTTCCTGTATTTCAATTTCTGCCCATTCCTTCTTGTCCTTTCACTGGGCACCACTAAGAAGAGTCTGGATGCATCTTCTTTTTCCCATCAGGTATTTATAAATGTTGATAAGAACCCCCCTGAGTCTTCTCTTCTCGAGACTAAACAGTCCCAGCTCTCTCAGCCTTTCCTCAAATGAGAGGTGCTCCAGTCCCTTCATCATCTTTGTGACCCTTCGCTGGACTATCTCCAGTATGTCCATGTCTCTCTTGTATTGGGCAGCCCAGAACTAGAACACGGCACTCCAGGTATGGCCTCACCGGTGCTGAGTAGAGGGGAAGGACCACCTCCCTCAACCTGCTGGCAACACTCCTCCTAATGCAGCTCAGGAGGCTGTTGGCCCTTGTTGCCACAAAGGCACCTTGCTGGCTTGTGTTCAGCTTAGTGTCCACCAGGACTTCCAGGTACTTCTCTGTCAAACTGCTTTCCAGACAGCTTATCATTGCACATCATCCCCAGCGTGTACTGTTCCTCCCCAGGTGCAGGACTTTTTGCATTTCCCTTTGTTGAACTTCATGAAATTCCTTTTTTGCCCATTTCACCAGCCTATCCAGGCACCTCTCAGTATCAGCACGACCCTCTGGTGTGTCAGCCTCTCCTCCCAGTTTTGTATCATCTGTGAACCTGCTGAGGGTACACCCTGTTCCATCATTCAGGTCATTAATGAAGTTGTTAAACAGTAGTGGCCCCAGTATCAACCCTGGCTACACCACTAGTGACTGGCCTCCAGATGGACTTTGTCTCCCTAAGCACAATGCTTTGAGCCCAGCAGCTCAGCCAGTTTTCAGTCCAACTCACTGTCTACTTATCTAGCCCATATTTCATTTTGTCTATGAGGATGTTATGGGAGACAGTGTCAAAAACCTTACTAAAGTTGAGGTAAAGAACCTCCCACCCAGTCATCTCATCACAGAACGCTATTGGGCTCATCAGGCATGATTTCCTCTTCATATATCCATGCTGACTGCTCTCAGTCACCACCTTCTCCTTCATATGTTTGGAAATGGCTTCCAGGAGGATTTGCTCCATGCCCTTTCCAGGCTTACCAGCCTGTAGTTCCCCGAGTTATCCTCATTTAAAGCTCAGATGTATGACTCTGTTGGAAAAAAGATGTTGTAGTGCAAGTGTGAGGGATGGTGGTGTCCTCATGAAACTGTGTGGGTGTAAGGGGGAGCACAGTATGAACAGATGCTGCTGTGGGGAAAGTCAAGTACAGAGGAGGCTCTGAATAGCCTGGGGGAATTTCTGACCCAAATATTCTCACATATTAGATATCTTCCAGTTTCAGCTGAGAAGACGACAGCTGCAGCGGAGTGTAGACCTCATGGGAAGTCCTGGTATAGAGGGAGAACAGGTCTGTCATGAAACTATGTCCTGTTCAAGCCCTTCTGTCTGTGCGCTGCTCAGTGCAGCACTGAGCACCCAGCAAGCTGTTTAGCAGAGCTCTTAGGGTTTACTTTAATGTATGCATTTCAGGAATGTACTAATAAATCTCTGCTTATTTTCATGCACTAATGTGCAGATAAAGCTATAGAAATAGCTAAAAATGAGGGGGGGGAAAAGACTGAACCTGCACTTCTGTTTACATATTAATCCTGACGTAGGATTGCTGTACTGTTGGAAATAATTTATATCCACACCTAGCAATATAATTTTAAAGTCTGTCAAGTTCTTAAATATGCTGAGTAAATTCACTGACACTTGACAGAGGCGGCAGCAACTTACTGCTGCCTTCTGCGTTGGAAAGAAATACAAATGTTCATATATTTATGAGTTTTAGCAATTACTCTGACTGTAGGTCTGTGTTGATAGGTATTTCTTGACTCTGAATCTCCCTTGCTGCTAGTGCAGTTGGCGTTGTACAAAATGTTTTGAGACTTGCCTGCCTAAAACATGCCTGTCCAAGTGATGTCACATCTAAAAAACACAAGAAAAGTGAAGCAATAGTGGGAGATCATATTAACTCTTCCTTACCTATTCTTTGGATATATTCTGCAGAGTTCAGAGAGCATTTTGCTTACATTGTGTCTTACAGTCCCATCTCCCAGAGCCAAGAGTTCATCTTTTAGAAAAGGTCCCGATGTGAAGAGGCACTGGTGTATTTCCTCACCAACTTAGCTGTGTAGCTAGAATCACTCTTATAAAAATCTCCCTTGGTGTTATATTAGGCCTCTTTTCTCCCACAGCCAGCCTTCCATAGCCAGGAGAATGCCACAAATGGACTTATTTAAAGTTGTTCTTGTCTTGACCCTGAGAGGGCAGCAGCTGTGGAGCTTATGAGCCCTTTCCAGTGATACCCACCACTGCTGAGAGATCACACAAGGATGCTCAGCATGAGGACCTATGTTGGTAATACCATGGGTAAGACAGGAGGCAGTCAGAAGCACATTGCACAGGCTGCCTGGGCCAGCTTCACCTGGGAGTCCAACTTTACCTATAATCACTGGTTTTCTTCTGTAAAAAATTGTGCTGAGAGCCTCACTGAGCCAAGAAAATATTCTCTGTTCTGGTGCTGAGCCCTCAGGTGCTCGCATGCTCCTGAACTTCATCATTCCTGCATCTGAGGGATGCTATAGTTGTGACGTTGCCCGATACCCTTGGGAGCAGCACAGCTGGTCAGGGGACAACCACTTCAGCGACCCCAGTATGCTGTTCTCTTCCTCCATTGATTTGAGTTGGTGATGCTTATTCCTCAGAAAGGGACACAGAGGCACAGGAGAGGGCTGCCTCACAACAAGGACAGGGCTCTAGCATTCTGGGTGATCTGTACTGCCTCTCTGGTTCATGTGGTGTAAAGCCCTGGGTTGCCCCAGGTCTGTTACCTGGAGGAACTCTGATTTGCACTGAGGACTGAAAGCTGAGCAGGGCTTTCTCTGGGTTATATTTTGGGCCTGGTGGCCTCTGTGGCCCCAGACCCTGGAGCAGTGATGAGGGAAATCCTTGTCACTCCTGGACTGCCTAAAGACAGCAGGAGGAGAGGACAGAAACTACAACTTCACTGGCTCTGAGGCAGAAAGAAGAAAAGCTGGGCTGAAATAATCGAGCAACGGGTAGAAGCAAAACACAGCAGGCTCTCAGGTTTATAACCCTGGGCAGAAGAGGTAGGCTGGGGAAAGAAGGCGGCACGAAAAATGACATATGAAAAGGTGCTGTGTGTCTTGGTTTCCTTTCCCTTCTACAGCATCATCTGTGGGCTGCTCTGAGGGGACCTGAGGGACCATTTCTCAGTGGTGAGAAATGGGCATTTGCAGAAGAGGGGCAGACTCTCATTGCCCCTCAGTCAGTGTAATTCCGGTTGAGCTGCTCTTGGTATCTGTTGTAGATGATGCGATTCTTTGACATCAGCCCCTTTGGCTTCCCTCTACATGAGAAGAGCTTGCCAGCTGATGGAGAAGGATGTATGTAGAGTTGACCTCTGTCCCTTACACGGTTTAGACTCAGGGTCCCTGTCCACCCATGTGTTAGGCATAAAGGATCAGCAAAAGGGTGACACTATAGCAGAAGTAATGCTCACATATGCTCATTATATATATACAGGTCATAACAATCAAAACGTTAAGCTCAGTAGAAATTCCTAATTATGTTTTATATCCTTAAAATATATTGAGCTCTATCAACGTCACATTTTTCTGGGACCTCACATGAGAGGGGTCATACTGCTCCTGGCCAAACAGAGCAGAATAGGCCTGATGGAAGGTGGTCCAGCCTGACTGCTGCCAAGGGCAAAGGGATAGAAGGGGGCAGAGCCTCCAGCATTGGCTGTGTAATTTAAGCATCAGAGCATCAGTGAAGAAAAGTGGCGTCTGTAACCTCAGCTTCAGCAAGGAGGCAGCAATACCTAAGAGTGCTTGCTGGCGGGGTGTTGCAATTTGCCCCTTCATGCGCTGGGCAAGGTCCTTGGTCCTGTGCTGTAAAGGAGGTCCGTCTGGGTAGTTGGAGTGATCCTTTTTGATCTGAGAAGTCTTTACCATGTTGGGATTATATATACATTGGAAACCATACAACATGCTGAGCCCAAACATGGAGCAAAAAGTAATAATAAGAATTCCAGTATACTTATTTGTGCAGCCTGCAAACAGTACTCCCAGGACTGAATTTCTACACCATCCACACAAAGAAGAGATGGTTGTCTTTATGAGAAATTAGAGCTGATGTCTAGAATTTCTTTGTCTCTCTCAAATACTCTGTATGACAGCATTACATTATTATTATCTGAGAGTCTGATCTATGCAGTGACATGCAGTACATTCAGGACTGTGAATTATTGCTTTTCACATTTAATGCCCACCACAAGCTGAGTAGTTCTCAGATGCTTATGAAGATAAGGTACCTGCCTCAAAGCACTGCAAAGATATTGAAGGGGACAGGAAAGAGATGAGACTGGATGAAGTTCAGCTCTTTTTCTCATATCATTTGCAAGGGCAACATCTCTAGTAAAGTAAGGAGAGCAGTGTTGCTTAAGAAAATACAATAATGCCTTTTCACATTTCCCAATTACATTTTGAAACCTGCAGAGGCTTCCTGAAAAGAAATGCAGCACAAGGAAGGGAATGGATTTGAAAGAAAAAAATGTAATTCTAGGACAAATGGTCTGGTTTTGGAAATTGAGGTTGCTGGCCCCTGTGAAAGCGCTCATTTCATAGCAGAGGTAGAAAGGGGAGGAAGGGCTTAGTATTTTCAGGGTGAAGGATCTGAGGTCATTCCCATAATGCCTCTCTCTTCCATTCAGTGCATAAAGGGAAGGTAGGGACTGCTATCTCATCCTGGCACAAGCTGTCCTCTGTGAGTATGCTCTCCTCTCTCTCCTGGCCATCCCAGGATCACAGAAGTAGAAAAGGGACCTAAGAGTGCATCTTCTCCTCATGTCCTCCCATGGCTCTGTGTTTTGAATTTCTCATTGAAAGGAGAATTATACTCTGCCTGCCTTTCCAGCTGCTGCCTCGCCTCCGCTTACCAAAACTGGAAGCATTAACACTCCCCCTGCAGGTACTCAGTATAAAAGTGTATTGGGAGGCCAGCAGTATAAGCGTGAGAAAAGGAAAGTCCGCTAACAGCCCCCAAAGTTGCCTTTGCAAATTCCTGGAGCGAGTTTTAATAAGATGCATTGAAAGAGCCCCTGAGAATCCCTCACTTTTAAATACATATAATCATTTTAGCACCAGATGTTTCACCTTTTCTCGTACACATGGTTTCCAAGTGTGTTCAGAGTTTGACTGTTAACTATGTGCAAGATGTATGAATAGCCTAATGACATGTCAAGATGAGTGATGCCAGAGGAACAGAGAGGTGAGGCATGTGGCCTGAAGAGTCAGAGGAGGGGACTGACATAGCAGAGCCTGACACTGCTGGCGTCGCTCATGTCCGCGTGTGGCTGGGGAGAGCATGGCAGGCCCCCTGTAATGGCAGGCTCCTGTGGTACCCGTAAGATCCCCGGGAATTTATAGACACAGAGCAGTAAGTAAGCCCCGCGTAGAGCAAAAGCATTTTTCATCCACCGGCGAAGATGTCTGCAGCATGCGCATCACAAACCAGGGGCGAGTCAAGTCTTTGCCTGACACCTTTTCCTCCACTCTTCTTGGTCTTTTTCAGTTGGAGGAGGACAGGCCTTCTCAGCACTCCCTCCCGAGGTACAGCCCCCTGAGAAGACTGGCGTCCTCCGTTTTCTCCTCCTCAACCCTGGAGACAGAACACTACCCTCACGTTGGTGGCACTTTCATACAGCGCAGCCGTTCAGCGGAGAGCAGTCCCGTGCGCATGCCCCACCGCAGGCACATGCCCCTCACGGCAGGAAACCACAGACTCATGCCTTCCGTCCTCCGCATTTCCAGGTCCCAGCTCCAGCAGGTGTGGGCCCGCTTCACACACAAAACATAGCCTGTTCAGGGAAGCAGCAGCCTCCATAATGCAATAATAGATTCCACCTGCCCACAATGTGTCACCACTTAATGCAATATTGAATCCCAGACAACACTGGCCTAAGGTACTGTAACTTCCAAAGCCCCTGCAACCAGACCCCACAGAGACTGAAAACATCTGCCTTTCTAAACCTCCCAGCAACCTGGGCGAGGGGCAGCAGCATGGCCGAAGATGAGAACGCAGATGGTGAACACGTGATGCGTGAAAGAGGTGGATGCCAGGTCTCATCTCAGAGACTCGCTCATGCGTCCTGCAGCCTTGGGGTAGGAAACGCAGGGCTGCCTCACAGAACACATTCAATCAAGCCACAAACATTGTCAAATTATGACTGGAGTGGAAAGACCATGGAAGTGTCAGCAAGCGTTACCTTCCCCAGGCAAATCAGTTCAAGCATCTTTGTTGGTATCTTACACTGGGCCAAATCTGTAGGCAGTTTTACTCCATCTAGATATAGGCAGACTCCCACTGGAAGCTCACCTGAGGCAGGACCTCAGGATTTGTCCCTCTTGTGGAGTTACGATCATGTATCTCTTTGTTGCTTTGGCTTTGGAAATCCCCTTGCTTTTGTTGCAGTTTGGTTTCCATACAGTGACCACATATTTCTCTTTCTCTGGCTTTGCCCCTGTTATGTGACAGTGGGCCTGTTTGTCTGCTCTCCACTCTTAAGCTGCTCCAAATCTACCTGCCTTCCCCGAGGGGCGCTGACTGTCAAGAGTTGGATAGCAAGGATTTTCTTACTGATCCAGCTGTATATTGCGCTGTTTCTAAATTCCAGAAATTTTAGGCACCTGCAGCTTTTCAATGGCAGAGCAGCTCTGCTTCATGGCCATGCTTGGAAATGCCTGTGGTAACAGATCTCACTTGAGAAATAAACTGGCCTCAGCACTTGGTATACAGAGCCCCTGGAGCCCTTGTCTAGAACTGACTTGAATCTCAGAGGAAAAGGGAGATCAAAGTTAATTTAAATTGTCATAAGCATCCTTATTTCCTGGGTTTGCAAGGATATATTGCCCTTCTCAGTATAGCTGCAGTGTAAAACACCAGGCTGTATGAAGACCTTCTGTAGTTAAGTGAATGTAGTAACTGTCTTCTGTTGAAACGAGCCTTTGGTCCGGTCTTCTGGGAGAAGGCGCAGTATGGATGTTAAGGTTAAAGAAGAAGGGGTCATTGCTGGCGCTCGGGGTGTTAGGAAAGTGCGAGTCCAAACTAAAATACTCTGCAGAAAGTATATAAGCGCAGGATACAGACAAGAAAACGTACAGAAAGCTCAGCCAGATGTTGAAATGGCGTGGGATAAGTATGGGTGTTGGAAGAAAGTTGTGACACGGAGGTATTACTGCATAGGTAGGGTGTTTCCAGTGGAGTTACAATGAACACTTCCTTCCATTCTGTAGGTATACATATATATGATTTCTGTAGGTATATCTGCCCTGCCTGAGGCTCCCTTAATATCAGATTCACCCTTCTATAAGCAACCCCAGACAGTGCAACCACAGACGGGGTGGGTGGTGCTTTCTGAAGCTCGTAGGACCTGGCCTGGTGGGTCTGCATGCTGCAGGACATGCTCAGGCATGCTGGGCATGCGCTGCCTCCTGCCTGCCCCAGAGAGCATCCCCGTGGGTGCAGGGATGGAGTTGGAAGGGGCAACACACCCTCCTTGAGAAGATTCAGCATAGGCATGACCAGTCTCTTCCCGCAGTCATTCTTGAATCAGTGACATCAATTTCTTTTGATTTGCCCCAAGAACATGAGTGAACAGGACACTTTACTGCTCAGCCAAAATTTTTATCTGCAAGTTGTTCATCAGTTTTATTTTTAAAAAAGGCACTGGGCATTGCCAGAAATACTTGGACTGAATTAACCAGTAGCCTAATCCTATTTGGCAGCTCTTCTCTTGTCAGGCACAGAAACCAGAAAGAGCAAGGCTTTGCTTTTCTCAGTGACATGAGAAGGGATGATTTCCTTAAGTAGACTCTGCTCTGATGTTATTTTTCCCATGTTCAGTAGAGACCTAAATAGAACAGCAGATTGCAGAGAAAATAGAATTTGTGAAAGAAGTAGGTTTAAAATCAGTAGCTCTTAATAACTTTTAGTTCATAGTCTCCAAAACACTGATGTTCACTTTTCGAGGTCAACTTTAGGAACAAAAAGTTCTATTGTTCTATTTTTTAAAAAACAATTTTCAGTTTTGCCAGTGAGAAAAGGGAACAAACAGGATAACTGGGTATTTATAAATTCTAACCTGCCTGTTTCAGACAAAAACAATGACTAGCTGATAAGTAGCTCCATACATAAAATTTAAAGGGCAGTAATCTATCTAATGCTACTCATCATGGTTATATATAGAACTGTTCTTGCCAAGTAAACTTGATACTGTTCTTCTTTTAAGTTTGAAAGTCTGATTGATAAAGATGGTTGGTTTATATAGACTTCAGTAAGACTTTCTTCTAGCTAAAATTATTAATAAATTGAAAACCAACTAGCTGAACAAAACATGTTTATATGTTGGTATCTCTTACAAGTGGGGATCTCCTGCCCTTAGCTCAGCACTATTCCATGCCTTTAGTGGCTGTCAAGAAGAAGAAAATAAATCACCGAGGAGAAAGTTTGCAGTGACAGGAAGATGGGTGGCTTGATAAAATAATACTGGTAGGCCAGCTCTGCAGAAAGATCTGGACCGCTTGATAAGTTGCTTGCATTCAAACTAATTATTGCATTCAGCCAGGGACAATGTCATGTTTCGATTACAAAAAATATAGGTCATGCACACAGAGTGGGAGAAACTGCCCTGGGAGGTGCTGTCTCCCAAAATGAGGTGGGAGTTAGGGGGAATAATTAGCTGCATGTAAGTTCTCATTATGCTGCTATAGCAAAAAAAAAAAAAAATCTTCTTTGCTGTATCAGCAGGAAAATGAAGATGTGAGCAGATGGGAGATCTTTTGCGCTGGTGAGATCACTACCAGACATCATATCCAAGTCTTGTATGGAAATTTTTTTAAAAGATTTTCAAAACCTAAAAAAAGGAGAAGTGATACAAGAATTGTTTGATTCTGCAAAACCTGCCTCGTAGAATGAGCTTGAAGAAATGCAGTCTGTCATTAAAGACAAAACTGAAAAGTGACGTGATTGCTGTTAGGAGTACCTGCCTGAAGAGAGCAAGACGGGTTTTTAATCTGCCAGGCAAAGATATGTGTCTAGGTGCTGGAAGATAAAGTAACAAAGGTCAAACTAGAAGTAAGATGCTCATTTTAAAGACATAGGTGGGTGGTAAACCGCTGAAATGCATTATTAAAAGACACTGAATTCTTCACTGTTCAGATTCTGTAAGGTGGGATATTGATTTCTAAACCAATCCTGTTAAACCATCAGATTTGGGGTCTCTACTAGAATAATTGGATGTGTTGCTGTCACCTGGGTTTTATGCGGTTTTATTTTATGAACAATATCGCTTTTACAATTTAATTCTGAACAAATTAATTGGTGCTAATGGCTGGAATCCTGATGTTACAGTAGTATGCAAAGAGTATAAAAATAGTCAATATGCAGATTTTTTTAACATCTTCATCTAATGCTGTAATAATTACTATGGAATCAACATATTGTTGAGGAACAGTTGGCAAATTAAAGAAATGTGAAAATAGCTCTCTTTTTATATATATGGAAATGTAATAAATTAATATTAAAACTAGTTACAGTGCAATTCTAAAAAACCTCTGTAGATTACATTTATATTGCATTTATTTATTGTGTTTCATTTACAATGACTGCAATTATAAATGTAAATATGTCCAAAATCAGTTGTCAAAAAAAACCCAACTAGAAGGCTCAAAGGAAGTGGCAAGCAGCCATTTCCCATTGAAGGCTGCGCTTCTGTGGTCAAGTTAGGGGAACAGAAGTGTCAGTTCTCTAAGAGGTACCCTCCTACCCCCACCCCATCCCATCCAGCCCTTTCAGCCCTGTCCCCTGCACCAGTGCCAGTGTTCATGTGGCTGCATGGGCCTGCACGGGGAGAAGGAAAGTTGTTTTCTGTCATTAGTTCATTTCCTGCTTTGGTTCACTGTCCATTTGCACAACTGACTGCTTTCCAGTGCTAGCAGGGAAAAAAACAACGGATGGAGGGCTGTTGACACGAAAAGTGATCATGGGGCTATGGGCTGAAAAGCTAGTTGCCCTAATTATTTTTCCTTTTATGTTTGATAAGGTTCCTTAAATTCCTCAGCTGGGGTAAGTCAGTGTAAATCAATACTAGTGAAATAAAATTCCCTTTCAGCATCAGACTCTTAGGCAAATTGTGTTCATCAGAAGGATCCAAGAACAGGGTCTGCATCCTGAAAGAGATGTTCTTGTTTTTACTTCCCGTTGTACATAGCACTTGTTCTCCTCAGAATCCAAAATGAGGATTGAAATGAGCATTTGCCACTCCTCTATGACACAGAGATCATTAGCATCAGGACAGGTAGCTGTTGCTAGGATCTCATGCTCTACTTCAGTGAGCAAATGCACATCAATTGTATGTACATACAAAAGCCATCTTTTTATATCTTGGTCTCCTGGCTCCTTTCACTTTCTTTCTATGCAGAATGGGAGATGTTTCCAATTTATCACTCTCTCCCCAGCCTCCTTCCCACAGGAAGGAGCTAATGAGATGTGATTTCTGTGAAAACATTACTGTAAATGCTTGGGTTAAGCTAGCATGAATTGGGTAAAAGTAGTTATACCAGCACACATTCACTTTCAGTGGAGAAGGTTTTGGTGGGAGGGGGTTGGCTGAAAATAAGCTATACTGACAAAGGTGCAATTTTGCAGATGTCAGTGCATCTGCATTAGGAGTATCCTGTTGATATACCCATGTTGACAAAGTCCCTGGTGTGAACCTGACTTTGTCCACCATTCCCATACTTGTTTGCAAGATTGTTGCTCTAAATGACAGTGGAAGAGTTATGTGTGTGACCTCTTTCACTGTTTAAAGTCTCTTGTTACAGTGATGACAGAATGTAAGATAGAAATGCCCTGTAAGACAGCCATATGGGTGATATAATCCCATCCCTATGCTACCTCTTCATGATGAAAAGTATCTCTTGCTCTTCCACTCCTTCTCTTTGTTGTGGGTCTGAACCTGGACATTGTGGTGGTCAAGGCTGCTGCAAGATTGTTGCTCTAAATGGGACAAACTGGTTCAAAAGTTGTATTTGTTGGGCTAAGTGTCTTTGTGGTTCCTAGAGACTTCCAACCTGGACTGATGCTTTCTTTTCCACATGACAGATGTTGACTCCAAGACCTTTCTTTCAGCTGTTTTCCTGTAGTTCGTGTGATGATTCTTTAAGGGTCCCCAGGGACAGAGGCAGATCAGCCCACCTCTCAAATCCTGTGTCCAAATGACTTTTGAGGAGTGTATAGGAAGCTGCTCTAGCTGCCTTTCTTACGTACTTAGCTGAGGGTAAGAGTTTGAGCGCACCTTCTCCCTTCCAGTGCTAGGAGGCAGCAGGCACCACCTGAGCTGTGAAGGATGTTGGCAGTTGCCACCTCCCCACCCCAGGATGAAGAAGCGGTACTTGGACAGCTGGCCTCCAGACTGGATTGAGATAAGGCGGCTGACTCCAGGACTGGCTGACATTCTCCTCTGGGATCTCGTCCACTGCTCCATAAGCAGATATTGCTGCTCAGCTGCAACCCAATTAGGTTATGCTTAAATCTGAATCTGGATGCAAGAACAACAGCAGTCAGCTGTAGCCCGGAGCTGTTGGTAGGCTTCACATACAATGTGTTGAGGAGGCAGGCCCCCCTCATCTTCACCTCACTGCTTGAGAAGCTCTCTTAGATCTAGTTGCCTCTTTGTTCCCCTGTGCCTATCCCATCTCTTCCCCATATGACAAAACTCTTTTTACTCCACCCCAGTTGCCAGTCCGTGTCCCACTCCACATATTCACCTGCCCCGGTGGTTTACCTCCATTGCCATTCATGGTATCTTGTCCCTTGCATCCTTATTGCATCCCTGGGTACCTGCACTACCTCCTGCCTTTGCCGTTCCCAAGAATATGCGAGGCTTGCCTCCTGCACCAATTTCCTACATATTGCATATCTGATGTTGCACCATACAGTTCCTGTAGCACTTTGATCAGCCTCTTGCCTTCCCTCCCTCTGATTTCCTTGGAGGAAACAGTGAAAAATGGCACATTTTGGCACTTGGAGCAGTCTCAGCTCTACACGGAGTCTGGGTGAGGAATAGCGATCATCTTGTTTAAAGGCAGTTTGATTTCAAAGATGATAATGGAAGATACCTTCCATTTTCAGAACAGTTTCAAGAGTTTCAAATCCTGGAATCCTTAGGACTTAGCAAACTCCCCAAAATTATTGTGTACATGAGCAGCTAAATTTAGAGAGCTGGCAATGCTCTTTCCGTTAAGACATAGCTACCATCTGTGACTGCAAACCATGTAAATAGCTGGTCAAACACCACTTCTATTGTTGTGAGCTTGTCTCAAAGTTTCATTTAAATTGGTGCCTGGTCTCTGTGAGTGAGAAAATGTCTCAACTCCAGTTGCAAATAGTACAAGGTCTTCCAACTGGATGTTTTCTCGGCTGGCAAAAGTGGCTGTCCCCATTCTCCAGCCTGGGAGTTGGGGAGGGATCCAAATAAAAATAGAAATAAATAGGATATTTCAAACAGCCAGGACAAGGCAACTTTAAGTGCAACAGAGCTGACACTTTGTTCATTAATTCTAAACTTTAACTCACTGGTGTTTCCTCTCGTTGCCTGTCTTATCTGGAGGTACCACAGAGTGGGGGATTTTTTCCTTGAGGATTGGTGTTCTTCACTTTGGCACATATAATGACAGTTCTTCCCTGATCTGGCCTGTGCCACTGGCATTAGGCCATCAAAGTATCTTGTTGTTTTAAACAAGCTCCGTGTTTCTTCTGCGATCCCATTTGGCAGCTAGCTCTCCCCAGCTGCTTCTGCAGCAGTTAAACCCGGGTGTTATATGAGAAGGCAGCATGCCTTTAAGAACCAGTCAACAATCTTTTTTCCTTTTTGAGGTGAAAAAAATTATGTTTAGATATATTTTTTGCATATAGGACTTCTGGAAAGAGGCCTATTGTTTCAAACTGATCAGCCATAATAAGCAAAGGTGTCCTCAGCAGCTTCCCTAGCCTGCTCACGAGGCAGAGACGTCGAGTGACTCTTCAGCAGTTGGGCTGCGTTTCTTTTCCAAAGGTGACACTAAAGCCAGTTAACATACACCTTCTTTTCTAACTCCTCTAGGCTGTGAGCACTTCGAGATGAGAAACAAAACAAATGTCGTTTGGGACATTTCTCTGCTCTGTGCTTCAAACATTTCTTCCAAAGGGTTCCCTTTGGAGTGTTTAACTACCTCATTTGTCTTTTGTTTCAGTAGCATCGCCAGGCTTTGGTACCATCTTTATCACTGGCTACACTGCCCCAAAGTGTACGGCCTCTTCTGAGAGACTTGATAATTTATTTTGTAGTAGAAGCTTTCTGCAGTCAGATGAGAAACCAGGGCAAACACCTCAATTTAGCCTTTCCAGAGTTTATTCAGAAACAATACTAATAGTCATTAGTATAGTTTAGACATATAGAATAGTCATAGTTCCTATGGCCTCTTAACCCAAAAGATCCCCAAGTGCTTTATTTTCCCTCTGAGTAACTTCCCTGCTGTTTGACATGCGGGACCGCTGGAGGAAGTCAGCAGCAAATAAAGCCTTTTCAGAACATATCAGGATGAAGCCAGATGTGAGAGTTTGATTGCACAGAGAGATTTTCAGGAAGCAGAATATTATTTCATGATCTGGAAATTGTCAGGACAGTGGGTGGGATCTATATACCAAATATAACAAATATCATTGAGGCATTTCTTTGACTGCAAATCACCAGGAACTTCACTTGCTCTCTCACGTGAAAATGCACTATTTGAATCTGGTGCTGTGATCCTATGTAAATAAATTAAGGCAAGAAAATATAACCATTGCTAGTTTAGTCCTGTGTTGTAAAATAGCTCAACAATAGAATGCACTGTGAGACTGAAGATCAGAAAGAATGGAAAGATGTGTTCAGTCCTTTTCCTGTTTTCTAATGTCCTTCCCACTCACACCTCCATCAATTAATCTTCCATGATGTGTGTATGTGGAACTTTTTAAGTGCTTGGCAGCGGCACAAGATCATTCTTGAAAATATAAGGAGATTTTCTACTGCTCCTCTGGAGGGATTGGTGACAGATACCCACCGTGTTTGTCCAGTGGGTCTAGAATCTCTTCCTTAGGCTACGTGAAGTCTCTGTGGTATCCAGTCATGTTTGTATTACAGCCACATAATACTGCATCAATGACCTAATTTATTTTTACTGTAAACTGCTGAGTTAGATGAATGACACATTTTATTAATGGTTGTCAGTGGAGATTTATTCACGCCACTCTCAGAACTTTACCTGGAGCTGAGACCATTTTGCGACTTTCACATTGAATAAGAAAGGGCTCTTTTATCCCAATCTATTCAAAAGAGAAGCTTTTATTTTTATTTTTCCTTTTCTGTTTTTCCTTTGGTGACAAATGGGAAAGAACTATTTGGAGATAGCTATCATATATTTGTCTAGCTCTGCTTGGCAGTAAGAGATGGGCTTCAAGAGGCTAGCTGAAGAAAATAAAATTCCATTTCCTAGCAGACAGGGTCTGAAGCCTTGAAAATCGTGGATGATTTGCAAATCCCTAAACTCCTGTTAGTGTTTGTAGTGAATAAATTGCCCCAGATATTTCTCAGCTGGAGAACATGGGGTGCTTTTCTTCTTGGCCTGTAGTTGCCAGCCCTCCCCAGAGTGACTGGAGGAGATAGTTTCTGGAGAGACTGACCAAAGTAAGCCAGATGCGCTTCCTGATTTCACTCTGGTTGCAGAGTGGTATTGGGATGCTTTTTGCTGGAGCTTCCGTTTCTGACTGTATGTATGTTTATATGTCTTCATGACCCATACATGGAGTGTGAATGGCCACACATGGTCATGCCTTACAGAAGCGTTTCTGTGCTGGTAATGGGCCACTTTGCACACATCCAAGTGGTCAAAAGGCTGTTGCAAAGAACAAATCTCAATCAGTTACAGAAAGTATCTTCGTGGTGTCTGGTTCAGATGGCACACCTGGCCTCCTTTGCACATTGCAGATCTGATTTTGGCAACCTGGCCCAGCCCAGTTTTCTTAATTCTGTGTCTTGTATCGTACATGTCCCTCCATTCGCCATCAGTTGGTGGCAGAGTGTTCTGGCAGTAGGAACGGTGCTGCCACTTGGGACGCAATTTATTAGTATGCAAACACCTATTTTGGGTAATGTTAAAACATTAAATAAAATGTGTAAAGGCTGATCATTCTGGTACTACCTTCCTTTTTGTTGCATTTTTATACCATGTGTTTTGTGTTTGAGTTGCTATAACACACAGACCTGCATTTGCAGTTCTATGGGACAGCGCAAAGATTAATTTCTGGGAAATATTTCTAAGTACTAGTTGATGTATTGCAACTCCTTTGTATTACACCTGCCATTGAAAAAATGATGTTATGATGAATGTACATTTTAAACAAGCTGCTAACCATGTAACCTGGGGATTGGAAGCAATCCCCATTTTACATTCATTTGCATGTCTTTTAGTGTTTGAAAAGAATATTGCTTTATGTTTGGAGGTTTTATTTTTTCATATGCAAAGTGTTTCAAGTTGGTTACCTCATCTAGTGCACTTGCCTCGTAAGAATCCCCAGGGCTTCCTCCAATAACTCCAACAAGTTTCTCAGTTTAATTATGAGTGCAATTAATTGATCTGGCAATGTAAAACACAGTAATGGCAAATTTCCTCTGAACAAGTCAGATAAGGAGGATTTCTGTGGAACTCTTGCCCCTTCAGCTTGGTCCTTCCTAAAAAAAAGCCAGATCAGGTTCTTATTCAGCACTGCTGACATCTGGTTATTTTTATGACTAAGGAAGATGTTTAGCTTTCAGAATCTCCTGCTTCTTCTTTCTTGCTGCTATTAAGTTGCCTTTACAATTAGGGACTAGAACAATTTGTGGATTATCATTTCCTTCCACTTTGCTCGCCATTTCCTGAGTCTCTTCTGCGTGATAAAAATTATGTGGTCCCCATGTCTACTCAGACAGGGAGCTCTGCGTTGACTCTTGCTGGAGACACTGGTGGGTGCAGAGGTGGGAAGCTAAGTGGCAGGCGTACCACCTTTGCAGAGCTATTGCTTCCATCCAAGACGCTAGGAAGACTGGCACAAACCTAACAACATACGAAAGCACAAATAGGGAGGAGCAGAGCACTTATCCAGCATAGGACTGGACTGTCCTATTCACCTTGGTAAAAAAAAATGAAGAGAAAGGCTGTGGAGTATCTGATGGTAAGATGCTGGAAAGAAGAACGTCTCTCTGACATTTATGGTGCTGATTCTTGGAACGCGGAGATCCTGCAAGCAAGCATGGCAGCTCTAGGACCCCTGCTACTTTTACCTCATTTGATGCTGGTTTGAAGAAAGAGCTGCTTCAGAAACTCAGATTCTTTTTTTCCCACTCACTGTTGTCAATCCTGCCAAATCTCCCAGTCCCAAACAAGCTTAGTCTATGTTGGCAGAGGATAATGTCACTTCCAGGATATGCTAAGGTCCTGATAGTATCCAAATCAAAGCTGTTACAGGGAAGACCAGACTACGGCTCTTGCTGTGTGCCATCTGCATCTCTCAGGACTAAGGCCTCTTCCCATTCCCAATGGAACAATTAACGTCATGTTGGGAACTTGATTTCTGCTTCTTGGACTTTCCAGCTCCCATGAAGAATCTCAGGGACCAGCATATCCTTCCTTTGCATTACCTTGTGTCACCTGTTAGACTTCTGTTGCTGCTAAGCAGGAGAGAGTCCAAACTGTATTTAACCAACTGCTATTCAAGTAGGAGGTGAATGTGGGTTTCTGTAGTCATTTCTACTGAGAGGAGACAAAAGCCGTAGGTAACATGTTGTGCTTCCTGGTTTCCTTGAGAAACTTAATCTGCTGGAACTAGAGTTTGCTTGAAGCAGTGGATCTCAGGAAAGTCCCCTTCAAGCAGGTCTCCAGCATTAGGAGGCACAGCAGAAGGGCTTCCTCAAGTTGCCAGAAGTCCTCATCGATTGCTAGGGACAGAAGGCTTGAAGAAGCTGTGGAAGTTCGTCTCAGGGGGAGGGCAGCAGGGAGACGGAGGGGAAGCAGCCTGCTCTAGCTTTAAAGGCGGTACTGAGTAGGGATCCATTTGGAAGGACGTAGTTGACTAAAGGGATCCAAAGCTTGTTTTCCTTGAGTCTTTTTATTCTTCCTGTATCTAATCCCTTTAGAGCCTAAGGTCAACCCCTTTTTGTACTGCAATAACACTGTAATATATGCTTGCACTAATTATTCTGGCACACCGAGCATGCAAGACCAATTTAAAGCTTTTTTCAGAAGAAAAACACTGTATTATTGTGTATATAGAAATACTGAGAGAGAATTTAAATTCTGTCTCCTGTATAAAAGCATGCATTGATTACCTGTATGTAGACCATGCTGTAAATGCTGCAGAGTACTGTAAAATCCTACACTTGAAATCACAATGAACAGGCAATGTCATCAAAAACAAACAAAACAGAAGCTGTGCAATGGATTTTGTGCCTTTTTTAAATCCATGTATGTTAATCCAGACAATCGGAAAAAAAAAAAAAGAAAAAAAAAGCTTGTATACTACCAAAACCTTATTAAAGAATCAAAGGCAGCACCTTGGTGATGGCTGGGTTTTTTGTTCACTTTCTTGCTTTGTTTTTCTACTCCCTTTGCTTTCCAGCTCTGGGAAGGTGTCCCATGCTCATCGGTGTGTACATGGGAGCACCAGGCGGGGAGGTGAAGGAGCTCTAATAGAACAGTGAGAGTTTAATTATCATTTACTAATGTGATCACGGAAAACTTGCAGTTAAGACAGATCTGGGAATAGAAACAAAGTTCCATGACTGTTAGAGATGTGTTTCATGTGCTTTGGGAAGGCCACACTGTGAGTTCAATTTACGTAAATTTAGGCTAGTACCAATTTCACTGACTTGAACCCAGTCATAGCACAGCAGCAGCTTACAACTAGCGCCAACTTATGTAAGTTTTTAGAGCTCTGCCTTGATGGTTACCAGCATCCGAACTGGCTAAACTTAAGCTAGTACAATTCAACACCTATGAACACAGCAGAAACAGTTTATTACATTTCTCTTGGTTTCTTACATTGGGCATCTTCCCCTGGCTGGCAGCGCAGTGTGCATGGGGTGGGTGGATGGCTGTCTCCCATCAGACATTTGACAAGGTGTTTAAGAACATCTGGTAAACTTCCAGCCCCGCCACCCCCCAAGACCCCAGGGAGATGGATGCAAAATTGTGGCTGTCCTGCAAGTAATGTACTCCCGCCTGGGCTGCCCAGCGGATCCGACCATGCTTGCCTTTCATCGTGAATCCTATTTGAAAGCAGTGTCTGCTGTAGAGCAGCATCTGGTTCAACCCCAATTGCTGTTGGTCTGTCTGGGATCAGGTTGGAAGAGGAAACACGGCGATAGACCCTGTATGCTTTGGTGTGAAGTGCACAGTTACTAATCCAGTGTTTTTCTGAAAGTGGCTGGAGAGGGAGGCTGCAGGCAGTAGGTGCGTGCAAAGGCTCTGGTACCTGTGGAAAGGGTGGTAGAAACGTTCCCCCTTGCAGGAGAAGCACAAGACCCCAACTCCTCAAAGGCAGAGAGCAGTTTGTGCAGGCAGGTGACGGTCTGGGAGGAAGAGCTAGGATTAGGCTGTGGTCTCTGACTTACAGGGTTGTACAGTGTGTGAGTCCCTTTTTTCTCCTGGGAATTGTATGGAGGGCCAGGATTCTTCTGAGTCTGCCTCTAGCAGGGTCCAAAGCCCATCTGCTCCATGATGAACGCCTCAAGGTGTGTTTTGGTTTGCCTCTGTACGTCTGTCAAATAATACTGCAGAAAGATGCACTGATGCCATAGTGGTAACCACGGTCTGAGACACGGTTTAGAGCATGGTCTGAAACAGAACAGTAGATAGAAGAGATGTGGCATTTCCTGGTTTTATGTTAGGCAAATAGTGTGATTTTTTTTTTCCTGTACCTGGTGGGTTTTTTGGTTGGGGTTGTTTTTTTTTTTTACAAATTATTGCATTTAAAATGTTTAAAACCAAGAGATGGGAGAGAAAAAAAATCCTAAATTCTACAGTCTCAGGGAAAATTGATTAGGCTTATATGGGAAACTGTTCCCTTTCCCCCACATCAGTGCAGAGCTGCTCGGGAGAGCAGGCTTTTCGGTGGATGCTGGGCCCGCTCTGTGCCGTGCCACAGACTGCTCTGCTGTGGAGGCATAGGCACAGGCAAGCTATGGGGTCTCTTCTCTATGCCCTCGTGAGTTGTGAGATCACCAGAAGCCATACAGGCAGGGCAGGTACTGTCATCACTCTTCATTGCTGTAGGCACCTGGGCAGAGTGTGCGTGAGTTGGCATGGGGCAGGACATACATGAGCACGTTAACGAGCTGGATGCCAGTACTGCTCCTGAACCCACCGGCATGAGTCCGTTCCATGCTGCTGTCTGAGAAGAACACGTCTGGCTACATTCCTGGTTACAAGGGGACCTGGGAACTTCCATGGTTGTAAACTTGCTGTAGCAAAGTGGAGACTGCGTCTTTGTTGATTTTTGCAGTATTTGCAGCATCACTGGGATGTAGGAACTTTACTGCTGCCCATATTGGGTGATATAAGTCTCCTCTGAGGATGTCCCAGTGCCAATGATCCTGCTAATTTGAAACCCCACCAGTTTACAGTAAAGACAAACCCCCAGACTCCACTTAGCTGTTCAGGAGCACAGGGGCAGAGAAGGACTTGAAGGGGCTGGTTTCTGCCTCTGCCAAATATGAGCAGGTAGATCTTTTTCTCTCCTGACTCTCCTTCCTAACTCTGGCCTCTGTGCAAAGAAGCGGTATTTATTGCCTTCCAAATACATATTGTTACCCAAAGTAGTTACTAGCCAAATTGAATTTAAATGCAGTCAAGTTTTATGGAGAGACAGAGTGTTAAAGAGGTGAAATGCATGGGGAACACACTCTCGGACACATATACTGCCGTATGCATTCCTGGACAATTGACTGACAAGTCAAGAGAGAGTCAGGAGTGAAGGTCTGAGCCCAAGCAGGTGGGAGAAAATGGTTCACTGTCCAAGGACAGGCAATGTGTCTTCTGTGAAAGTGAGGAACAGAGGCAGAGATCAGAGCATGCTGGAGGTAAAGGAAGTCCTTTTGACTCAGATTCGGCCAGCTCCAGTGTAGCTCTGCTCACTCACAGTCTTGGTAGCTTTTTAAGATTGGGGTGGCTGCCTCAGCTCACAGCATAGTTCCTGCTCATAGTGGGGTGAGCCTAGCAGAGGGCCACCAAGAAACCATGCTAGAAATGTATGACGTGAGGAGAGGCTGAGAGAGCTGGGTTTGTTCTGCCTTAAAAAGAGAAGGATTGCAGTGGGATCTTATTTCTTCCTTGAACTACCTGATGGAAGGGTGATGCCAGACTCTTCTCAGAAATGCACAGTGAAAGGATGAGATGTGATGGACACAAGCTGCATGAAAGGAAAATTAGATATAGGAATTAGATATAAAGAAAAACTTTTTCACCATGAAGAGCCTCAAACACTAGGACAGGGTCCCAAAGAGGCTGTGGGATCTCCATCCTTGTAGATACTCAAAACTCAGCTGGACAGGGCCCGGAGCAGCCAGCTCTAAGTTGGTCCTGCTTTGAGGGGTGGTTGGAGCAGAGACCTCCAGAGATTCGTTATGCCTTTGTTATTCTACAATTTTAAGATACAGGCTAAGCCTCTCCACTCCTGATCTTCTGGCATCTTCCCACAGTTCCTCCCCATTGGTACAGCAGAGCAGAAAAGTTATTCTCCAGCCTTTGGGGAATAGTCCTAGAGCAGCTGAGCGTGCTGTAGTGCAAAAGACACGTGATGACTGTCAAGAGAGAACACAAGCTTCTCTAGTGAGGGGTTCAAACTGGGAACGCCTTGTTCAACAGGGTATCCGCTTGCAGCTAGCTGCTGATCACATTAACTCAACAGTGAAGACAGTCTCAGACGTTGATGCCCTAGGATGGTCTTCCTTGTTAACAGCTTCAGGTGATGATAGTAACGAAGGTAAGAAAATATGTGTTAAAATAATATTTGACCCAAGAGACATTTCAACACAGTTTCTTTTAGTTGGGTTTGTAGGTAACTTCTGTCCTCCATATTTTTTGGCATATTTGTGCTCTTTGGCTTTTCTCCATGGTGCATTTACAGTAGCAAAACAACCAGAGTCTCAGGCTGCTTTAAGGAATGCGTTCTGGCAATTTTGGGCTACTGCATGCAACAGGTTAAGCAGTCCAAGACTGTCAAAGGTAGGTAGAAGCCAAGCAATCACTGTTGTGCTTAGGGTGCAGCGTCCATGCAGGGAAATAGAAAATATATGGGGAAAATGAAAGGACAGACAGAAAGGCAGTCCATTTGCTAAATACCACAAAGGAATTTGTACAGCCAGAGGTGGAAGCATGTGGAGGTTAGCAAGGTATTTACAGCACGACTCAATGACAGCAAAGGGGGACCAGAGCAGAAGAAGGAAAGAACCATTATTTTTATTACAGCAGTGTCATGCTGTCTGGCTCTGTGTTATACCTTATTGCTTAGTGCAATCTCATCTCAGAAAAACCTCTGATGTCTTGCAAGGGAAAGAGCTGTTGAGGCAAGAGGGGTTGCTGGAGACAGGGCTGCTGGTGGGACGGACTGCAGGGCACGGAAACCATATCTCTGGCCTATATAGGATGTGCACTGCAGGACTGGATTCAGTTCTCCTTGACCAGAAAGCAGATGAGATGACACAAGCTCCTAGGAGCTGAGAGGAGATTTGAAGGTTTACATACGCAAAGAGAAACCAGCGATCCTCCAACTGTACCATCAACCACAGCATCTAGAAAATGGGCTGAAGTAGAGCAGCAGGTGAACTGTTGTTGGGGATGTGGTACTCTTTCCAGTGGGAGGCTCAGCGCAAGGCAAGGTGTTGGTCAGGGTTTCTTTATCAGGTCAAAGTCCCACTGGGGAAGCACATCTGTTTAATCAGGACTCCAGGGATAGGACTGTGGGTGTATTTCTTGGGAAAACCAAATCCAGCCAACAGGCAGAATCCACTCTTGGGCTGCTGAATGGACTAATTTCCAAGAAATGCCTGAGGAAGGAAGCCAAGTGAGTAATTTCCTTTGCAAAGGGTGGTAAGTCCCTCTTACCAGTCCAAGTTCCACATCTGTCATCCTGATACAAAAGGTAGAGTGGGTCAGTGAAAGCTCAAATCAGGCTAATACAGGGCCATCTTCAGGACCAGGCTTCAGCTTTAATGAAAGAAGAGAAGCAGCTTTGGACTCCAGAGGCATTGCCAAAACCAGCCTGTGTTTTAATTTATAAGATATAAAAAGAAATATTAAATGGATAACAACTTGTCGCCATGCATAACAGCTTGATGCTGCCCACCAATCTATCTGAAATGTCCCTGTTATACATGAGCATAAAGATCTTACATTTTTCAGGCATACTAACAGAGCAGTTGCTCTACACAGAATAACATGCAGATTTTCAGCACAATTTGAAACTGTGTCATTGGACTGAAAAGCTATTGAGGGCTTTTTCCCCCCCCAGAGACAAAAAGATCTGTTCCCATAGCCAGGTGAATGTGCTAGCTGTCGGCACCTCTGTAGCCCACATAGTTAAATGGGTGCTTGTTTAGTCGTGTAGCCTAAACATCCTCTGACGCTGTCAAGTGCTGCTTGAAAGTGCAGATATTTGGAGCCCTTCTGTTCATGATTAGGACTTTTCAAGGGTAACGTGATGCATTATTGACTGGTTGAGTTTATGGAGAGGCTTTCATTTTCAAGCCCTCTTAACCCTTCTATTAAGAGGGGTTTTTTAAATCCATTTTGTGGAGTGGTGCTGCTGTGGTTTTCGTTTGCAACCAGTTGTTAGTTATGCCAAACTTTGATGGGCATTTCCTATTTATTTAGCCCTTTTTTGCTTGTTTGGTCAAGTGTGTGCATGTGTGTGTGAGCTGCTGCTTTTCTGTTAGTATTATTTGCAATCATTTCACAGCCTACTCCTGGAGCCTTATGGCCAGTCTCTCTGCCACAGACTGCCACTTGAGAAACACTGCCTCCACCAACTGTCCTGTCCTCCCGTTGCTTTTAATGGTTGGACACCCCAGAGTCTAATAATGATACTTTATATGTCAGCTTTCATGACTTGCTGATCATTTTAGTGAAAGTAGAAGCCTGTAGAAGACAGAATTAGGAGTTTCTGGAGGGACGTGGGAGCAGAAGGGAGGGAGGAATAGCACAGCAGGGGAACACAGGGGTGCTACAAGGGTTATTGTATTGTTATACAAGGGTTACTGCCCCAGGGACAATGGGGGATCATACTGGAAAGTGATCAGGAAATTTGTCTAGCCCAGAGGGGCTCTTTGAGTTCACTGTGGTGTGGGCATAGAAGAGAGTTGCCGAATGGTTCCAGTAAGGAAGGAGTGAATATGTAAATAAATAAATACTGAAATAAATGTATAAACACTGAAGAAGATTGGGAAACATGAAAAAATCATAAGGAATTGCTTGCAACCAGCTCTTTGAGGTCCAGGTTAAAGACTGCTAACAAAGGAACTCCTTTAGCACAACTTTTTGCTTCATTGATAAGTATCTGTGAATCTCTCCTTTCTAAGGTTTGTACGAAATGAATGATCGAGTGATCACTACTCAGGCATGTATTTTGGAAGTGTGATGGACTAGATGCTTTCCACTGGTGCTTCCCACTGCTGTTGATCCTGATGTCTTCTGTGTCAATGCTGTCTGAATACTAACCCTTTTCTTTTGTCACGTTTGTCTTCTTGCAGGCCTATATGCTGAAGTCATTTGAAATGAATGGTCTGCCCAAGGCGGTGCCTTTAAGTTTGCCTTATCAAGACTTCAGGAAAGATGTGTCAGACTACTGGGAAAAGCCTAAGGTATCCCAGCGGATAAAGAAAGTTGATTTCTCAAATGTTGTCTTGACTGCTCCTTGCAAACCCCTAGAACCTTATCTGGAAATGAATGGAAAAGAGGAGGAGGAAGAAGATGAGGAAGAAGACGAGGAGGAGGAAGATGAGGAGGAGGAAGCAGAGGAGGAAGGGGATGAGATTGACATGCACAGTGGTTCCAGCAGCGACCTGAGTCAAAAAAGCACAGAGCGCAGCCAGGAGTGTGCACCATCCACGCTCCTGGCTGATGACCAGAAGGGATCCAAGGGTCGAGCATCCACTGCTGACGGGGACTTGGAGCTGGAGGAAGGCTCAAAAACACTAGTGCTGTTTTCACCAGGTGATCTGAAAAAGTCGCCGGTGACCACAGACTTGGCTCCAGAAGTTGATCTGGGCACTCTTGCTGCACTGACACCTCAGAGCGAGCGGCCACAACCTATGGGTAGCCAACTGGATGTATCCGAGCCAGGGACCCTGTCCTCAGTCCTTAAATCTGAACCAAAGCCTCCCATGGCAGTGGCTACAGCTTCCTCCCCCTTTACCAAAGTTGAGCGCACATTTGTTCATATTGCTGAAAAAACCCACTTAAATGTCATGTCTTCCAGTGGCCAGCTGATGAGGCATGAGGAATACTGCCCTCCGGGCCAGTTTGAGGAGGTCATTATCGAAGAAGAGCTGGAGGACAACCTGGTGCTGGTAGAGAATGGAAGCATACATTCGGGGCTAGAGGGGGCAGAGACGGAGAGTTGCGCACTTTCAGCTAACCACATTGAAACCACCTCAGAGACAGTGGGGGAGCAGCTGGCCCTGCCCAATGGCATAGCAAAGCCTCCTGAGGACAAGCCGGAGCTCTCCGACAAAGTGGCACTCTCACTGGATTTGGAAGAGCCTGGCAAGATGGTTACAAGGGAGCCTGACCTTGAGAAGTCAGCATTGGTGGTAGAACACCTTAAGCGAGCAGAGACCCTCCTCAACACACCGCAGCAGGGCCCCAGGAGACCTCTGGGCGCCAGGTATAGAAGTCGGATACCCATTTTGTTCTCTGAAGAGGACACTGGCTCAGACCTTTCAACTTCACTCTCGGCCAAAGAGAGGCTTTATAAGAGGGCAAAGCAACCTGACTTGGCTCGCCTAGTAATGGAAAAGAGGCAAAACCGTCTCCTTCGGCTGGCCTCAGGGGCCTCCTCCTCAGCATCCTCCAGCGACGAGAGGCGGCGGGCCTCAGAAACCCTGTCAGCCACCGGTTCTGAGGAGGACACCCACGACTCTGATGACTCCATCCCAAGGAAGGCAGGGAAGGAGAAGGCTGCCCTCCTGGGGAAAGAAGAGAGACCCATAAGCACAAAGAGCAGAATTCCTCGGCCCATCACGCCACTGAAAACACCACTAGAGGCGGCAAAGTCTGAGAGCTCCGTGGCCGTCGCGATGGCAGTGCTATGTAGCTCCCCACAGGATGCGGCTGTTGCATACAGGTAAGACCAAAATGGTGAGCAATGCAAAATGTGGGACTTGTGAAGGAGGTGCAGCCAAGGCTTTCCTCATCTCCCACTGCTTTACCCTTCACTTGGCTTGAATGTGTGGTCCATCCCTGTTTCCTACAGTCATTTCAGCTCACCAGTGTGTGAAATTCCCACCTCTCTGTCTTCTTTGGCTCAGTCTGGCCAAAGGGCCAAGCCCCTCTTCACTTGCCCTGGCTTTGAGGCCTTCCTTCCTTCCACGAGCTCTTTCATTTGGTCTGATCCTGCTAATAGCAGATCCCTCTGGTGTTGAGCTCTCAATTTTGCAGCATGCTCGGCACAGCCATGACTCTGCAGGGAGACCTGGCCTGGCTATTGCGATTAGAGCTGTAAGGGCTGCAACATTGCCAGTTGTGATTGCCTCAGAAGATGGCCAGCATGAGAAGAGCTGGAGAGAGGGAGGTGCACACGCATAGGCTTTGGCAGTGACCTGGAACAGCGTGGGCCACCTCCACATGGTCTGAATTCCCTACACATCCCTGTGCCTTCATTTTTTTGGAGGTACCTGACTCTCTATCAAATAAGCACAGAGATGTAAGTGGAGGTGGACCTTCTAAATTCAGCAGTGTTTGGCTTTTCTGCCTGGCCTTGGGGCTGGAGGTCCAACCCAGGAGCAGAGCTGCAGCTGTGGCTCTGCCACAGGTCCAGCAAACTCTGCTCTTTCAGAGCGGTGGGGTGAAAGGAGGGGATCCCTGTGGGTTGGTTCATCTTCCAGCACAGTTACCATCAGAGGCCAACTGGTGCAATCCAGCTCATGCCCACATTCCTAGAATGTATCTCCTGCCTTGACAGAGGTTGCTGCATCCATGCTGCATGTTAAGAAGACTCCCAGATATGTGCTATTGGCCAAACCATGCCTGTGCATTGTCCCAGAGGATGCTGGAGGATCAGGGCAAACACTTACTAGTTTACAGCATCGAGAGTTACAGGATGGTGTTCAAACCAGTGCCCCATCTTGTTCACAGCATAGCTCCTGTCATCCTGGTGCTGGAGACTCCTTGTAATTGTCCAGCAACATTCATCAAACCTGCCAGAAGCCAGGAGCCCCTTGCAGAAATTCCCTTTCATCCTTCCTCTTCTCTTCCCCTGCAGGCTTCAGGCACAGAGACCAGCTGGAAGTGTCCCAAACGAGTGCCGAACAACGCAGATACAGAGTCGGCTTCCTCCTTCGCCGAGCTCCACTTCTCTTCCTCCACGGAGCAACTCACGGAGGTCCAGCTGTGCATCCCCTCGGAGCCCTGTCCTTCCTTCAAGAAACCCCAGTGCTTCCCCCAGAAGCCAGCTGCCGCCGCGGAGGGAAAGTCCTTCTCCCTGCCGACAGCATAAGCCAGGGACTGCTCTTCAGCGAGTTCCTCCTTCCCCCCGACCTCAGCCCCCAGCTCAGGCCCTGGGGCCGACAGGAGATTCTCTGCCCTCTCCTGGTGTGGCCAAAAAACGACAAAGAGGAAAAACCCAGACTCAGAGTCCAGCAACCAAAGGAAAGCAGGTGTCCCTGGAAAGTAAGGCAGCTGCCAGATAATGATCCTCTTCTGCCAGCCCAACAGACTGGGTAACTTCTGCATATAGTATACACTTGAGATGCTGCAGCACAGCTTTCCATGCTGGACACACGAGTGTATAGCAGTAGCTGTACTTCAATGCTTCACTCTCTCTCACCCCACACTGTCGTGATCAGCTCCCACGGGCCTGAGAGCCTCTGAGCCACGGAGCCTTCTTCAAGGGAGACATCCAGCCCGCAGCTCACGCTTGCTAACGCACAGCACCAAGCAGCGACCCAGGCAGCCTGCCTAGTGCCTGACCCTCCTCCCTCCCCAGGCATTCCCCTCTCTCTGTTAGCAATACCAGTCGCCAACACCGACCCTGGCTTTGGAAAGAGGAGCAGAGGTGATGAGAGCAAGGTCTGCTGGAGAGGAAGGCTCCTGTCCTGCAGGCAGCTCCCTCCTCTCTCCTTGCTGGGAAAACACCAGCCTTGGCCGCCACCATCTACCTGAGTGTTGGCTCGCCTCCTGCCACCTGTATTAGCAAGGGATTGTCACCAGCTTAGCCAAGAGGCATGGATGCGTCCTTGTGTGCTGAAATAAGAGCAGGGGCAGGGTGGAGGGGGGTCTTCTCTCCTTTCCAGAGATGCCTCTGCAGGTGGGAATGGGAGGCAGGCAGGTCTTGCTGGATGCTCCTACCTGCTCCAGTAACTCCCACAGAGGAGGCCATCTGGCATTGCTGCTCAGCAACACTGCTGCTGTTTCAGCAGATGCCTGCGTGGTGGGTATTTAGATGGAAGTAGGGATGTATTGGCAGCTTGCTGGGAAATCAAGAATGCTTGCTAAATGATGTAGAAGGGAGCACATTGCAGCCACTTCTGTCTCAAATACCAAACTGTGATCTGTGGAGACCACATCTCCCAACGTGGGTGGTTTGTCTCGACCTGAGTGTGGTTGGTGCCACAGACCCGTAGTCCACCAAACACAGCTCCATCCTGAAGATGTGAATAGTCACTGGATGCCTTTAGCTTGGGTGCCCCTTGCACCTAAATTCCTTGTGCTTTATTGTCATGCTCTTGGTGTTTGTGAATTTTGGCACTGTGGTTGAAAGTTCCCCTACACGGCAGGGTGGGAAATTATTATCCTGTAGTATACTCAAGAGCTGCTGCTTTGCAAGGAGAGGTTTGCTGGCATGCCATGGGTACCTTGTGCATTTCTATCCGAGAGTACAGTGGGTTGAGTTGCAGAGGTCAGGTTTATGTCTTTCTCTTTCTCAGTGCTCAGCTCTTCCACACGTTGCGTGAGAACTAACATTGTGAACATAAAAGCAAGGGCTGTGCTCTTCAAGTAATATTATCAGAGCAGAAGCTTAGCACTCAGCTAGAACTAAATCAACCAACTTTTAGCCCCCAGACTAATTAGGAAGGTTTGAAAATGAAAGCCAGGAGGACTGATACCTGTCTGAGCTTGATGAGATCTTGAAGTAGTCACAAAGTTTTCCCCACACCTCACAGGGGGAAACACTCCAGACCCAAATACTTTGTTCTTCACGCCATTGTCATGCCTAAAACAGGCTTCGCATGAGGCAGAACAAGAATATAGCTGCTCTGTACACCCATTCCCACAGCTGCAGCTAGCTGCAAATATTTACTGTTTGCAGACAACAAAGCCTGATAGAGGAATCTGGACAGTAATAACCTTGATTCATTTGAACATAGATACAAACAGTCGCACCATCGATGGCTACCAGGCCATCGAGTCTGAGGAATCCTGAAGTTGTTCACATCTACAGGAAAGGAGCATGAGAGCTGTGACGGGGTGGCTGGGAGCACACAGTACTCCTTGGACGTCTGAACAGGGAAATGTCTAGAAATAGGTGACAGGAATTCCCTCTTTATATGACAGTCTCACTGTTGTCAATGCTAAGAATTTACTTCATCTAGCTCAAAGTGTTTGCTGTTTTCCATTGACATTGTTCACTCTGGTAGAGTAAGAAGCACAGCTTCTAGTCTAAAAACATGCTCTCATCTTTGCAGAGAAGCATTGGGAACTCCAAGGTCAGATTGTGGTTTGATGGACTGAGCTGATGTTGCCACCAAAAGCAGTGGTCCCTCCAAGTTCCAGCTGCTTCATTGCACTGTCCCACGCCCTTACACTGGGGCAGCTATTTGGTGAAGTGGCTGGAAATGCTGATCCAGCATGACACCAAGTGCTCTGGTTTGCTGGTTTGGTTTTCGTCTGGTTCAGTTCATCAGTCTGGTTCAGCATTGGTCACACAGCAGAAGTGGGGGAAGGAGAGGACAGGGAGTGTGACCACTTCTTCTGGTGGCACTATAACTTCATGTGAGTTTGAAGTGTGGGTCAAACTACAGCCTAAATATGCCCTGCATGTTTAGAAACCAGAAAACAGAATAAACCAAAAACAGAGTCTTTCCAGAAATATAAACCGTAATGGCACTCTTATTAATTTGTTGCGGGGGCTATTCATTTTAGAGTGTTCAGATGGTAAGACTTTGTCATGAAGCCTTTACTAGATGCTCCATCCAGGTCTTAGGTGCACATGCCAAAAATGACATTGAAAGAGCTTGGAAAGAGGGCTAGAGGACTTTTAACAGGGTTAGCAAACCTGCCTTATTATGGGAGGCCAATAAAGCACAATCAATGTATTTGTTCAAGAGAAAGTTTAAAGGAGAGTTTTCCATGGCCCAGCTATACCCATGACAGGAAGGAAGCTCCAGGGCAGAGATCTTCCATCTGGCACATGAAAGCAGGGAAGAGAGAGTAGCCAAGAATGGTAGATGAAGAAATTGGGCAGGCTTTTAGTTGTGAAGCGACTATCTGGTGAAATCTTTCACAGGAATGTGGGGACTTTTTCTTATTAAAAGGTTTTCTGAGAAACCTAGCTGTCTTCTAAGAGGTCTTCCTACCATGACCCAACCACAAGTAGCAGGCAAGATGCTGGTGACACCACGGTATCCAGATTGGATATCAGGAAGAATTTCTTTACCGAAAGAGTGGTTAGGCATTGGAACAGGCTGCCCAGAGAGGTGGTGGAGTCGTCAACCCTGGAGGCGTTCAAAAAAGGTGTAGACATGGCACTCCAGGGCCTGGTTTAGGAGGCATGGTGGTGTTAGTTGATGGTTGGACTTGATGATCTTAGAGGTCTTTTCCAACCTTAATGATTCTATGATTCTATGATCATCTCTCTTTGTGGTGCAGTAGACTCCTGGTCCTGCCAGACACATGCCAAAGCTGTCACATGTTGGAGAGCCACCAGACAGGTCCCGCAGGTTTCAGAAAGCCAGTGAAAGATTTCCAGCACAGAAAATAACAGCCATTCCCAGTGTTGTTTGACAGGGCTGAGCTGAGGGTGCAGCTGGGTCCACAGAGGTCTGGGACTGGCATGAGTTGTCTCTCCTTGTGGTTGTGCTACCAGCCTCCCTGCCCCAGCACAGCCGCTTCCCAGCTGTCCCTGGCACAGAGGGGAGCAGGAGAGTGCATCAACAGCATGGTGCTCCCATGGTCATTTTGGATGAGAGTGGGCTGCACCATCAGGTGCAATGGCAGTGAAAGTTGGCTGACTGCAGCAATGCTTTCTCCCCAGAGAGCCTGCGCAGGAGCTGCCGGGTGCCATCACTGAAAGGTTTCTAAGGGTCATTCCTGCAAGGCTTGACTGTCCCTATGTATCCACAGGTTTGGGTCTCTGGACCTGCTCCCCTTCCCAGTGGCAAGTGATGCTGTGATCTTGGCTGAATGTCACGTTGACTCTTTCATGCCTTCACTGAAGTTATTTTTACAGGAGCTTCAGTGCTGGGCTTTTCCAGCCAAGTGGATATCAAGAATTTGTTAACAAGAGGTGGTCCTCAGAGCTGCATTTTGCTGGCAGAGCCAGTCACAGGGAACTGCCTGGCCCAGGCATGCTCGTAAGCCCCCTGTTAGCAGCCCACGTGCTGCAGAAGATGATGTCTTGATCCCTGTTTCAGGGGTCAGCAAGAAGGACTCAGGAAAGCCCCTGCCATGCGGGTGCTGCTCTGGTTCTCCTCCCTATCTCTGATTTTCAAAGTTCTGCCCTTCAATTGCTCAACGGTGAGTGTGACCCCAGGTTACTCCCATCACTGGGGTGCTCAGCACACCCTGATTGCAGAAGTTCCCGTTCCTCTTGCATGTCTCTCTGGAGGGATTTTCTGGCAGGCAGGTGGACCAGCAGTGATGCTCTCTGCTAGTGCTACTGTGAAAACAGCCCTGCAAAAGGTTCAACAACTCCGCTGGGTCCTCTCATCCTCTCTTCTTCCTCTGCTCTGCAGGGAGGCTGGAAGGGCACCTGCCATAGTTGGAGCAAACACGGGAGATCATGTTTGGGGGCAGGAGGGGATGAGGCCTGTGATGTTAGGGAGAGGTTAGGTGGTTGAGGGATGCCAGACAATCCAGTCTGACATCACAGGACATGGTGGGCTGCAACATCCCAGAAAGGTGGGAGAGGCAAGACCCTGCTGTTCTCTGCCATGAAGCATGGTGTGCAAGCTCTGTCAAGCCTCGAGGCCACACAGGGCTGCTCAAACATTGCTGTTGGTGTGTGGCTGCGTCCTTGCTTCGCTGCAGAGAAGAGAAGATCAAAGAGAAGAGCGAGCTGACCAGAGCAGAGGAAATGGCTAGAAAGAATAAAAAAAACTGTGTGGCATTGGGGAGGAGAAGCAGGCTTCCCAGCACTTTCCCATGTTTGCAGCAATTTCTGGGAACAGCCTGACACTACCTAGTTCCCCATCGGTGTCTTTGCTGCAGGGTGTGTCCCGACCAGCTGCAGATGGTTGTGCCCAGGTGTGTTTTGAGGGGACTCCTGGGACAAGCTGCCACTGTGCTTGCATCTGTGCATGCATGGGTGGTAGGAATGGATAGGACTTGTTCAGGAGAGGGTTGTGGGGTCCTGTGTGTGTTGGGAGCATAAGTGTCTTTGGGACTGCCTGGTATCATGAGATAAAGCAAATGCTCTGCTGAGAGTCTTCGCTTTGCTAGGGTCTGCGAACGTCCCACCTGCTTTCTTATCTGCAAGCTGAGAAGATGGCATGCTGACTGGTAAAAATGAGTCAATGGCTGCTCTCTAGCCAGGAGATGTTTGCAAAGAAACAGGGATACGGGGAGGATGTGCCAAGTGGCGAATCTGAAAGACAGTTCTCAGCACTAAGCCAGTGTGACCACAGGTTATATGAGCAGAGAGCAAAAGGACTGATGGCACCAGTCAGACTAATGCCATGGAGGGGTTTGAACACATGGACGGAGCTGCTTAACTGATTCATCTGGCTGGCAGCACAAACACTTCTGCTTGTCTTGGTGCAAAAGGTGTTTCCATAGCAGACCTCTCTGAGTCAGTTGCGCTTGGAATCTGTGAGAGGCAGGAGACTTTGCTTTCCCTTCCTGAGTAAAGAATATTATAATATATATATTATTATTATAACAATATAATATAAGTAGTGCCCATTCTATATAGTGACTAAAGGTTGAAAAGGATCCTGCTACCCTTCAAAGAAGTGCCCTGATGCTACATGACTTCTGATGTGTGCAGGACTGACTGCTGTGTGCGGTGGATGCAGATGGAGGAACAGGGTACCACTCTACCAAAGCGCATGTGAGCTGTGAGGCTCCCCTCGCCTGAGCATGAACCAGGGGCAAAACACCCCAGCTTGGATGGTTGGCAGTCGTCATGCTTGCCATCAGAGCTGTAGTAACTGGTGGACTGCCACGCATCTTTGTGTGGCATGGATCACGGTCTGGAGAGTCCCTGCTCACATGGCTGCCCTTGACTAACACAAGCATGGTTTGTTTGCTAGTGAAATGCTTCAATCCAAAGCAAGTTGTGCTGGGGCAAGAAAATCTTTGATGTTTCTCCTTTCCAACAAAGATGTATTTTCTCAATGTAGATCCTCTGTAAGAAGATGGCTAAGTATCTATTGATAGCCTGACCAGCTCCAGTAGCAGCTCGATGGTCCCTTAGCACACTTCTTTCTTTGTATAGTTTACTGACCCGTGGCATCATCCCAGCGCTATTCTATGTGCACAGACGCCACTGCCCACCTAAGGCCTTGCCCCACACATCAATCAACTGCAGTTAAATTAACCTTGTGAACACAGTAAAAGTCCCATTGTGGACATGAGTTTGGTTGCAAATTAATTTCTCCTGGGTTAACCAAAACGTGCCCGTGCTCCAGCGGTGCTAGGCTGGTTTCACAAAGCACACGGGGACCACTTGGGAGTTTGCAACCACCTTTGATTCCATCTGTTTGCTAGCTACTCCGACATCTGCACACAAGGGAGAGAGCTTGGGCTCCTGTTCAGGCCCTTTCCTCTTGCGGTGCGAGCCTGTACCACTGATACTGGGTGGGTGCCCATGGACTCCCGAGGTCCTCTGCAGAACCTTGAATGGTTGTTTTGCTCTTCCTCAGCCTGTTGCTGCACTCCGAGGGGCTGGGACCATGCTGAGAGTAACAGCAGAGTCAGCTGATATTAAGAGAGGTTGGCAGCATCTCCATGAGTGTTGGGGTTTGTATCTTTGTGAGGTCAGAGAATAGCCCCGGTTGCAGGCTGTGGTGAGCCATGATCCTGAGCACAGCCAGGATCCCATGAAATGACAGTGATTTGTACGCCATAACTCTCCCGTCCCCTCATTCCTAATATACCTCCTCTAGCAAATCTTGTCTTCAAAGTCACTGTGTACTCCCTGCAGGTCAGTCCCTCTCTGGCTGGGGGCTCGAAGCCCTCCGGGATTTCTGCAAAGCTTGAGGCAGACTTGGCCACCAACCAGTGCAGCAGGCCCTGCACCAAGCAGGCTGGTGCTCTGGGTTATAAGGAGGAACATTATCCCTTTTATTTCTGGAACTGCAAATGTCTGGAAAGCAGGTTTGAAGTATGTGTTGATGCCCTTTGTGCTAAAAGGAGGAAGGGAGCTACCACAGCAAATCCAGAGGTGGGTTCCTAGTAGGGACCAAGGTGAGAACTCCTCCTGCTCTTAGCTCCTAAACCAGAGGGGCTGCAGGGGTGAGATCTCTGCTCTGGCGAGGGTACTGCTGGGCTGGTATCAGCATGGGGCTTGCCAGTAGCTGCTCTGCCTCTGGCTTGCCTCCTATTGCCTCTGCCCTGAGTGCAAGGAGGTCTGACACAGGGTTGCTGGAGGAGGCAGGGGCTGATGTTTACTCAGCACTTGGGTAAACGGCTGCTGGGGTGCAAGGCAGAGGCTGTCGGACCATCGCCTGCAGATGGTGTGATGAGCTCTGCAGTATGTGGGGGTTTAGGCGAGGAGTCCAGGTGTAACAGTGTGTGTGAAAGCCAGTGTCAGCGACACTGCTGTGCGATGGGACCTGTGCTGCTTCTTATCCGGACAGGAATTGGAGCTGGAAATGCAGATAATTTTGTATATCTCCTTTTAACACAATAGCATGTGACTCTACACTCAGACGTTGTATCTGGCACACCGGTGTTGTTTTCCTTTGCCTCTGGCACAGTCTGAGACAGGACTTCTGCTCCTTGGTACTGCCTGCCTGGAAATGTGACTGGGTCCCAAGGCTAAATCTCTCTATGTATCTTCTTTGCATTCTTTAGGAAAGCAGCTGGAGAATGTTTACACACTGCAAACAGAATGTACGACTCCGACCGAGGAACCACAGTCTGGTTCAACTGCATGGCAAATTTCTTGGCCATAAAATCTGGCATGCATCACAGAGGCCCTGTCTGTGTACAGATCCACATGGCATTTGTCATAACTTCAAATCACGTCTTAAAAAAAAATAAATGATGATGCCATTTCTTGTTCATATCAGACACAGTTGTCGTTAGATTTGTTATTAAAAGGGGATTCTTGATCATGCCATTAAAAGCCTGTCTACCTTTTCATTGGTGTCTTCTCCCATTTATTGGTGTTGCCACATGTGAAGCAGAAATACCACCTGAATTGCTGGCAAGGGACCTTGGCTACGATTGTGCTTGGGTTTCATTCCAGCTGTGTGGCAGCTGTGGCCCCCGCTCCTTCTCTGAAACCTCTTGCAGAGCTGTGCCCCAGATTGCTATAAAATCTCCCCACAAGGTACATTATTTTTTCCTACATCATGACAACTCAGTTGGCTGCAGCCAACCCCAAAACACATGCTGGCAAGGACCAGGAGCATTCCCTTGTTTCAATATGAGCATCAACAATGCAGCTCCTGCCTTGTGCATGTAAACAGGTATGCAAAAGCTCGGAGCTGTCTGATTTGCTGGTAGCCTTTCCCTATGCCACAGTGGTAATGCTGGCTCTCTCTTCTCTTGTGGCTTGTGATTTATGCAAGCAGGCAAGGTCAGAGGAACAGCTTGGAAGAATGCAGGGCTGTTGGTATTCCTGCAAGCGTTTCTGCACCATAGACATGTTCCTTCCCCGTGAATCTTGTTCACAACCACACTGCAGGCAGCAGGCTCAGCTATCCACTTCCAAAACAGCATCTGTCAGAGAGCAAAGCCTGCTTTTTTACCAAAAAAACCCCATGCTTTTAGGGTAGAAGCCTAGATGCCACAGCTAAGTAACATTTATACAGTTGTTTGCAGGACCCACACCTGGCTGGTCCATGCAGTCCATCTGGGACCTGCCTGGGGGATCTTCACTGAACTCCAGAGCTGGCCAGGGCCAGTGTTTTACACAACTGGACTCTTGATCTTCTGCTTTATATGGTCTTCCCAATTTGAGCACCACTGGAATCATTACAATATTTCACTGGTCCCATCTGTAGTCTGTGCTGAGACCAGCCAGCGGGGGCTGCAGTTGGACCTGCACATTAATATGCTGGAAGTGGAGCAGAAGCAAACCAGTAACTTGGCACAGTTTGACTTTTAATACTCTCTGACAGTCTGACATTTAAGCTGAGGACAGCTCCTGCAACAGTCGTTTCACCATGTGCAAGTTGCCTAGTGGCTATCGTGTGCAGACCACATCCAGGTATGTGTAGTACAGTTTCTTTGTATGTGTAGTACAATTTTCAGGTTTGGGAAGGGGTGGTGGAAGAGGGAACAGGGCAGCTGTGAAGGATCATTTTCGTCAATTGATAAGTTCATACTCCTTCACCACCTTCACTTGGGCACCTTTACTGAGCACTCTGCAGGCAGGATTAGACACAGCTTACAAGCAGACAGCCATCCTTTGTAGCCTGACGCAAGTAGTACAGGGCTCAAACACGTTACTTGGCTAAACACTCATAAACGCACGGCCACCTTGCAGGCACATAGCAGAGATGTGTCTGCTGGCAAGTGGGTATCAGCTTCCGTGGCTCCCTGAAACAAGCTCATTCTCCAGTTGCTCAGTTGCCATCTCAGCTTCTCCGCTGCTTTTGTTGAGGGTTTTGTCTGTGAGTCCTTGTGCTGCTCAGTGTCATGATCTCAACAATTTTACTTTTGCTTGTGTTTTTAGTTTTCCTCTCTGGCATTGCTTTAGCTCATGGACTCTCTCACAACGGTCTTTCCCACAACCTAGAGATATTCTCATTAAACTCAAACCACGGTTTGGCATCAAATCTGGTCCTTAGCTCCCAGAAGCCTGAACCCTCGGCTGAAGGTTTTCAGTTGAGCTAGCAAAAATAAGATATAAGACACCAGTAAATACACAGGCGTTTGTGCATCCTGTCCCCATGGAATGGGACATGAACCGAGCTGGATGCTACAACCATATTTTGAGTTTTCTTTGAGCCACCTTGTGTCTGATTCAGATCACCCTGTGTGTAGCTATGCCCGTATTTCTATGTGTGGGACCCTGTTAATGTGATCCACACCAGCATATTTCACATGTAGCTTCATGGACTGGATTTCTCTGCTCAGCTGTGTAAAGTTCCATTTCTTGTCTTACCGAAGGACATGCATTTACAGCTAACCAGACCAGAGTTTCAGAGGGATGGAAATCAAGGGATGGCAGACGGTACGGGAGAGCACACATCCCAGCAATGTCCAAATAATGACCATATGGCCATTATCCAAGGATTTGGGAAGAAGATGTAGTAGTAAGAAAGATGAATGCTTGGGATGTTTTCACAAGTCCTGCTGGTAAGGTAGGACCCAAATATTGTTGGATGTAACAGTTGGTAGCTGTGATAGCATGGAGGTGATCATTTCCTGCAGGAAGAGGCATTGCTATTTCACGTGCTAGATTTAGACCAGTTGTAGTGATTCTGTCCTGAGCATTTTACATTTCAGACTATATGTCAAAAGACAGGTTTTAATTCTGAGAACTCACTGTATCAGTGAGTTTGATGGGATTTAGAGCTGAAGAACATGAACATGGAATCACTTTTAGTAGAGGAACAAAAACTATCAGGGGTTCATATTTGGAGAGAAGAGAGAAATCACCCCAGGAAGAGCTCCCTAGATGATTATATTTGAACATGATGCAAAGGACTTGAGTGCTTTGAAGTGGATCTCTTGGTGCCTTTTCCCTCAGGTGAGCATGCCAACATGAAAAGGACTTTGCACCTCTAGAACAACATCATTGCACCTCAGAAAGAAACTAAAAGAAGGAAACTGAGAGCTGCCAAATAAGGAGGCGTAACAATTAAAAGGTTTATAAATAGCTTTCCATCCAGCTCACTGTGTGGTGAGGTCTTTCTTTTCATGCTCACTCTCACCAGTGTTTTCAAAGGGCTCCCTAGCTTGCAGCCAACTATCTACAGTACACCCAAGTCCTGTGAAAATGTCCTTTAGGTCTCCTCTTGAATCCAGGGAGCATGGCTGGTGTCTGCTGACTGATCTCTGGTGATGCTTCAGGCTCCAACTGACGGGGACTCTCCCTCCCTGCCCACGCACCAGCACAGGTCACCCCCAGGCAGGCTCAGCTGCTCTTGTGAACGATGCTCCCAGGAAACTCTCTCCCCATAGAGTCCCACTTGGCCATCCCCAAGGCATAAGGAGCGAGAATGAGGCTCACAGCAAGTGTCTTGGCAGTTGCACCATGATTCCCATTTCATTAACACGTATCATAAAAGACATGGTAAATGCAATGCAATCAGTAAAGCAGATTTACTCACTGCTACAAAAAGTGAGCAAAGCAAGTCCATCAGCCACTGATATGGACTGTAGAGATCAAGTGGTGCAGAAATAAAGCAAGCAGAGTCAAAAGAATTGGATTTTGCAGAGAACAAACAGTAAAATGATATTCAGCTCCATGAATAAATAAAAAACAGCAACAAAAAAAAAAGGCCCAGGCAGGAATAAGTGTGGCCACTAGCCAGTGAAGATGGCTGGGTATTAAAAATAATCTAAATGTGGCTCAGATCACGGGTTAAAATAGTGTTTATGAGGCACTGATTCTCCCAGGCAGCAGCAGGAGGAAATGGGGAGGACACAAAATTCAAATTCACTTTGTCCTAAATTCATGACTGTGGTTGGGACTGAAATACCTATTTGAAACATTTGAGTATATGGTAAAATACCTCAACTAGCATTATCATGGTCTAACACACCAAATAATGAGTGCTTTGTCTGAGATTTCAGATTATAAAAAACCTACAGGGTAAGAATGTAATTTGTACCAGGCAATGTGATTTTCTGGAAGTTGGCTTTGTTAGGCAAATATGGTGGCTTCTTTTTTTTGCATTGCATAGCTAATCATATACAGCATTTGACTAAACATCCCAAAACACACTATTTCCACATTCCATATGAGCTGCATAGTTCACAGGTGAGAGCTGCCAACCCCCCTGAGCCCCAGGACACAGCTAAGCCGAGCTGGGATAAAGTAGCCCATGGTAATTCAATTAAGGAGCAGTGAGGAGCAGCAGAAAGCTTTGTCACCTTTGGGTACACCAATCTGACAGAAGAACACTGTCAGCTCCTCTCAGCTTTAAAGAGCTGTGAAAAATTAGTGAGAGTGAGGAAAAGAATAAAAAATAAGTGCTCCCTTGGAAAGATGTTCCTATGATGACAGATTTTGTTCTTTCTCCTATAGCCAAAAGAAAACACAGTTGACTCTAGTGCAGAATCTAAATCCATAGAAAGAAACGCTGGGATCTAAGAGCATCCTTAAAGTCCGTGTCAGGAACAGGCAGACAAAAACTAAAGCTGAGCAGCATCAACTGGGAAATTGAGAAGTATTTCAGAACCACATGGACTGGCTGCCAGCAGGAGGGGTTGCCAGAGGGGCTTCATCACCCACCCCTAGACGGTGAAATGAGAGGTCCTCTGGAAGGCGCGTTTGTCAGATGCAAGGTGCTGGGTACAGCACTGGCTGAGGCACTCTGCCTTTGTCAAGTGAGAAGGCAAGTGGAGAAAGAAACTAAAACAGGCTGCTCTTACTGGAACAGTTTCAGGAAATACGAAAAGACAGGTTTGTAGGAGGAGGCGGTATCTTTTCTTGGACCAGCTGATATAGCTGGAAAAACCAAAGAGGCTTTTGGGCACAGAAATCTTTCTTCTGCAGACCTGACGCAGCCACCTTGAGATATTTCAAGACAAGAAAAGCCCCAGTGCGGACAAGGCAAGCCACAGAAGTGCCTCAGCAGTGTAGGGGAAGCCTGCACTGCAAGGAAATACAGCTCCTGCTTGTTATTCCTGTCCTCGCCTTCATCTACCCTCTAATGTCAGAGGGTAGCTATGATGGACTTTCAAAGTGGGGCTCTGGAGTCAGCTAGACCCAAGGACCGCTGACATGAGAAAGGGTCCTTCAAGCCTGTAGCTTCAAGGAAGCTGCTAAAATGTGTCTGGTTGCAGAGAGCACCTAGAGACCAACAGACACTTGCAGCATCTACACAGGTTTCATTACTTACAAAAAAAGCTCAAAGACGAAGAAAACGCAATTAAACACAGCTGTTTAAATTCACTAATTCATATTTAAAACACAATGAGGTAAAGCCTCAGATTTAGCCTCAGGCTAAACTAGTCCAAAACCTTGTAGTATAATGTTCGTAGGCTCATAGGATAATTCAGACTGGAAGAGACCTCGGGAGTTCTCTAGTCCAAGCCCCTGCTCAGAGCAGGGTCAGCGCTGGGGTCCCACCAGGTTGCTCAGTAGACTGTGGGGAGGCTGCACGTGTGACTACCAGCCTTTGAGGCTGGAGTGGAGGTGCAGAGCACAACAGTGGCTGAGGAGTTCATCCTACACTGAAAGCAAACCAACCAAGCCACTCTCCCAGGGCCTGTCCCACAGCTGCCCGTGGGGATGCTGGCTGAAATGGAGCCATCACTGCAGACCCAGACGTTGCATCACCATGAGTCCTGTAAATGCATGGACTGATGAGGCCCAGGCAAGGTTGTCTGTGGTGTCAAGAGGCCACCAAGCTCCAATTTCAGCAACAAATGGCAAAAAAAAAAAGCCCAGCTGCATGAGGTGCAGACCAAGGCAACAACTCTCCACTCAGGTAAGTCTGATGATAGGAAGGAGTCCGGCAAGAGCTGCCGTTGGTGAGCATGCCTGCGACAGATGGGCTGGGCATGGTGCAGACAGCTCACAATCTTCCCTGCTCAGCCACCGCCTCTGCAACCCCAGCAACTGCTTAAGGGGGCATCTTGTGGACAGGAGGACACCGAGCTGGTGAGGGCAGGAAGAACATTTTGGAACAGCCAACTTTGCCAAGGAAGGGCCACACGGTGGCTTGCAGCGAAGAGTTCCCTACAGCCGTATTCTCTGACATACTCTCAATGCGACATGCAGGACAGACAGACAGGGGTGCAAAGTTTTAATGCATGGCTCAGAAGATGCGGTGTGAAAAGAGATGAATTAAGGAACTTCAGAATGTTATGTATTGGGATGAACCGATATAAAGACATGAACTGCATGTCAGTAATTACATACATGACATTACATGACATTACACTCAGGAATTATATACATGAGAATACAATCTGTCTGCAGGCATATAAAATTACCTAAAAATAAAATTATGTTGGAATTTTAACCCAAAGCATAGATGTAAATTGAAAGCTGTCAATAAGTATCCGGTTTGGGACAATGCATCTAATAGGAGCAATAGGTCACAAAAACTGCATCCTCAATCAGGGAATAGGTTGGAGGCAAGAAGACCATCTGGAAAGTAATACTAGATAAATGCCTTGTTCCTACAATCTTTCCCAGGCAGTTTTGGAGATGGAGTATCGGGTGAGTTTCTTACTGATTCAAGGGGTTGAAGCCTAAGTCAGTTCCTGTATTGCTGAAACTGCAAAGTGCAGAGGATCCCTACTCAAACATGGGGCAAAAAAGTCAAAACTGAAGTCTTGGTCACTGGAGATAGGAGCTAGGGGATGCTTAGGTTTAAATGAGAAAGTTGGTGGAAGGAAGGTCATTAGTGGTGGAAGGTGATCGGTGCAGGAAGGCGGAGAGTTCCAGTGCTGGAGGTCTGCTGCTGTATAGTGAAGGCAGCTCCCCTGGACACTCTGCAGCTTTTCTTTACTCCTTTTGGGGAGGAACCCGTTGGGAATGGCCTGGGAGGGGGAGAGAGGGCAGGACAGAGCTGTGGAGCTGCTGTGATGTGATGAGCACACAGCCACGTGGGCAGAGAAACACCAGCAGGGCGAGTGTTAGACCTCGCTTCACACACTCGGTAATTACCTGCAAATCACTCTCAGCATCCAGTCTCCCCATCTCCTCTTTCAGTGGAAGAAAGTGTGCGACTGTGCGTACTTTCACTCCCACTCCTTTACTGTCTGCACAGGCTTTCCAAAAATAGTGTTCCAGCCAGGGCTAAAGCCTGCTCCAAGCTCCCCAGGCAGCATTGCCTGACTTTTTGATGTAAAAACCCTGGCACTTCATTTAAGGTATAGCATTTCAGGGCCTCAGGGCCACTAATGGGTGTTAACTGCCCTGCACCTGCCACCCATGCACCTTCTGCTTATGGCCCAGCATCTCATTTAAGCTCAGGCCTGGGTCTCCCATCCCTGTGTGAGCTGCGTTAGATGTGTCCCTGGCTGCTGCATGGACCTTGGACCTGCCTTGTAGCCTTGTCTCCTATCCCATCTCGTGCTCCAGACCAGGCTCCCTGGAGGGACCCTGGTCCCGGTTCATCCCCTCGCTGTGTCTGAGGCTGTTGATGGACCCTGTCCCACCCCGGGCTCTGCCAGCTGTGCTGAGACCCCGTGGGACTGTGCCCTGTTGGGGAGGGCAAATTGCTATAATTCCTGTGCTTTCTGAGAATACTACTAGCCTGGTATAATGAGTTGAAGAATAACTATGTATTAAGCATACATCCACCATTAATGAAATGTCTGTGTCCCCAGCTCCTGGCTCATCCCCTGCTCGTGCTGCTCCCTGAACCAGTGGGTGTGTGTCTTGAGCTCCCTGGCAACATTTTACTTCACACAGGATTATCCTCTGCAAGTGACAGTGATTTAATCAGACAGTATCTCACCCCAGAAAACATTTGATCCTTCCTGGACTTCCCATTCCTGCTGTGTCTTTCTTTCCCTGGCTGAAGGAGTAGTTTGGGTTTGCCCTTCCCTCAGTAAAACGCAGCCTAATAATTTGGGCTGAATCTCTGCCCTGCTACAGTTTCCCAACAGCACTGGTGAGATGAAAATGTAAAGAAAATAGTTCCATAAGATGACTGTAGGAAGGGGCATGAGACAGGTCTGTGGGGTCTGGCTAGGGAGCAGCCAGGATGCGAGCGCTGGCTGTGGACCTATGATCACACGTGGCAGAAGACATGGCAGTGGCTCACATTAAAGCAGGATCAATGCTCATATTTCTGATAGGCAAGAAAAGAAGCTTTGGCCAGAACCAGTTTACTTACAAAATAGTTGTCATTTGTTTGTGTAACCGAGTAAAGTGGCTGCACACAGGACAACTGCAAGTAACGGAAAGTATAGGAGTTCTGTTAATGTGGCACCAAGTCAGAATGGCATAAAGTCACTTTCTTCTAACACCAAACAAAGATCTTCAGGAGCCCCAGGACCTCTTTGTTGGCTGCTCCTCCGCTTTCTCCAACTGAGCTACAAAATCTGGTGCGCACACGTCCTGCCAAGAGCATTTGGACACACCGCTGCAGTATGGTGCACCTTAGATTGATACTGCAGGCATCCTCAGCTGACTTTCGTCAGCTTTGCAGGACCTCACTGTCCAAACAGCCTTTGCAAATAATAGAAAAAATGGAGACTCCCTGTGTGTGGCGCATCTCCCTCCTGCAGGCATCCCAGTCTGCAGTGAGCTGCAGTTAGATGGGGACACCTCTGCCCTCTGAGAGCAAGGTTAGTCTAGCTCACTGGCTCTGACGGACATGTATTTTCATGGCAGTCAGGCATAACTCAGAGGGGAGGGAGGATTTCAGGATCTGCAGCTTTCCCATAGGAGAAAAATACCATTTAAGCACCAACCTGCAACAACCGATCAGATCTCCAGCCACTCTGCAGCGGTTGAGATACCCATGGGGCGGCTCTAATTGCTAAAGGAGCAAATCAACTCCCTTGCTACTTTCACCATCCAGCCTATCACAGCTCCACACAAGGTGTTATGAAATTACTGCTGGAAACAGAAAAGCCAGCACATTAGTGACTGAGTCATTTAATAATCTTCCCTCTCGACGAGTAGCTGGCATCCCGACAAGAGGAAAGAAAGATTGCAGAAGAAAATTGTACACATGTGAAGTAAAAAGTAAACTCTTCTTTCCAGCTTTATGCATGAAAGCAGCAGCACAGAAGTCCACCCACTCCCACTGCTGCCGGGCAAATCCAAGGCGTTTGAGCCAGGTCCTGGGTCTGATTAACCAAGTGGTAGGGCATAGTCAGTCATGGTGTTTGCACACATGGTGGTCATTAACTAAATCTGGTGACTGGTTAAATGGGCACATTTGGGTTAGAGAAATACAGCAATCAAGTGATGTACGTTTTAAGCAATTGCAGTACGAACAGCAGAGCCCCAGGAGTTGCAGAGCAATGACATGTAACCTCTTTTCTGATGAGGAGGCTGGAGCTGCTTTGCAGTTTAAATACGCAACAGCATATCAATGAGAGTTTCTCTTCCTTGCTCTTAGAAGACCAGTGGTGAAGAAAAACAATTTGTCCTTTTGTTCAACTTCAGCTTAAACTGCAAACCTGGAGGCACAGCATTGTCAGATGTCCCTGCTTTACTCCTGTATGCTTCCTTCATGCTCGTCCCAGGATGAGTGCCAAAATGGTTCGTAGCAAAGACTGGGGCAGAGCATTAGTTAAACATAGGCGATCAGGAATGCTGCTGAAAAGAGCAAAGATCTCCTAAGGTCACAGCATGGCGTCCTTTGCCTTGTAAGCATGAGCCCATGGTGGTATCCTGCTCAAGTGTGCTTCGCGCCCTTGCAGCATTTAATATCTGGGCAACACTCAGTCTGGGCATTCAGCCACAGCAGGAGGCCCTACAAAAAGCTTTTTTGGACCTCCTCATCTCTACTTGCTGCTCTACAGCCCTTTCTCGCTAGCCCACTGCTGCAGGGACTAGGGCAGGCAGTCACCAGCCGAGGCAGTGCAGACAGGCAGCTCTCGGAAGTCCCGGGCAGCAGGCAGCACTTGCACTTTATCTGTGCCCAGCCTCTTGACGTGCCTGCATCCCAACACTGTCACTGCTTTCTCGGTGGATGGCCAAACTAGAGCTGCTTTAAAGCAGAGCATGTCCCAGGACGACAGCTTGGAGAAAGGTTCAGGATGACACGTCAGCATCCACAAATGCTCAAGACTGCAGGGCTGGTGGAGGAGGGAGGACGCAGACTGTGAGGAGAGAGGTACAGAGTGTGAAAATGCAGCAGGAGATAACCTATAGCAAGCTGTCAGTAACTGTGCTACTTCATGTGCACCCTGCAAAGGGGTTGTAGCCTTTGAATGGGCAATGGGGTGCTGCCCCTGCTTGCTGCATCATGCACTGCTCCCTGAACCTGTCGGGACGCAACTGTCCGGGATGCGTTATCCCCAGGGGCTGCCCCATGGGTCCAGCCTGTCCAGAGCACTTGCTGCAAGGCAAGCGTGCCCATGTCTTGTACCCAGACGTGGTGAGAGTGTTAAGGGACTTGCAGGAAAGGGTCCTGCAGGCTCTCCAGACAGAGTAAGGGTAGAGTCCCTTCTCCCACTACTTCCAGTTTAACTGCCCTAATCTCATCCCTTTTCCTAAGCTTGCTTAGTTGTGGGGCAGGGAGTTGTGTCTATCTTGTCTTGAAGTGCCAGTCATCCTCCAGCCAGGTCTCTGCCGGCCATGGAAGAGGTTGTACAGCTCCTGGCAATTTTGGCAGGCCTGTGGTACCTGGAGCTGCCACTTCTGCTGCATTTTTTTTGTTCCTGGCTCACGGACTAGGGACTCTTCTTTGAACCATGTTGGTTGTGTGAACCAAGCTGTGCCAGCTCTGATGCCACATCTCCCCAGTTGCTGCATTTTCCAGGCATTGTTTCTATAACTCTTCCAAAATTTCAGAAATTTTTCTGCTCCCTGCCACCCTGGGGTCAAAGCTTTTGCCAAGCAGCTGTGTGATATACAACTGTATGTTACGCACCTTTGATGACCAGCCACCTTTCAGCCCCTCAGATGCACCATCCATTCTTGTTCTGCAGTGGCTCCAGCTGAATAAAGAGCTCATTTTCTTGGTTAAGAGCATAAGAAGAGTGGAAATTCACATTACAGACCCACCTCTTCCAGGAAACTGCTCCCTGAAGCAGGCAGTGGAAGAACCACGGTGCAAGGCCCGTGCAGTGGGTCCACTTGAAATGGATGTGTTGTGTGCACACAGAATAATTTCTTTGGCTCTACCCCAAATGGAGAGTTTCACTGTGACTTTTGACAACTTTTCAGCAAGGTCTCAAAGTCCAACAAAGTGGCTGTATGAAAAGCCATGGGAAGTTGAGCTCCAAGGACAGAGATCGCTTTTCAAGCTCATGTTGCTACTCCTCGGTACATAGCTGCTCTGAATGAGCAAACTCCATAGAAAAGATGAAATTTGAGGATCTCTTGCTGGAAATTGGTGGCTTTGGCAGATTCCAGATTTTGATTTTGTTTATCCTCTGCCTTCCAAGAATCAACCTTCCCATGCATTTCCTGCTGCACAATTTTCTTGCTGCTACCCCCTCTCATCACTGTGCAATTCCACACCAAGAGGCATTTGTGAACCTCACCATGGAGGAAGTTCTGCTCATCAGCATCCCCCAGGAGCCCGACGGCACTTTCAGGTCCTGTGAGATGTTCTCACAGCCGCAGTTTCACCTGCTGCTCAATTCCTCTCTGCAACCAGAAAACAACTCCATCATCCAGCACTGCCAGCACGGATGGGTCTATGACCACTCACAGTTCACCTCCACCATCTCCACCGAGGTAATGCCTGGCCCGTGATCTAGCCAAAAATGAATTTATCTCGGTGTTTTGAGGAGCAGAAGGAGAATTGTTCGCTGGGTGCACAGAGTCAGAGGGGAATCTTTGCATTTTGACCAGTGGAAATGACTTGTTTAGAGAAGATTTCCTGGGATGGGGAAGCTCTCTGAAGCTCAGAGTTAGAAGCCAACATTTATTACTATTATTATTACGAGCATCTTGCTTACATTGATAGTTAGAAACCAACATTTCTTGTAATAAGCATCTTAATTTCTCCAGGTGATTGAGAGATTGGAGGGGGCAGGGGGAAGACACACATATAGGATTTTCTCTGCTTGGGCCATACGGCATTTGCACAGGATTACACCCTGTCAGGATTTCATGATTTTCCAAACACTTTGTAACTTCTGTTCTATTCCCTTGGCCACCCCTCCTCACTGATCTCCAGCTTCCCCCTTCTTCTCCCCAAGATCGTGCTACCTCTCTTCTCTTACCACCAGTGTCTCTTGCTGTCAAGCCAAATGTGCTCTCCAAGGGCCTCCCACTGAGATGCAGCATGCCGGCCAGCCATAACCTTGAGCCTGCCCAAGCTCCCCGCCCATCAAACATTAACCACCTGCCTTCTGAAATGCTTTGCTAAGGCTAACAGTGATACCTCTGGGTGTTAATGCTTTACCTTCCTTGAAAGGTGGCCCAAAGCACAGAAGGTCTTAGGGAAGGGGACAATTTGGTCAGACGAAAGGAGCATGGTTGGGTTTGAAATGATAGCAGCTGACTGTCTCAGTGAGAGCAGGGCCAAGTCTTAACCTAGAGCTGGTGCCTCCTCCCCACCATGCCTGGGTTTGGCAGGCACGGAGGTGAGGATCAGATGTGCACCAGGACTGTACCTGATTTCTGCACTGTTTCAGGGAGAAAGGTGTAAAGCACCCTTGCGGGAAAAGGCAGGAGAGGTGCTCTGCAGCACGGATGCTGAGCGTGGAGCCTCGTGATGCTGCACCCATGATGCAGTGGCCTTGGGACATGTTCAAGGGGCCGGGGCTTTCTCTGGAGTCTTTTGCTCTTGCAGCAAGAAAGGTTGCTCAAGGCCTGGCTGGCCTTGTCAGAGAGGCTGTGAGGCTGGGTTGATGATTAAATTAAGTTTTGCCAAGCTTGCACATATAGAAAATAAAGTCTGCAGCTTGGGCACAGCATTCTGTAATGATTAGCAACATCTGCACCTCCAAGAAAGCAAAATGATGCTCATTAACTTAATTAGGAAGAATGTCTAGACCAACTTCTCAGTAAGAAACCAGTAAGTTAGCATCAGGAGCAACTATTTGGTCTGACTCCCCCTCTGCCCTCCTTCTTCCCTGCACAGACAACTTCAAAGGAAACTGGTCAGGGCAAAAATAACTGGATATCAGCACAACATTCCCTAATGAAGGCTGAGGCATGTCTTAAGCTCACTGCAGCGCAGCACCCTGCAAACACCCGTCTCACCAGGGCAATCCCAGGAGCATGACGGAGCTAGGGGAGACATGGACCCGAGCAGGTTGAGAGCAGCTATCACAGGGGTCAGGAGAGGAAAAGGGGGATCTCTCCATGATGAGTGGTACCCGGGAAAGCTTTCTGATGCCCAACAAGTGTCCGCAGAGAGGCTGTCACAGAGGGGAGGCCTCTGAGTTTTGTAAGATGCAGCTTTACATTTTTCAGGACTCTGGCACTGTCCTATGTGCAGTTCAGTGCAGGATTCTACCCCTCAATCAGATTTGGCTGATATAAATTGCAAGACATGACGGCTGACCACCGGAGGGAAGGGGTGTGAAAAGGAAACTGGCCACTAAGTGTCATTTTGGCCTTGTGTTTCAGTGGGACCTCGTGTGCGAGCAGCGTGGACTGAACCAGGCGACTGCAACCTTCTTCTTTGTTGGCGTTACGATGGGGGCCGTGGTATTTGGATACCTTTCAGACAGGTTTGACCCCTTTCAGGCTATTCCTCCAGGGCTTCAGTTTCATGATGAGAACTTCACAAACCTGTGACCTACAAACAGCAATCAGAGGGGCAGAGAAAGGAGAAAACAAAATCATAAAGGGAGAATCAAGCTTCTCACATGAAAATTGGATTATAGTCATACTGGGAAGCTATGCAGGGGCTAAATGCTCCATGGATCAGCCAGTTAGCAGCCCACCAGAGAACCAGCTCTGGCCTTGTTTAGGAGTAAGATGCACTGCAGCACTGACCACAACGCTGTGGTCAGCATTGCTGCAGGAACAGTAAAAACTGAAAAAGTCCACTGTCTGTGAGACCAATTTCAGAAAAGACAACTGTCTAAAAAAGGAGAAAGCTGGCTAAAACAAAACCAAAACAAGAGGCTCAAAGAGTTAACTCCTTGCAAGTTATATGGAAATTGGTTAAGGACACCCAAGTGAGGGGCTTAGAGCAAATGCATGCCATAGCTGAAAAAAAAGAGGCTCTAGAAAGCAAAAACTGACTCTGTCATTACTAGAGAAGCAGGGTAAAGGAGGTTAGAAGCAGGGAGGCATTCCTCAAGGAAGAGCTGAGGCAATGAGGAAAACAGGAACAAACCTGCCCTCTCTGGTTAAGTGTTAGAATGTGATAATGTAAACCCGAAAAAAATCTGAGTAATAACCTAGAAAGGGCATCATTTAAGAAATTAAGTATTTTTGCAAACAGCAGAACCGGGAAACCTACCAGAGAATACATAGTGCAGGCATGCAATCAGGATGTGCTATTCACTGTACGCTATTCATTATTTAATGTCTGAGTTTCCTGCACAGGAAACTGCTTCCCGATCTCCTTCCTCTGGGAGCAAACAAGCATTAGTGTACGGCAGGCTACAAAATCACTGCATAGCAGAGGGGAACCAACTTCACAGTATGAAGCACCCAGAGACTTAGTGCTGAAGTTGGGAATTTTTGCATCCATATCTTTGCATATATCAGTATACTTTTACAAGGACCCAAGACACCTGACTGATCTTCAAACTGTGTGTCTTGGCTTTGTATCTAAACAGTTTTATAGCACAGTTGGAGGGAAAGAAATTCAGAATCATGAAAAGGAGCAGGAAAAAACAAGGCAGAAGAGAAGGTCTCTGCTAGAACAAAATGAAGAATAATTTGGTTTTCAGATGGATTGTGAGGGGGAAGAGCCAGTAGAAGATCAAGGCGTAAAAGGAGCATCTGGAAATAAAAAGGCTGCAGTGTGAGACATAAATGAGTTTGTGCTCACAGTGGGAGAATGTGTAGGGGCAGGTGTTGGAGCTGGAGCTTTGAAATCAGCTGATAGAAGAACGCATAGAGAAATACACCAGGTGAATGCCAGTAAACTGCCAGGAGCAGGGAGAGGTCATGCTAGAGCCCTATAGGACCTCTGGGATGAAAAAGCTGGAACACTGTTGGCATTGTGTGACCTCCACAGCAGAGGGCTGGGAAGGTATCATGTATCGAATCAGTTTTAAACTGGTTTCAAAAAAAAATCTTGGGAACTACATTCCAGGCAGCCTGACATCTATCTGTACCAGGCAAATTAGCAGAAACTATTCTGAAAGATTGAGTCAGTAGCCGCATGGGTGGATATGACATACTAGTGAGGAATCAGCGGGGTTTTTGCAGAAGATTCATGCCTTACAAACATACTGGATTTCTTTGAATGCACTAACAGGCATGTGAACAGGGGAGATATCATCTACACGGATTTCAAGAAGTTTCCTTACCAAAGGCTCCTAAAGAAACTGAGCTGCCCTAGGATAAGAAGGAAGGTCTCTGCATGACTAAATAATTGATTAAAAGCCAGGAAGGAGAGGGGAGATATGAGTATTCAGTTGTGACGTGTGCTAGTTTTGGCTGGGATAGAGTCAATTTTCTTCATAGTAGCTACTATGAGGCTGTGTTTTGGATTTGTGCTGGAAACAGTGTTGATAATAGAGAGATGTTTTAGTTATTGCTGAGCAGTGCTCACACAGAGTCAAGGCCTTTTCTGTTTCTCACACCACCCCACCAGCAAGTACGCTGGGGGTGCACAAGAAGCTGGGAGGGGACACAGCTGGGACAGCTGACCCAAACTGGCCAAAGGGATATTCCATACCATATGATGTCATGCTCAGCAAATAAAACTGGGGGAAGAAGGAGGAAGCGGGGGGACATTCAGAGTGATGGCATTTGTCTTCCCAAGTAACTGTTACACACGATGGAGCCCTGCTTTCCTGGAGATGGCTGAACACCTGCCTGCCAATGGGGAGCAGTGAATGCATTCCTTGTTTTGCTTGGCTTGCACGCACAGCTTTTGCTTTACCTATTAAACTGTCTTTATGTCAACCCATGAGTTTTCTCACTTCTACCCTTCTGATTCTCTCCCCCATCCCACCAGGGGGGAGCAAGCGAGCGGCTGTGTGGTGCTTAGTTGCTGGCTGGGGTTAAACCACGACAGACAATGGAGGGGGACCTGTGCTTGGATTTGTGTGCTTTTCAGCACATTTATAAATTATGTGGAAAAGGAGCAAGTGGGGAGGTGATGCTGAGTGACCAGGCTGGTAGAGATGAGATCTGAATATGGAGAACTACAGAAGGAGCTTAAAGAGCTCTGTGACTGGATGGGAGCATCAGAAGACAAAACTGCAGGGTAGATTAATCTGAAATAAAGAAAGAAACAATTCTAACTTCTCATTTAAAATTGAGGCCTCTGAGCTGACCATAGCTGCTCAAGAGCAAGACTTTGGGGTTATGACAGACAGCTCTAGGCAAACATCCACTCAGCAATGAGTAGTGGCTGGGGAAGCAAATGGAAAATTAATAATCATTAGGAAAGGAATATAAAATTAAAAAGAATATCACTATGCAGGAACATGTAAATGCATGGTGGCCCCACATCTTGAATACTGTGTGCAGTTTTCATTTCCCTTCACCCTCCTTCCCCATGTCAAAAGGATACAGAAGAAATGGAGAAAATTCGGAGAAGCTAACGAACCAGACCAACTTATGGCTTGACTTCCAATTAACCAGACCAGGACCCTTCAGTCTGCTAAAGTGGCAGCTAACGAGGGTTTGACAGCCAGCTGTGCCCTTGTGAGCAGCCTGGAGTAGAGCTGACTGTGCACTGCCCACCTGAGCTACCTGGCCACAGGGCCTGCAGGTCACGTCAGGAAAGGCTTGCAGCCCATGTAATCGCAGTAGGGGCACTGCATCCAGTAAATTTGCAGTAAATTTGGCAGATCTGTTAAACCGCAGATGTCATGCCCCCCATCTCCCCTAAGACCCCTTAAAAGCTGACATCCCATTAGCAACCTTCCTTTTCTCTAACAGAGGAGAGGTCCCACTTCTTTGTGCTAACAGTAATGCAGAGATTTCATCTCTAGTGCTCCAGGGTGAAAACCATCTGGTCCTGGCATTTTGCTACAGTTCAGGTTCGTTTTGTTCTAAGCCTCTACAGACATTTGGATTTGAGAACATCTCTACTGACAAATTTTACCCTGGTAAACCCTCCAACAACCTTCACTGTGAACATATACATGGAAAAATATATATATATTGTTTCTGTTATTGTCTGCTCTTTTCCAAACACTCCTTTTGTACCTTGTCCTTGTACTGAATTGGCTGTGTGACGCTTTGGCAGACTTCCAGATTGGGATATTTATGAAAATGGCTTTTTTATGAATTTTTATGCTTGTACATTTTGCTCCTTTTATTATATTTTTGACATTTAATCTTTCAGAGGTTGTGCTTTCCTACCTCTCCCTTTGAAGACAATTTTAACAGCATTATTTCTAGCAGCCTCCCTGTAGCCTGCAGTTCAATCCTGCCAGCTCGCCTCTGGTTTCCCTAGCAGGTGGCATGCATTTGCTGAGAGAGTCTAGTAATGGGTCCATAAATAGCTGCCTTGCACCCTGCAGGGAATCTTATGGTTTTATATCCTTCTTACTGTATTTTCAAGAAAAACCTTCATTTAAAAAAGGTATCTTCTTTCTTAGGCAGTTACCCTATTGGAAACCGGATCCAGCTCTGGTATGTTTCTGGGTGTTTGCTGCTCTGACCCAGGGGCATTACAACGACTTTTGTAAACTGGCTCTGCTTAAATTTCAAAGCAGATCCAGCAAACTGCCTGGGCCCAAGCCACAAGTAGTTTTTTCTCCAGTAGATTCATTAACTAGCTGCTGCATGAAGTCATTTACGATCATTTTCAGGAATGTAATTGTGGCATTATGTCCTGGCACATCACTTTTTCCCCTTGAGCAATTGTTCTTGCCACCATCCTTCTCAGGTGGCCACTAAGAGAGCCCTAATGCCAGAATCAGACCAGGATTTCAGTCCCTGTAGACTGAACATTACCTGTTGAGAGGGTTAATTTACTACTCCAGTTTGAACCTAAGCTTTCATCACATGCAGTGCCGATCTTCATCAGAAGACTGATGCCTTGTGCTCCATTTTGATTTTTAGATTTTCATAGGTTGTGTAGAAATACATACACACATACTTCTCTCTGTGTGTGTGTGTGTATACATGTGCATTTCTGTGTATTTGATTTTCTGTATTTCTCCATACTCTCCACACAGGACTCTGCACCAGGGGTAAGATGGTCCTACAACTTCCAAAACCCTTGGTGAACGACCTCCTAGGAGATTCCTCACAGACCCCTTAGGACATCAGAGCTATTTGCACATGTGGGCTGACAATTGTGTTCCTTTTATTTTCCTTTGGGATATTTGTTTTCCTTCCAAGGATCGGGGTGAAAGTGTCATGGCTCTCTCTCCTCCTCGAGTGCAGTGGTAGTGGCTGGTCCTGAGTAAGCCATGGGAGGAGGACATGCTGAGCCAGGCATAGGGACAGCTATTGGACGGAGCAGGGTGTGCCAGCAGCATGGGATTTCAAGCTGACATCACTGCTTTTGATGATGGTGTTGAACAGGGGAGCCTGATATATTGTTTTGATCAGTGCTGCTCTTTCCATTGGAGAGCCTCATGCCCGATGCTCATGGGGCAGGCTGGCCCGCTGAATGTGATTGCACCACTGTGGCACTGGCTATATCCAGAGCTGTTTCCTCCTCTCTGGGGCGTTGCATCTTGCACTCTTTGGAGAGCGGGCAATATTTGCATTTTCCTTCTCAAGTCTCTGGTTTGCCCCATTTCAAACCCTACTCCTGGGACAGGTTTCTAGCCGCTGTAACCCAGCCTGTGCTCGTGGCAGGTTCGGACGGAAAGCCATGCTCCTGCTGTCGCTTGTGTGCTCTGTCGTATTTGGGATGCTGAGCGCTGCCTCCATCTCCTACAGCATGCTGGTCATCACACGGACCCTCACCGGGGTGGCCCTGAGCGGCGTCTCCCTTATTGTATTGCCTTTGGGTAAGCATGTGGGGGTTTGTGGGTGTCTGGTTGTACAGGGGGACTTCTGACAGGCAGTGGGTAGGTAGGGACTTGGCTACCAGACAGGGCAGACCCAAGTAGGAACAGGAGTTTGGAAATTGTTGTGCGTGCAATTTCATTACAGGCAGCCAAAAGAACATCCCTCTTGGGGGGATCCAAGAATTACAATTTTCTGTTAGTCTAATTAATGCTTTAACAGTCTACTCAAAATATAACAACCACTTATTAGTACTTCTGTTGCAACATTAACACTTGCAATCCGTGCTACCCAATTCCTGTTAAGGATCATCAGTAGTACAATAAAAGCCATAGACCAAAGTATCTGCCCCTTTCCTCTGACACTGAGTTCTCACCCTTCAAACACACTCTTAAGACAATTCATCAGTGTTGCCGTGTCCTCAGCAGGAGGAGGACAATGTGTCATTCATGGGGTGTTTCTACCTCCCCAGTCTTGAGTTTGCTCACAGTTTTCATTAAGTTCCCAATCTGTGTTTTTAGAAAGAGTGGGGGAAAAGAACCACCAAAAAAAAAATCATACAGAGCTAGGCAAAACTGAAGCTCAAGAATTTAGGTAATTATATAATAAAAACAAGCTCCAAACTTCAGGGTACCCAACAGAGCACTGGACAATTTTGTAGATACAGTTGGGACATACTAGGCAAGACTCATTGTACCCAAGAGCAAGTTACAGGTGCAGCAAAACCTTCCAGGATTTTTGCAGATACAGCCAAAATCAAGCTAAAATGGCTTCAATACTGGGAAAGTCCACACACGACCTGACAAATCCCGAAGCCTGCTATGTTTTTTTATTGTTATAAAGGTTGATGCCTGCAAGACAAAGTAGAGCTTGGAAGGGACATTTCTGATTGTTAGATGTTGTAGCAAGATGTCCAGACCTTTGGAGGAACATTGGCTTTTAGTTCACGCACACAAACAAGGAGACTACCATCTTTTCTGGCTTTACATGTGCATTAGTATCTACTACAGGTAGATTCCACGTGAACAACAATTCGTCTTAATATATTTCTTTCATCTGGAATAATGAGTGGGCAGAGAAATGGGAAGGCAAGATGGTTAGGGAAAAAAAATTACCTGTTTGATGCTATTGAATGCTATTGAATGGGATAAAAAAAAAGTATCACCTAAGGTGTTTTTAGCACTATTTCTTACTATATGTCCAGTATTTCTTCTTTTAAGGCTTTATTTTAGTTGCTTACAGCTTTGCAAGAGGTTAAGCATTGTGGATGGACATTTTAAATGTGCCACATGTCGGCCAAACAGTGGAACTCTCCTGGAGGAGAAGACCAGGGACATTACCTCACTTTGCCCTTGTTAAAAAGCCCTGCAGACCCCTTCCTGGAGAAGTCCTGTGCATCCCAGCTGAATGCTGCCTCCCTCTTGCAGGGATGGAGTGGGTGGACATACAGCACCGCACCTTCTCCGGGATCCTGACTAGCATCTTCTGGAGCATCGGGAATATGCTGCTGGCCATGGTAGCATATTTGGTGCGGGAATGGCACTGGCTATTAGTAGCTGTAACAGGACCTTGTCTTCTGAGCATTGTCTGCCTGTGGTGAGTGCAGTGACCTGCAGCCGGACAGCTGGTGGGGATGGGAGCGGGCTGTGATTTGCCTCCTCTGCTCTTCGAGCGTGGGCAAATGTTGCAACACTGATCCTAGGATTGGCTCCAGTGACCCAAAGAGGAGCAGGACTCATCTGTGTCCTGCACTTGGATTGCCCAGGCATGGCAGCTATTGAAAACTGGAGTGACCTGGGTTTCATCTCTCCTCACCTCCGACAAGGCCAGGAGCCAAGGTCGCACCATGGCTTTGGGGTCAAGGAGGAGGCAGGACTGGGGCTGAGGCCAGGCATTTGGGGGTCAGGCTGCAGCGCAAAGGAGCAGGATTTTGTGCAGCAAGCACTGTCAGACGTGGCTCAGAGCGAGCAGAGATCCCAATAAAGGGAGGCAGGGCCAGGCCAGATCCCTGGCTTTAATCCCTGGTAGACTCAAGATAAATAATCTGTCCATCCTCTGTCCCCACCTCATTGGGGGGGATACCTCTGGTACCAGTTTTTCCATATGAGCCAATGACATCTGCAGGCTAGGTCAGGTGCATTTATCTCTGCACTTCCCGTGGCCTTTCTCAGCTGTGTAACCACCCTGATGGGTCAAATACATCTGCTTTCTGTGGGCTATTTCCCTCCTGTAGCATTATTTAAGAAATACCTGACATCTCTTAAGCCTTAAAATGGGAGACGGTTCATTTAATCAAAGAAACTCATTCTCCTTCTTTTTTTCATGTAGTAACACAGACTAGAATACAGGGTCGATTCACTGGTACTGTTACTGTCACGTGAATTGTATTGGATCAACTTATTCGATGATCCAAAACAGTCCTTTGAATAAGCAGCTCCATTTCCTGGCTGGACAAAAGTCTCATGTTGAAATAAGCAAGCAGGTATTCCCACAACTGCCCCACTGAAAACATTCAGAAATGGGGGTCTGGGTCTCCTCCACCTTAGGATGGTTGTTTAGTTCCTCTGGGACATGAGTGTGGTGCTGGACCACACTGCAGACATCACAGACGTGTCTCTCAGGGCAATGGGGAGCTCTAGCTGGAAACCATGAAGAATAAGCTCTGATTGTTAGACATATGGGCCCCAAAATTATATGTATAATAGCTGAGCAGAAAGAGTGATATCCAAATGCTAAAGTGCCTTTCAGCTGCCATCAAAGGGGCTTCTAGAGGCTATGGTTTGCTTACTTTCTATGTCTGTCCATCAGCATGAAGCAGTAGATTAAAGAGCTGCACAGACCTAGCAGAAAAATCTCAAATAATACTGAAGAAAAATGGGATATAAACCGATGCTGTTGTTAATCAATGGCTCAAAACAGCTGTATTGTTTTGCTGGTGATGAGGGTTTTCTGGCAAAGAGTAACATCTGATATTTCGCTGATCAAATCCAACACAACTAAAATATGTGTTCTGATGACTTTTTTAGTTTGAATTGTTTTGCTCTTTCTCTAGGACAACAAACCATAAAAAATTGAGTCCTGGGAAGTGCTGCAATTCACAGATACATTTGGACCCACCCTTTCCATGATAGCTGATTTTTTTTTCTCTTATCTTAATGCCTTTTATGGAGATTAGTTCTCCAACAAAGTATACTGTAGTCTGATCAAAATTCAAGCACCCAAGAGGTCAGTGATTGTTGGATAATTAAAAGTCCCTGAAGTATGGAATCAAACTCGAATTTAGCACACACTGTAGATATTGTTAACACAATGTCAGAACTCAGTTGAGACATTAGACAACCAAAAGACATAATATTATACTCTGGAGATGGTGGCAATGAGTGCAAAATGCCGTCTTTCACTCTTTGTATTTCCCAAGGTGCATTGGGTTATAAGCTTATGGGACGGAGTTGAAAAATTTCCAGAAGACCAGTCCTGCAAATGTTTTTGCTCTACACATCCTTTTCAGCTACTGCTCGAACAGTGACAGCAGTTGTTCATTAGTTTTTTTGTAACCTGATTTAGGGCACATTAATCACCAACAGCTTACAGGGAACTAGGCTTGGACCACTCCAGTGGGAGACCCAATGAGAGATTTTTGACAACAGTGAGACCTCAGCAGACCTCACACCCACATACTTCTTCAGGATTGTAAGTCTTCCCACTGACTGCACAGGATGCTCAGCTGAAAGCCTCCATGAGAACAGCAGATTCTGTTTTCTGCTTCTCTCAGGGGACTGAGATTTGGGTAGCAGGAGGTAGGTGTTGGCTGCTCTAGCAGAATGTAGCCACTGTGGGGTATTTCCAATGTCTTCTGGACCCTGACAGCTATGTGGACCCACAAAACACCATGTCCCCTCTCGGCCTGGGAAGCTCTGGGCCAAACAGGGCCATGTAGCCATGGATTGCAATCAGATGCAAGATCAGAGAGAAGTCCAAGAAGAGGGAGTTGCAGATGCTAGTTTATGACAAGTGCTGGATCTTTTGCTGGAACAGGCAGAAGAATAAGAGTCACAGGACTCCCACCCTACACAGGTCTGCTGAGCAGCCCTCTCAGAGTTGCTAATTAGCTCTACAGCAGTACAGCACCCCTTGTCACTCAATGACTAGCATGAATACTTCACTGGGGGCCGCAGCCGCAATGATTTAGACCCCAGTCAACTGTCTTGTGCAGAAGGCTTTGATTATTGTGAAAACCACATAATTTTAGCAATTAACAAATTAAGTATAGAGCCCACTAAATCCTTTCTACATAGCAATTTTTTATATCCTACAATTTCAAAGTTTAAAGAGTCCCAAAAAGCATGAATCTGTAAATATGAACTCTCTGGGGCCAATTTTAGTTGATAAGAGTTTGAAACTTCAACCAGCTCGGAAAAATTCAAGCTTTGATCAAAGATCACATGATAAAAATTTTGGCTAGACATACTTCAATTAGCAGACTGTACTCCTTTAAGGGTAGAACAGTGTGTGCATGTAGCAAGGGTGTCCCACTACTCTTATTCTCATGCACCACAGTTGCTATCTTTAGCTGAGGTTGAAGTCTCATAGAGAAGACCCCCTCTCTTTGGCCAGGGCCATGTATGTGGGGTGGAAAACATGGAGCGCCAACAGGAACACTGTGTTCTCTCCTCGCACCAGGTGGGTCCCAGAGTCTGCCCGGTGGCTCATAGCCAATGGCAAAGTGAAACAAGCTCACAGGCATGTGCTTAAATGTGCAAGAATGAACGGAATGAAAGACTTCGCTGTCTCACCAGAGGTGAGAAACTGAAGATCCAGACACATGTTCTTCCTCTCCCATTTTCTCTCTCTCTATTTTACTTCTATTCGGTACCTGAAGCAATGCTCAGCCTGCAGTGTGATCTGTGGGGCACTGTGGTCCACAGGGTGCCATGCTCCGTTTTACTCTAGAAAGCAGGTACATCCGCTCCTAAAGATAAAGCAGCAGCTCAGCTCCCATAAGGCCAGAAACCCCCTTCATTAGGTGGAGTGTCTTTCCATTCATTATTGCCATGACAAGAAGCATCAATGCACTGGACACTGGACTAAATACGCAGAGAGAGAGAAGCACAGCCTGAAGAAACAAGGCAGAGGCATCACTCCCATAAGAGAGGGGAGAGTGCAGGTGCATGACCAATTTGTGCAGCTTAGCGTTTGCCTTCTTGGTTGCCGTAGTGTTTGCCAAGTGTTGGTACAGTGCTAGCAGAAAGCAGACACACAGTAATAGCATGCAGTTACCGTATTTTCTCTCATATTGCACTTGAGATACTGCATGTAGTGTTATCCAAAAACGTAAAGGCTAGTCCACCTCAGGCTGCATTTAGCATACATGTGAAACTGGAAGATTGTCAGCCATAGTGCCCCAGTGGTGAATGTGGGTGTGAAGAACATTTGGTATAATCAACGTTTTCCCCTGGCTAAAGCTCTGCTCTCAAGTCAGTCATGGCTCTGCCAGCCATTTTAAAGGAATGTGGCAAGTGTGAGGCATTGGGCAAAGTAGGTGTGTACCCACTGGTTTGAATCCATTTTTGCTTGACCCCAGAGGTGTAAAGGATGGAGCGAAGATGCTCAGCCAGATGACTGAACAAATAAAGGGGAAGGAGAACCCTAAAAAATAGCCACCTATTTTCAACCCCAAAGCTCAAGGTATGAGGCTGATCTGGAGATCTTCATCGTGTGCTGAGTTCTATCTTAAAAACGTATTTTTGCATTCAGACTCACAAATGTTGACACCTTGGTCCGTGACACGTACTTAAGGATACGCTGGTGGCTCCAGGGGATGGTGATAAGCTCAAGTGATGTCCCAGCTCTAGAGAGGACTCAAGGACCAGGCAGAAGCTGGTCTCTCCCTTTGGAGAGAGACCAGAGCCTAGTCAGTGCTCACGACAACCCTTCACAGCCAGGCTTGGTTGGCTGCACATCTGTTACCTCTGACTAATTTGGTCCACGTGATTTGTCTTGACCTTCACAAGAGCAACAAAGCTCAGCTGTGAAATCCAGTGGGTATGGAAGTTTGTGGTTCATTAAACATCAAACTTTCCTTTAATGTCCATTGGTTTTCCTCTTACCAAAAGAGGAAGATGGGAAACCCCTGGCACCAGCATAGGAGCCTTGTGCTTTGCTGTCACAGTCCAGTCACAGTCTGTGTGCAGCCAGTGCTCCTGCAACCACAGCGCTGTCTTATCCTGGCCAGCATGCCATTTTTTGAAAGCAGTTTCTCACTATCTGTTGAAGAGGTGATTAGCCCTTTTGATTTACAACAGAAACATGTTGTTTAATAATGTGAGAAATTATGAATTTACTGGTTGTGGCAGACAGGAGTTGAGTGTGACTTCCTTGCCTTTAATCAAGCCAGTAGCTCTGACCAAATATGTAAAAATAACAAGTTATAACCTCTTTCATCCAGCCCTGGCTGATGACTCTGTATTTCAGAGTGCAGTGTTTAACCAGGAAGGGCATGGGCTTGCACCCCCATACCATTCTTAGGGTTAGGAAATGTACCTGGGGCTTCCCCACTATCACAGCCTTGCAGCAAGTCACACCATGCTGTGACTACTGGACCATGATCAAGAAAGGCTTGCAGTTGTGACACTTTGCTGGATTCATGAGGTTTATAGGGACATACTTGTTTTTTCTTGTCCATATCCAAATATGCAGGCAACACAGAACTGCCTAATTCTAGTTTGCTTAATTGACTTGACCGTGCATCAGTGTGCTTTGATGGCTTATTAAGGTAACAACTGATTTTCCTTAGCTCAGAAGACTGAACTTTGAAAGACATATAATCTTTGGATAATTGCGCAGCACATTACTGATGTACTCTCAGGTTTAATAGCATTGTCTTATAGAACTGATTAAGGAATTTCCCAGTGTGAAATTCTTTTTTCAGTATGAAAAGCTTTGTCACTCATCCAAAAGCTGCAAAGAATAGTATGCAATTAGGAATAAAATCTTAGCTCTTCCCTAGTGAAACATGCTGTTACTTATGCATATTCTCTTCCCTTTCCTAATGCTTTCTTTCATTTTGTACAATTCTTTTAAACAGAGAGCTCTTTCGGCTGGGATTTCTCTTTTATTAGATGTTTCCACAAGTCCCCAGCACCCGTAACTGTTCAGCACCATCTTAACTGTAGGTGATGCTGTAGGCCTGCAGATTCCCTCACCCTCCTCCCTCCCTAGCCATCACTGAATAATGTGCATTTTAAGTTTCTTGGGGTTCTCGCTGTTTTGGCTCTCCCAGTTGTCCTTCCACGTGCCAAGAAATCTGACTAACAATACCTACTGGAAGATGTTTTCCATGTTAATATCTTATGTTACCCATTTTAATAGCAAATGATGCAACTTAAACAGAGGACAGACTGCCATCAGGGTAACTTGGATCTAATACTGAAATTCTCAGCACTGCAGAAGCAGACTGTTATCAGTGCTATGATTCATCCTATGCATTTGGATGAAAAGACTTATTATTTGTCTGTGAAAAAGGTAAAAAAAAAAAAAAAAAGGTAAAAGTTAATAACTTACTTGCCATACTGCAGTATTAACAACAGTTACCAGATCCAGAGATGGGTGTACAGAAATAAAAGAAAAACATGGGTTCAACAAATCACTAGATAATGTGCGAAAGGATCATCGAGGTGCTAAACAGACAGACACCCTGTCTGGTCCAGAAAGTCCCTGAGCAGGCAGTGACATTTCTAGGGGAATATCTCTACATGCTTGCCTGGCTCTTCTGTAGGCTCCACTGCAGGATGCTGTCGGAGACAAGGCACTGGAGAAGATGATCCTCTGGTTCAAGATGCTGCAGGCTCTCTTCATCCATCTAAGTTGTAGGTTCCCTATGCAGTTCTGTGGCTGGGCTTAAGTATTTATGCAAAAGCTTTGGCCAAGGCTTTCCTTTCTCTGAAAAGGATATTGATTTGAGAATACATGTAGCTAGTTAACCAGACTCTCCTCAAGGTTTCCTGTGATTCATAACCGAATCAATTTTAACTGTCCTACCCTGCATTTGTGATGATTTTTGGACATGGTGAAGCAAAGCTGTCCTGAGAGGAATTCCTCTCTCCCAACGTTAGGTGTCCACACCATCACTGTCTGCAGTCTCCTTTACAGTCTGCAATCTAATGAATAGCTGATGGAGGCTAGCACACAATTCTTCTGACCAAATGCAGTTGTTTGCTCTAAGATAAAATGACTCCACCACTTGCACTGGAGATCTTCGTAAACTACACAGTAAGCCTATGGCAACTACCTTAGGTATAGCTGCATTGCAGACCTGTAGTTGTGTGAATCTCTTGCATCTCAGCCAGTGAGTAGAACTTACCAACTCTCCTGGTACTCACCCCTCAATCAATTGCTAAAAGACTTTGTGAATAAGCACTCTCTTCCTCCTTATGGGCAGGGCTCCCTTCTCAGTGCCTGACTTTTTAATATATTCTGTATTTATATAAACAGATGTATAAATAATCACACTTTTTATAAATGCACTCATGAAAATAAAGCATGCAGCTCGCTGTTAGCTCCTGTCTGAGACCTGACACAACGGCAGGCAACCACATGGGGAAGAGGGTGGAAATGGCCAACACTGACTTTGCTAACACCTTATCTGCCATTTTTCTGCAACCCCTTCTGCCACATGGGGTACGTAGGTAAGAGGGAAGAAGGGGCCATGGGAAGAAAAAGAGGTCTAAAATGGCAGGCAATCTATAAAGTTGTAGGAAGACGTGCCTCTGACAACATATGCCCACAGAATTGTTCTGCAATGGGAACGTATGGAAAATCCAAGGTGGAGCTGGAGCTGGGAAGGGCAAAGGCCCCAGCCTGTCTAGGGTTTCATATCTGGATCTCAAAAGTACAGCAGCTGAGCTACTTCCTTCTTTCCACCTCTCCCAGGCCCTCAAAAGGATGGCAACAGACAAAAAGCCAGGAGGGAGTTACTCCTACATCAGCTTGTTCAGGACACCAGTCCTGCGGAAGATCTCTCTGTGTTCTGGGGCTGTGTGGTAAGCAGTGTCACTTCACCCAGGGGATTGGTCCTGCAGTTCCCCAGCTGGATTTCCCTAATCCCCATCTCCACACACTCCTTGCAGGTTTGGTGTTGCCTTCTCTTATTACGGCATGAGCATGAACCTAACGGGTTTTGGGCTCAACATGTATCTCTCCCAGTTTGTCTTTGGAGTCATTGAGATTCCAGCCAAGATGATCATGTACGTGCTGGTGAATCGAGCTGGACGACGGCAGAGTCAAGCGTGGGCACTCATCCTGACCGGACTGTGCATAGGAGCCAACGTCATCATTCCCAAGTGTGAGTTGCTCTTCTGCTACAGGCAGTACTTGCTAAAGGGGAAGTTTCCATTCTGTGCAGTGCTAGAGAAGGAAAACTGCAGATCTTGTCCACAGGCAATTCTGCATAGAGATGTCCTCCACCTAAAGGGCATCTGTGGGACAAGGTTGCTAATGTGGGCTAGCCCTAATATCTGGTGGCAACAGATGGTCTCCAGTCACTGTGAAGCGGCTAGTAAGGGTCCAGTGATGGCAAGGTGAAGTGCCTATCTTTATTATAGACATTGTCCAATGGGAAATGTCAGGACCTATCCTTTCAGCTCCCAGTCGGGCTAATAGTTACCAAACTGATTGATCCCGACTTTGGAGACAGCAGCTCCAGGGCTATGAAGCTCCCTGTTTGGTCTGTAGAAGCATTGAACCTTCTTCCTTCCTACACCTGAGGCCACAAAAAGCTTCTTCCTAGAGGCTGCTCTTTGACCATTGTCATAAATGTCTTTTCTTTCCTCCTAGCCTTCACCTCCTTGCGCTCTGTAGTAGCCATTATGGGCAAGGGTTTCTCAGAAGCTGCATTCACTACCATCTTCTTGTACACCTCTGAGCTCTACCCCACCGTACTGAGGTAAGAGATGCCACTTGCCTGAGTGCACAACCAGAGCCTCGGTGGGATGTTGCCCTCAGGTCTCTAACATCAGCACAGCAGGACGTGCTGTTGGCTAGACTGCGGGACTGATGCCTTACCTCTAGAAGTAGCAGGTTCTAGGGGTTACACATACTCACAAGAAAGGGGCAGAAAGCTACTCGTTTTTTACCTGGGTTATGTGCAGTTAGGTTATGTTGATAGGCAGATGTATCAAAAGGTGAGGAGTATTCTGTGTGGGAAGATTTCTGAACTCCGTAAGGCATCTGTGCTTAGTAAAGTCTTAGTTCCCTGTGATAACCTGCCAATAACTGTTAAAAGACCCCGAAAACAATTGTTTGAAATAACAAGTTTTATAAGGGACACATACTACCACATGTTTGACAGTCTTCTGGACATCAGATGATATTAAAGCAGGGATTAACTAGCCTTTCAGGAGGAAAAAGAGAGGTTATTTGAAATATCTGGGTAATGGTGACATAAAACCAGGTTTAGCATCAGCATAGTTTGGGATATAGCTGAGACTGGTGGAAGGAATCATCGCACTGGTTTCTTTGTGAAAGTCTGAAAAAAACCTCACGGATCACAGCAGGCCTTGTGGCTTACTTCACCTCTGTCCCTCCCTGTCCAGAGTACCCTTCTCTGCCATTTAGTCCTTTAACTTTTACTGGTCTGTTGCTACTTTTCTTCTCAGATTGGTTTGTATTTTTACGTGCTCAAAGACATTGACAGATAAAGACAAAAATGTTGTTTCCTTTTGCAGGACTTACTCTGCATATGCACAAGTAGGTCCTGAGATCCTTGCTGTCAGCATGAAATGCCACCCATCCCCTGAAAATTATTGAGTGGAATAGGTCCCAGGTCTTATTTTTGGCCTCCTCTCCAAGCTCTCTTGGGCTTATAGCTACAGCAGGACCAAAGGTGTTCACAGGTATCTCCAGTGCATGCCACCTGCCTAGAAGTACCTGGGAGAAGGACTTAGCAAACTTAGGTTTGCTCTCAGCAGATCAGAGGACTTACTAGGGGATGGGTAGAAAATGCACTCAGGGTTTTAGTGGAAACAACTTTAGAGCTGATATTTTTAGTGTGGAACTGCGGCTTCTTTCTCTTAATAGACATAAATCTGTTTCTCACAGCAGCTACGGTTGCTCTCTGGGAAATATCATTGTAGGAAAATGCAAAGAAAGAAAAAAAGCAACCTAGAAAAAACCTGACAGAGGGAAAACCTGGGGGGAAAAAAGCCTCAGCATTTATAGAAAAATAGGGGGAAGGGGCAGAGGGTCTGCACTTTTTGCCAAGGTCTGATATGAAAGAAGTACCCATCTCTTTCTCGTGGTGGTCTGCACCACCATGACACCCTACCTTTCCAGGCAGAATGGGATGGGGTACACCTCCTTCGTGGCACGCCTCGGCGGGGCTTTGGCCCCACTTGTGTTTCTGCTGGATGAGGTGTGGAGGTCTCTGCCTGAGGTGACATACTGTGGTGTAGCAGTGTGCTGCGGCTTTGTGGCCTTCCTGCTCCCCGAGACGCTCAACGTGCGCCTGCCTGAGGGCATCGAGGACATCGAGAAAGCACAGTGAGTCAGCTCCATCCCGCCCCGCATATGGAGTCTGCTGAGAGAGGTGGGCGATGTCTCTCTCTGCCACCTGTAATTCCCCATCTGTGGGTGGCAGTGGATGAAGGGATGGCCTGGTGGGGATCGGGGCTGTCGGGCTTCCTGCTCTTCTGTCCATCAGCCCAAACGTGCCTTCTTTTCTTCCAGAGTGAAAGGGCCGCCACAAATCAGTGCTCCCGAGAGCATGCCACTACAGTCTCTGCTGAAGTGAGGGACTCCATGGGACAGCCACTCTGTAGGACTGCAAAACTGAGCCGTGCTCTGACCTCTCAATAGAAGAGCCTTTACTGTCCTCCTGGCGTCTCTCTGCAGGGAAGTGGGGCTGAGAACGTTGGAGGAGGGAGACAGGTCACAAAACCAGCTGGAGGGAGCTAACCCACTCTGTAGTGCGGCCAGGAGCAAGAATGCAGAGGTCTAACAGGGTGTGGAAATAAAGGCACCCTGTGCTAAGCTCTTCCAGTCTTTGGCCTTGTTGGACTAGCAGCACCTTTCAGATCACCGCACAGCCTTCCAGAAACTACAATCCATTGGTTTACACACCACAAGAAACACAATGCAGCAATAAAAAATACTGAGTGTGAATTGTACAAAACCAAATAATCTCAAATAAATCTAAGTGTATGGTGGATAAACCGTAAACTGTAGCTACAAATATTTCCTGAATTTGGAAATGGTCAGGACGTTTTTCACACTGAGGCTCAAAGCCAGCAAAAAGCACATGCAGGAATCTCACTGAGAATGGGACAACTGCAAGCGTTTGTCCCACATACACAAAGAAGAAAAAAAGCTTTTGCAGATTATTTAAATCTAGTGGGTATGCGATAAGTATCCTTTAAGCTAAAAAAAAAATCCACCTTGCTACAGGATCTTTTGCATGAGTAATTCATTATTGGACTTCACTTTGCTTACTGGTCTAACACATTGATCTTGAATTTACAGAATGCCTTTGCCTCTTGCACTTACAACAGAGATGAGCCACCAAATTATCTATAAATTTGGAACCCTGACAAACAGCACTTTCCTAAACTGGGAAGAGGGAATGGCCTCAGCATCTGAGTCCCAGGCGCACCGTGATTCCCTGGGCTGGGAGGTGTTTTAAGCTAAGCCACGCACAGCCCTATGAGGATAACACAAACTGAGGATGCATTGTAAGCAGGTGGAGAGACCCATTCAATCTCAGGTCAAAGAGCGCCTCCTAGTAGAAATAAGCTGCCTGGCAAAATTTTATAGATCACCTTTTTGCTTTAAGGCAACACAAGGAAAGCAAACTCCTCAGAACCACCCTAAGGCTGAGATAATTTTGCATATTATTTCTGTCTTAAAGACTAGGTCAAATAACCTGCCAAATCCCTGGGAAAAGAGCATCTCCCTGTGCACGGCCTTGGGTTCATCAGCAGCAGACCAGAGCTAATCAGCTAGCCGCAACACGCTAAGGTTAATAATAGAGCATAATATACCTTCAAAAGTGCCATATGCAGAGCACTTGTCTGGGCACCTTTTCAGGGCATTCCCCTACCTACAGCAAATACGTGGTGGAGATACCCCAAGGTGCTTGTGCCATGAGGCAGCATGCAAACTGTGCCAAAGAGTAGAAATTAGCAGAAATTTCTGGGTTTGGCCAAGCCTGGTATCTCTCACTAGTTCACATTTAGTAATTGCAGGAGTTTTCACATCTTCTCTATATCCCCACAAGTATAACAAATTGTATCTGTAATGCTGTCATCAGTTTCCGACCTGGGAGCAGTACAGCCTCACCTTATTTTGGCCATCCTGCTTGCTGCCATCGGAGAGCTAGAAAGGATGTTTTTCCTTTGCCAGCAAAGGAGTCTGAGCAGGCTAACACTGCAGCACTTTCTTCTGAGCCATCCAGGAGACAGGGGGCAAGACAAGCTGTGAAATTCACTTTGTCACAACCTGGCAAGTGCCAGTCCAGGAAAACTTTCAATGAAGAAGGTAAAATTTCGCTCCAGAGCAGGAGAAAGGTGAGATTTAATATCCTGATTTCTTCCCCATGTCTTTAGTTTTGTCAAAAGGACAACAGATGGGGTCCCAAATTAATGGGGTTGAGGGCTGACAGTTCCCATTCCCACTCTGGCCACGCAGGAGCATACCCACAGGCTTTTCCTCATAGACCAAGGTGTGCACTAAAAAAATTACCGTGGCTCACTTCTACATGGTGGGTTTGAGACAATATTCCTTTAAAAGCCTTTTCTTTTTCTGTGGGATGTATTTTAAGCTCTGATTGTTCCTGTTTTATATTGAGGAAAAAACTTTTAGCTTCCAAAAGACTAAATTCAGCAGCCCAAGTTTCATCCCAGTAACAAATAGAATACACAATAGTGTCCCATTTTAACAACCTCCACTTTGGCATTCTGTCGAAGTTGATAAAAAATAATGTGACAGTTCTTTTTTATTTGAATGTTGTTATCATCCATTTGACCTATAGTTAAGTGTTCTGTATTTTCCTTAGACTATTAATAAAATAGGTGTTTTGTTATACCACCTTAGAAACACTAATTGTTGTCCCTGTCCATAATTCGTTTAAGGTGAAAAGCATTTCATTAAAAACATTTTGAACAATTTAGCAGGAGAAAATGAGATAGCAGCCATTTTTTAAATTAAATTTTTCTGTCCACAGATCACCTAACACCTTGTGCTGTCAAAGAAGAAAAGGCAATAACATCAGTGTGCTGTTCATGACCAATCTACTACACATCTGAGTTTCCTTCAGCAAAATGTTCTTGATTTGTTGGAAATACATCATGATTTACAGCAACCAACATGGGTATGCAATGTTGATGTCATTCCTCATACAGTGTCTGTAGGAAAAACAGGACATTAACGAACTCAAGAACTCAGACTTTTCATTACTGATAGGTTTGTTAAGACAAACCTGATTTTGGGGGCGGGGGGAAATCTGATTTTCAGGTTCTGAATTTGTGAGATAAAATGCCTTTGGTCTGCTACGAGGGGGACAGAAGTGATGGTTACAAACAAAAAGACCTCTTCACAAACAGAACGAAACTAGGTAATAACACATGAAAAGGTAAGAATGCATCTTTAGGAAAACTAAAAGATATCAGTGTGCTGGTTTTGGCTGGGATAAGAGTTAATTTTCTTCATAGTAGCTAGTATGGGGCTATGTTTTGGATTTGTGCTAAAAACAGTGTTGATAATGCGGAGATGTTTTAGTTGTTGCTAAGTAGTGCTTACACTAGTCAAGGACTTCTTCAGCTTCCCATGCTCTGCCAGGTGCACAACAAGCTGGGAGGGGACACGGCCAGGACAGCTGACCCCAACTGACCAAAGGGATATTCCATACCATATGACGTCATGCTCAGCATATAAAGCTGGGGGAAGAAGAAGAAGGGGGGGGAACGTTTGGAGTGATGGCATTTAGTCTTCCCAAGTAACCGTTACGTGTGATGGAGCCCTGCTTTCCTGGAGATGGCTGAATACTTGCCTGCCGATGGGGAGTAGTGAATGAATTCCTTGTTTTGCTTGGCTTGCGTGCAGCTTTTGCTTTACCTATTAAACTGTCTTTATGTCAACCCACGAGTTTTCTCACTTTTACTCTTCCGATTCTCTCCCCCATCCCACCAGCGGGGAGCGAGTGAGCAGCTGTGTGGTGTTGAGTTGCAGCCTGGGGTTAAACCACAACAATCAAGAAAAATGTAGTTTGAAGAGTCGAATAGGTTAAGAGGAGGTGGTCTGTTGACTCTCCAGTCCCAGTGTTGTGTGGCTCAGAGCACTGCATCACCCCCGGACCTGGACAACTGAGGTCTGAGCGGGCAGAGCGGAGGAGGCAACCTGGCCCTTTCCTCACTTGCTGCCCTCCTTCAGCAGCAGTTTATCACTCTGGTTTATCAACACCCTTCTTGAACTGTACACAGTACAAAGATGCAGTCTGACAAGTGCTGAGGTGGGAGGAACAGCCCCTTTCCTCCACCTCCCAGCTGTGCCCGTTTGTAGGGCCCTCGCTGCCAGGAGAGCTCAGGGCTATGCCCGCCATGCCCCCAGGGCCTTCCTCACAGAGCACCAGCCTCTGTCATTGCTGACTTTCCCCTTCATCCTGAATTTCATGGGGTTCCTGTTGTCTCCAGCCTGTCTGGGTCCCGCTGGATGGCTGCCTGCCCTCCGCATGCCGGCTGACCTCCCCAGGTCTGAGAGGTCCGTGCCCGCAGCGTGGCGACGGCAGCCCGCGTGGGCGTGCAAGGCCGCGTGTAGTCCCTCGCCAGGGCCAGGCCAGACCAGGCACTGGCCTGGGCCTGCATCTCCGCTGCCAAGACCAAGACCGGAGCCCCACCAGCCCTGCAAGGCTGCGGGGCCCACAGGGCAACCAAGACCTGCCTGCGCCCATGGCCTGCAGCGGCCCCTGGAGCAGGGCCGCAGCCTTGGGGCAGGTGCGCTGGCACCCGGGGGCTGCCGCTGGGCAGAG
>WAAD01018423.1:87319-104465 GCA_013389945.1 Fregata magnificens | reverse complement strand
CCCCGGGTGCAGCCCCCGCCTCCCGGCCTGCCCGCCCCGGCCTGCGGCCACGCACCTGCGGCCGTTTTCACTATTGCGGGGGGGCTTCGGTCACCCGGCCTGTGTTCGTGGGGAACGCGGTGGTGCCAGTGGCGTCCCCCTGCCTGGCGCAGGGCAGGGATGTCGCGGTGCTGAGCTTACACGTTATGGGGGCATTTCTACGGTTTGGGGCAGGTGGGGGTGCGCCTCCGCAGGGGCTTGGTGGGGGTGACAGCACGTCTGGTCTCTGCTTGGAGCAGGGTGAGGGTTACTCCAGAGGCTCTGTGTGTGTGTGTGTAGGGCCAGGCCACCCCCCACCCTGCCACACACCTTTTCCCCCGCTGTCTGACCCCCTCTGTCACACTGCCAACACGCGGGGCCCCAGGAGCTTCCCTGTGCAGGCTTGTCCCCTGCCCGCCGTGCACCCTGCCTGTCCCGTGGCAGGCTGGGCTGTCAGCACAGCCACCCCGGCCCTCTGCCACGCTGGACGGAGCAGGGAGGGAGAGTACCATGCACTGCCTGCGAGCGGGGAGAGCCAAGCCAGGTGCTGGCAGCGTTGTAGGGCGCGGTGGGGAGCAGAGATGCACTGTCATTGCCCACGGCTGGGGGCGAGCCAGTAGGAGCCGCAAGGCTGGCAAGTCTCTGTGCACCGTGCCAGCTGCTGTGCTGGCTCCTGTCACCAGGCCTGTCAGAGCAGGTTTGGGATGAGGACGCTGCAGCAGACCCCTCCTATGGTTCCCCATGTCTGCACCCGACAGCTGGCAGGATGCTCCTGGCCTCCCTCCCTGCCCTTGGCCCTGGTTTCTTCCTTCCTGGGGCGATTCTGCAGCACTGCTGCTGGCTGCAGAAATGTTGGAGCAGGAGGAGCCCCCTTGCCCCAGCAGCTCCAGGGCAGGATGGCTTTTGCAGCCCCTTTCTTGCAGTTGAGACCCAGCACTGACTGCTCTTTCAGGTTTGTAAGTCACCAGCTCCAGCATCTCTTCCCTTGTCTCCACGTGCGTTCATGAGTGGAAAGTCCCCATCACACGGCGATGCAATCTGGTTGCCTCCCAGTGTCGGGGTGTCTGCAGCAGGCAGGGAAACACCAGGAAAGGCTTGAGCAGCGAGGATGCTCACGCGTGCTGTAGCCAGGCACAGCAAGCAGACCTGCGCTTTAATGTGGCCAGCAGGCAAGGGCATGTGAGCATTGGGCTTCACTGCAGAACAAGTACAGCTCTTTGTGAGTGGGCCTGCACAGCATGTCCAGCCATAGTGGGCTCATGGCCACTTTCATCCTCAAAAAGAGCCCTTGAGCGATGGAAGTGCTTCAGCGAGCCCTTCAGCATGTGTTGCCATGGGATGCCTGAAAATTCAAACCATTTCTCACAGCCAAGGCACATCTATGACGTGTGGAGAGGGACCATGCTTTGGCACTGGCATCTTTAACCCATCCTCCTATAGCAGGAGCTGGTTGCCTGAAATCAGTAGATTCAGACCAAAAATAACATGGTTATTTTGGTACATCTTCCAAAAAGCTGTATCTTCTCTGGTGCATCTTCCTAAAGCTGTCCTCCTGAGCAACTATTGCATCAAAGCTGGCTTGGTTTGATTTTCCTAAAAGGCTCTACTCAGTGGAAGCAGACATTAATTCAGGGGACTGTAGGGATTTGCGTTGCTTGGGGGCTAAGCTAGATCATTTGACGTGGGAGAGTGGTAGAAGTGAGGACTCTCAGCATGCACTGCTGCTTCTGTCCAGCTGCAGGGGCTTCTGTTGCTCTCACTGATACCCTAATTCTTGGGGGATCGCGCCCTTAAGCTGTGAGTATCTGCATCTAAGTCTGTATCTAATGGAAAAGCAGTTTGTGCTAAGGGGAGGGAAAGGAGGAAGAGGCTGCAGAGGCCTCACGGAGCAGAGGATGCTGGACTACACCCTGCCGTGCCTTGGCAGCTTTTTAACCCTGCTAAATGCATGGTTTAGACCTCACAACATGCCCAAGAACCCATCCCCTTCCCGCCTCATGGTCCCTCCTTCCTGACCACCAGACTCCCCATTGCACCCCACTGCTCCGTGGAGATGCTCAGGAAACCACTGAGGATGTGCCTTCCAGGGGGTCAGAGTTACCCAACAGCAGTGGTTTCAAAGCAGGTTTCAGCCACTTCTGTCCTCCTCCTTTCACCAGCCCCATTCCTCCGTTGCTGGTGACCGGGTGGACTGACCACTGTGGGGCAGAGCCCACCCACAGTGGTGGGATCTCCTTCTGGACCTCAATTTCTCCAGGAACCAAGCAAAATCGATAAACTGGAAATAGAAGGAAATTTGACGTTTTTTACTAATTTTTTTCGGTAAATTAGTGCCTGGCAGTACTGGCTACACACTGAAGTGCCTGAAGTTACAGATCTTTTCTGGAAGATGGTTTTCAGCTATCCTGTATTTAAAGATTTGTGAATAAAATAGTAACCCAGGTCAGGGCCATGACTTTGGGGTTGAAATAGATATTCACTCTCTGTGATCTCGCAGCTGCCTGGGCTTCAGGGTAATGTTTGCTCCAGGCCTTTTTTCCCCAGGCAAACACCAAGGAAGATAACTAAAACTCTGAACCCTTTTTCAGGGTCTAAATCACTCCCACAAGCATTTTTTTGAAAAGAGAAGGTGAAGATGAAAGTAACTGCCACACTTGGGGGATCCCCCTGGTCCTAGGTCATTTCAAACCAGAGCAGTTTTCCATTGTGTTTTCCCGATCAATGCTCTTGTCAGTTGCTGTCACCAGTGACCCAGGTATCGTCCCAGGCATCACTCGCCTCTTAGGCATCTGTGTTCGGCTGCACTGGTTGTGTGGGAGAGGCTGCGTGGTGTTGCCCGATTTGTGTTACCCTTCAGACAACTGCTGCCATCCTGTCCCCCCAGAGAGCTTCCAGCTGAGCGCAAGTGTTCCTGTAGCGTGAGAAGGTGTAGGCAGGCAGGCTGTAGCGTGAAGTCCAGTAGTGGTAAGGAGGTAACCATCTATTTGGCACTTGTTTGGTGCTTGTGAGGCCACAGCTGGATACTGGGACCAGTTTGGGACTTTACAGTACAAGAAGGGCATAGGCACCCTGGAGTGACTCCAGCAGGGGCCATCAGGATAGTCAGGGGATGGCAGTCAAGCACTGCGGACAGGTACCTGTAGAAGCAGTAGGATCTTCATCCTTAGAGCTACTCTGACTTTGACCGAACAACAGGTTGGAGCAGAGACCCCCAGAGGTCCCTTCCCACCCCAGCTTTCCAAGGGGGCTTGCTGCAAACTGCCAGAGGGAAGTAAGACTCCAAATCTTTTAACGTTTCCCAGTGTTTTGTGATATCGAGTCTGACAGGGGATCCTGCTGTACGTGACAAAGAGACAAGGCCCTTTCCTAAGCTGTGGTCTTTGTATCGTGGTGTGCTTCCTTGCATCCTCCTACTGCATTTAGTAGTAACTGAAATCTTGGCTTTTAAAAACTGCCACCAGCAAATGGAGAACATTTTTGTGTGTGGTGGCGCTGCCATTTCTTAGTGTGAATTAGGAAATTATTATTTTCCTTTGGAAAATGGAAGTGTCAGATTCAAAACAGACTTGGGTAAATGCATGGTTTTTTCATAACTAAAAGAAAGAAACCACAGGAGCCAGTACGAGCTTAGAGCCTGTTTCTGTGATGCAGAGCAAGGAGGCGGCCTCCTTTCTCTTCCCTGCTTGCACCAAGCGGATGTTTTTCCTTCATTAATTGAGAAGTTTGACCTCTTTGTTTCCCCTTTTTAGGCCATGAACCTGGACTTGTGCAGCTGGTGAATTACTACAGGGGAGCAGACAAGCTGTGCCGCAAAGCATCCCTGGTGAAGTAAGAAATTCACTGAAATGTTACATGGGATTGGCAGACATTTTTCTTATAACCGTTGTCGAGTGTTGAACCTGTTCAGAGGGTATTGGACAGAACAGCTGCCCTGGGAGTGTCCTAGCATGTGCTGTCTTCAGACTCCTGCGCTGGTCTCTAGAGCTATCTGTGTGCACAAAGACCTCTTTGTAACTTCAGGGGAAATGCCGTTTCCACTGAATTACATCTGCTTGAAACCATAGAGTGTATTGAATCAGATTAGAGCCAAATCAAAAGGAAAAAAAAAAAACCATATCTGCTCTTTTTCCTTGTAGACATTTAATTAAAACCTACTCCTTTTATTCTCTGTTTCAAACAGAGATGAGACCCTAATATGCCTTTAGCTAATCAGATTTGTTGGTCAAACAAATGCTTGGAGACATCTCCAGGAAGAGCTCTGGGAGTTATTTCTGCATGAGCAGCTGTGCCAGGGTCTCCTGGGGAAATGTGGATGAGCTTTCATTGTAGATAACCCTCGTCCCTGTGCAAACTCTGTGGCCATTAAGGCATCTTCATGTCAGAGCTCTTGGTCTCCTTCAAGCGTTTGATTCCACGGTAGTGTCTGTGCTGCCTCTTGCTAATGTAGTCCTGCAGACTGTGTGTGCTGATCCGAGGCCTCTCCTTCCCCTGTGAAGAACCTAGTCCTAATTGCTTTCTTTACAGTGGTGGTGGTGTTTGTCAGGAACTAGCAGAACATTTTTTTAAAGAAGCTCTCATGGCGCTCCCCAGCTGGATGTCTCTGCGGCCTGTGGTCTAGAGGCAGTGCTGAAAGTGCTTGCACACCTGTTTTTCTCTTCTGACGCTTGGCTGACCTTTTTAGCTGTGGGGTCAACCATGCATCAAGGACTTATGAACCCAAGGGACCACAAGTGACATTCCTCAGGGCTCCCAGGGTGTCGCTGACTGACTGCCATTTCAACAGAGGCACAGATGCACAGAGAGAGTCAGCAAGTTATGAGCTCTGCTTTTGGCCTTAAGCAAAGCACAGAGTGAGCATTCAGAGAGGCAGGCAGCTCCCTTGACTCTGAAAGAAGACAGGCCTGGGCTCCGCTAACAGGAGGTTGCTGGCATCTCGAGACATTACTGGTAGGAGAGATGTGCCAGAGAGATCAGAGCCTGCATGATGCAAGGGGGACCCCAGGCACCTTGGGACATGAAACGTGTAGCTGTGTCCTTGCTTTCAGTGAGTTCCCAGTGGTCTTCATCCATGACTGGGACACCTGATCAGATCTCAGTGGGGATGGGATCAAGAGCTGAGCACCAGCCCAGAGGACATTACTGCTCGGGCTTCCCTTCTGCCTATTGTGATCACAGGATCCTTCCTGCCCCGTTCCGTGTTAGCAAACACACCTCTTCAGTTCCCTTGTGCAGAGATGATGCAGGGGATGCACCGCAAGCTCTAGTTACATGGAAACTTCTCCACTGATTGTTTCACGATATCCATAGTTATCTACAAAATGTTTAATGAAAGCGTGCAGGTCTGGTTCAAAGAGCAGTGCTTGGCTGCAGGTTGGGGTTGCCGTGGTATCTTTAGGAAAACCCTAATTTCAAGGGTCCAAGGAAAACATAATAATTTAGCACAGGCTATCTGTAAGCTGCTATTCATCACCAAGTGAAAGAGCCCAGTTAATGATGATTTTTACTTATTAAATGATGTCCATGCAGGTGGGGACACTCTGGAGGCTAACAGCCTGTCTCTCTTCACCCAGGCTAATCAAGACAAGCCCTGAACTGTCGGAGTCCTGCACGTGGTTCCCCGAGTCGTATGTGATTTACCCAACAAACTTGAAGACCCCCGTGGCTCCAGCACAGAATGGAATTCGCCATCTCATAAACAACACAAGGACAGATGAGCGGGAAGTCTTCTTGGCAGCTTACAACAGGCGGCGGGAAGGCAAAGAAGGCAACGTGTGGATCGCCAAATCCTCAGCTGGTGCCAAAGGTTCATTCTCCAGCAAAATGAGCAACCTTCTCATTATTCCTTACTCTTTACTTGATCGGTAGACTCCTAGGGTTTGGCTGAGCCCAGGTGATACCTAGCGTGTCTATGAAGGGCCTCACCTACCAACTCCATGGCAGTCAAGCCAGCATAGGGCTCTCCTTTGTCTGCTTGGTGGCATGGGGCTCCTGACAAGCACTGTAACATGCACATGCTACCTAGGACATGGACGGCAGTGAAAGGACCTCCACTTTTCTACACATGCGCCTCAAAATACAGGAAAGTTTGCTGCAGGGAGAAGGCAGCAGGGACCAGCAGAAGGGGGGAATGTGGAGAGCAGGAGATAACAGGGAGCAGAACAGGATATGGGGAGGAGGGCAGCAGGCAGGACAGCAGCCTTCAAGGGCAAGGAGCCCAGCTCTCCATGCTACAGCTAAGCCTGGTTTCACCTGGGCAGAAATACCACTGCTTGTCTTTCAACCGAACCCAGATGCCTGGTGCCAATGGCCTACCCATAGTCACACTGAGAGACTGGCTGAGCAGCCACGAGCTCAGAGCATCGAAATTGCACCCAAGCCTCAAGGGGAAGGTACCAGAGCAAAGGCAAGCAATGCAATGTCTGTATGTCCCTTTAATTTGAATAAGGCGATAGATACCTAAGTGATAATATGTCCTTCCTTGTTCAAGGGTCATTGCATTGCTCGCTCTACAGAAATAACGAGCTATTAGATGAAATAGCTGGACACAGCTATGGATGTAATGCTTTGGTAACTCTGTACTGTCTGTCAGTTACAGCAGTATCACGGGCACGTTACCAGAATGGCTTTATGAAAACTTGCCTTGCCATGTGTGCAGACCCCACGTGGCAGAGCCCAGCCTGAGGAAGGACCTGGTCTTTTCAAAGGGAACAAGCCCACATGTATTACTCATATTTGCAGAGTCACTTTTGATGCAGTCTTACAAAAATCACCAGAGAATGTGAAAGCCAGAGGTGGCTGCAGGGACGCTGCATGATAAAACTGTCCTTCACGCTGGCTTCCTTCACTGCTCTGCTCTCTTGGCTGTGTTACCAAGAAGCATCAGAAGAGTATGCTTATTTTCATCAGGGAGGAAGGGGAGATGAGTCCTTTCGTTATGCCAGTGAGGGAAATGTGTTTCTGTGTGGTATAACTGCCTGGCAATTGTCTGGGCAATTGAAAAGGACATTGCTGTGGTTCGCTGCAGGATGGGGAGGTTTAAACTCTCCACATCCTTTATTGAAGTGTGATCCCATCTTTTCTGCATTAAAGCAGAGTAACCTTTCATATTCATCAGCGTGCTGCAGAACTCAGGCTGGGAATTAAAGTGGAAAGCAGAGCCTCATGTTAATCTTCTCGAGGGAAGTTTTAAATGTCTGGGGATTACTTCTGATGAAGAAGAAAGCTTGTTGACATTAATTGCCAAGGCAGATCCAGCTCAGGCACAGCCTCTGACTCGGGACAGGTCTAGTGGAAGCTTCATTGTCCATCAGTAAAAGGAAAATTAAAGGTTTAGGATGTTCTGACTTAAAAGACTTTCTGACTGAAAATTTTTCAACTGTGACTAGAGGTTTTAGTGTTTTCTTTGAGAGAAGGGACAGCTGCCCCACATAAGCTGCTTTGCTGCCTCACTGGGTTGCTGACTAGGTGCACAGTTAAGCTAACCTCTCCCTTGATTCACCGTCTGTCCAGTGCAGAATGGGTGCCTGCTGATCTTCCCACTGCAGGGGCTTTACTGGCTTACAGAGATGTTGTTTCCCTCCTTCCCCCAGTGCACAGCCTGTGGTTGTACCAATGCAAGTTTCTGCCTGGCTCTGCTGTGATCAGGGGACTAAAAACCTTGCACCCCGCATAAAACATGGGTGAGAAGATACTTTGATGAAAGGACTTCCTTTCAGTGGAGGATGCTAGGATGGGTAAAGGGTCAGTAGGTCTGGGAAGCTGTGACTCACAGGTATGCAAAGCATGGAGCAGTGAAAGTACCTGCAGGGCTGTGTCGACAGTGACCTTCAGAAGTCACAGCTAGGAGCATTTTCCATGGGATGATCCTGTCAAACCCTGTCTGTGCTCCAAACCTGTGTTCTCCCCCTGATGCCCCCTTGAAGAGTGTTTGTTTCTTTTCACTCAGTATTTCCTCCAAAACACTCAGCACAAAGCTTTAGTCCAGAAAGTTAACTAAATGCCTGAAGACTGGAAATAGTGCCAGAGAAGTGTTAGATAATTTTACCTGAGGTGGTTTATCCCTCATGTGGCACTGTGCCATCCCTTTATCAAATTCCAGAAGGGATATGTTCTCTCTTCATTGCTCTGCAACAGTGGTTTCATATCTGGACTCTTGCAAGAAATTAATAGTGACATCTTCAGCCAAAACATGGCAATATTTAAACGGCACATATAACTTCTTTAATGAAGAGCTTCCACAGCAGGGGAAAACACTGACTGCATGAGTGAACATTTTGAAATAGTTCTTTTCCTAATTCAGCAATGATTTTAGTAGTAACTGAAATGAACTTGGTGAGCAGGGCAACGCTGCGCAAGTGTGCATGTGTGATTCCCTCTGGCAGCCAGAGAAGCCAGGCAGGGAGAGAAAGTCTGAGTCAAGGATAAAAAAACCCCAAACCTCCCTCCCCAAGTAACAACAACAAAAAAAACCAACCTAACTCACAAACTGCCAAAAGCCCTGTTCTCCAAACTGCTGAAAAACAGGGAAAAACAAAACAAAATTCAACAAGTGCTGAACACATGCACTCCACCCCCCACCTCCCCACCAAGCCCAGCTGGAAAAAAATGCTGGAAAAGGAAACAAAATCCCCCAAACCAAGCAGCTGCTTTACTGCTTGCCAAGGTCCCTGTCTGCTGTGCATCCCCTCACACCTAAATAGCCACCCCCCTGCAGACAAGCCCCAGGCAGGCCATGCCATCTCGGGTACCCTTGGTTCCCATTTGCGTTAGCTCTGGTTGCTGGGGAGCCAGACGCCCTGTGGTGTGGTAATGGGGAGATCCCTCCACAGATTCACTGCCTGACAGTAAGCGAACATGACATCACTTGGGCACCAGCCAGCCCTGGGGCCAAGGGTTCTTGCATGTCACGTCGCGTGGCTTTTTGGGCAAATGAGCTATGGCCCACTTGGGCCCTGAAAAAGCTCCAGCAAAGGTAGGAGGATCCTCTGCCTAATTTTGTCTTCGTCTTTCTGTGCCAGGGGAAGGGATCCTGATTTCTTCAGAGGCTGCAGAGCTCCTGGACTTCATTGATGAGCAGGGACAAGTGCACGTGATTCAGAAATACCTGGAGAAGCCTCTGCTTTTAGAGCCAGGGCATCGCAAGTTTGACATCAGGTAACCTTTTCTGCTTTTGTAATAATAACGGTTTTCATTTTCATGCTGTTTCTTTTTAAGCCACTGAGACTGGAGTTTGTTCTCTTGCCCCCCAGGAGCTGGGTTCTCGTGGATCATCAATATAATATCTACCTCTACAGAGAGGGTGTCCTGCGGACCTCTTCCGAACCATATAACAGTGCTAATTTCCAGGACAAAACCTGCCACTTGACCAATCACTGCATTCAGAAGGAATATTCCAAAAACTACGGGCGGTATGAGGAAGGGAATGAAATGTTCTTCGAGGAGTTCAACCAGTATCTAATGGATGCCCTGAACACAACGCTTGAGAATAGCATCTTACTGCAAATCAAGCACATAATAAGGTAGCCAGCTGCCTGTTGCATAGGGTAACGTAACCCTTCAGTGACAGGGAATGTGTATGGACACAGCTGGGGAAGCAGAGAGACTGACAAGGGAAGGGTTTCAATTGCATAAATTTAAGGTAAAGCCATGAAGACCCCAATGTCATTGCTCAATGAAAACGGACCTCTGTAGGTGCTGTTCTGTCAAGGGTATGTGTCAGTGTGTCTGCATTTTCCCAGGTGTGGCTGGAGAGGGATGGAGTGAGATCACCTGGTAAGGGAAGAGGGTAGGTTGAAAGTCAGGGCTGGGAGAGGCTGAGGTTAAAAAAGGTATAAGAGGGGAACTGAAGCCAGACTCAAGTCTGCAGGATCTCACTGGTTCTGCCACCATCGGCAAGCAGCAGCAGCACATCTCATTGGCATAGGTCGTCTTACTCAGGCCACGCAGAGCCAGCTGCCTCCTGGGCACAGAAAGTGTTTGGAGAGAGATTTCGGACATCACAGTGCCACAGAGAATCCAGGTCTTGACAAAGTGATCCTTCATGGTGGAATTTACTTTGCAAGTACCCCATTGCTGTTACTTACACTAAAAAGACATGACACGATCTTTGAGAGACGTGGAGGCAAATAAGCTCTCAATGGACCTGGTGCAGCCCTTTGTGGCTCTGCCTTCTGCTCCAGGCTCTAACTGCACATCATGTTTTTCAGCTCGCCTAATCCAGTAGTGAGGGTGAATTCTCCTCTGAAGCTCTTTCAGAGTTAACTCAGGGGTGTCCCCACCTGCATTTTGATGGTTGCATGATCTCACTTGCAGGGACCTGGTTACCATGACGTGTGTTGGATGTAGCTTGTAATTTGGGGCAGTCCCAGGGCAACAGGGGACCCCTCCACTTAACTGTGCTATGCACATGCCCTCGGAAGCTGCAGTGCGACAGGTATGTCCGCAGGGCTTTTAATCTTGGGTTTCTGTTTTTCCCTTCACAGAAGCTGCCTTATGTGTATAGAGCCTGCGATCAGCACGAAGCATCTTCACTACCAGAGCTTCCAGCTCTTTGGCTTTGACTTCATGGTAGATGAGGAGCTGAAGGTCTGGCTGATAGAAGTCAATGGGGCCCCAGCATGTGCCCAGTGAGTAATCAGTTTCTGTAATACCCTTGCGATGCCGCCATTCACATGCCTCACCCAAAACATGGCTATGTCCCAGCTCCAAGTGAAAAAGGTGGAAGAAAGTGAATGGCAGAGGAGTTTTCCAGGCTAACCCATACCGGACACTGCTCTAAGTACCAGTTGATATAAGTTCGTTGCTCCTGTCTCTGTGTTTAGTATCCCCCAGCTTCTTTCCCCTGTCAGATGGGGCACTAACCTCAGTTTTTGGAGAAATGGGTTTGAATATAACTTGGGTCATTTTTATTGACACTATTGCGTTGAAGTTATGTTGCAGAATTAACACTTTAGGGGTCTGGGTTTCTCAGTCTCTCTTGTGGAGCCACTGGTGGCTGGTCTTTACCTGAACACTTGCTAAATGAGTAGCATTAAGGGCAGCAGCTGGAAGTGAGTGACTGAACTTGCAGGCAGCAGGACCCCAGAGCACGCTGTGGATGCTGCAGACATTGGATCAAAGCCTCCACCAGCCACAGGGAGGCTGGGACAGCCAAACAGTCGTGGCCATGAACATCTCTGCATAGGCACAGCAGGAGGTGCTGTATTATGTCATTGAGAGAACTGCGGGAGACTAGAAATCTTTGCTAAATGGGCATCTGTATCATATACAAGCCCAGCAAAACAGAACAGGCTGTACATCACTACATTAGAATTTGATCAGATTAGATGTAGATTAGATTAGATGTAGATTAAATTAGATTAGATGTAAATTAAATTAGATTAGATCATCACTAACGGTAGACAAAAAATACAGGTCAAACCTACTGGATGGCCTTTTCCATAGCCTTTTCAGGGCTAGGGCTTGGGGAGCTTTCTGTGTCCAGGATGCCCTGTTCAGCAGGTGCACCATGGTGCAATACTGCCTTGCACCTCCCTGTGTTGCTGTATGGGTAGAATTTGGCTGTTGCTGGGTGGATTTGGGTGGCAGCAATGCCCTGTTTGCTTTGTGCCTCTATGGGTGCTTGGAAGCCATCGAAAGCAGCTGGGGTAGGTTTTGGCTATTTGTGGCTTCTCCTCTTCAGGGTTATTCTAATTTATAGCACCCATATCACACGGTTCCCATTTAAGAGACAAAAATTGGCTGCTGAAAGCAGTATCATTCCCAGGAGCTGCAAAAGCATCTTACTGTCACGTAGCCCCGAAGGCAAGGGGTGAAAGACGTTGTTAATCCTAGTAAAGACAGCTTTGGTACTAAAAATGTCCCAGATGCCAGCATATTCAGGGAGGTTACACATGTATTTCCTCCAGCAGAAAGTGAAGCTATTGTTAACTCATTTCTCAAACACCTTGTCTCTCTTCTTCCTAATCCTGCTCTGCATGAGCTGTGCCATGGTGAAACACATCCCACACTTGCGGAGGGTCCTGTGAAGTCTCTGTGCCTTGTCACAAGCTGATGTGCACAGCTGCACCCCAGTGCAGCATTTTGTCAAACCGTGAATGCATCAGAGCAATCCCTCGGGGGCACGTCCCCACCTGAACAGCATCTGATGTGATAATCACGACTCCCTGAATTGGAAGGCTGGTACAGGGGGTGCTCAGCTGTTGTCTGCCCCCATGCATCTTGCAGTGACTCAAGTCTGGGGCCTGAGGGTGTGGAGACTCTGCTCAGGAGCTTGTTCTGACAGTAAACTTAGATAATGGGTTTTGTGGTCCCATCTGGCAGAGAGCAATATTGGGAATGGGAGCACCGTTGAAAAAGACAACAGTTGCTGGAGTAGGCGGGGAGGAGATGGAAGAGATGCCACCCTCCTGCCGTTTGCCACCCTGGAGCTACTTGTAATGGGAGCAGGATCTTGTAGATCCTGCTGGGAAAATGCATGTCTATCTAAAAGTTGGTCAGGGGCCTGCTGGTTTGTCCTGTCTGGGCATCTGATTCTCTCTTGTCTTGTAGGAAGCTGTATGCAGAGCTCTGCCAAGGAATTGTGGATGTAGCCATCTCTAGCGTTTTCCCCCTCAATGACACTGGGCAGAAGACGAGCCAGCCATCATCGATCTTTATCAAGCTGTGATGACGACAGGAATGCCTCTGCTGTGCACAGGGAGAGACTGCACGCATCGGGTCAGCAGAGTTCAGTGGCTCATCAGTACCATGCCAAAAAGTGATAAAGACAGGCTTCTTATTTTGTGGGAAATCACGGGGAAGAACAACAAAACAGGCATCCACACAGAACTGCGATGAGCCAGAGCTGCTCGGATAACTCTGCCTGCATTCACCAAAATCCACTTTAGAAACAGCTCGTGTGGCTTTGATATCTGAAACAAATCTCTCTGGGAGAACAACAAAATAACCTTAAAATGAAACCGCAACAGGGATACTATAATACTGTATTAGCTCCTCCTTTTCTATAGAGATAACGTTGGGTTTTTTAAGGGAATTGAGTGAAGAGAACGATGATCTTCCGTGATGTTGTGGTTGGGAAGTTGTCCTCCTCCCGCTGTGTTTCTTCTTTCCTCACCTACTGCATTGTTAGTGCCTTAGCTCAGCTCCAAATAGGTGACTCCTTTCCTTTGTTCCTGCTCTATTACGTAGAAAGGAGCAAGCTCTCTTGCATCGCAGGATGCCTAAAACCAGGAACACCAAGAATTCAGTTTCCTTAGGTCATTTTCCAAGCTGGTTGGCTGAACACCCAGGCAGCGGCTGGCAAAAGGGTGCTGAACTGCAGGCGGTGAATTAACCCAAGCAAGGAAGGCAATTTTGTTTATTTATAGCTATCCCTTTTCCTAATGAGATTTGAATCAGTGTCCACCCCAGTCTGATGCAGTTGGATTTTGTTTAAAAGAGGTAGCGAGACCTCCCTCAGGGCTCACCGGCAGGCTGTAGGATCTCTAGCATCACTTTTGTGCTAAGGGTGTTTCAAATAGCAGAAACCTGATCTCCTCAGTTTCTTCTGAGACACTGCAGTGAATTTAGGCTCTTCTCTCAGCTTTCACCTTCATGCATTTGAGGCTTGAATCTGAAACCTTTCATCCCAAATGATTTTTATCGGACTTGATCCAGCCGATTTTATTCTCCTCCATTGGACAAATGTTACAATTTTCTGCCCTGAACGCAGTCCACAGCTTGGTCCCAGCTAGGGGGAACGTGGTTGAGGTTTTGTAGACCAGGAGAGAGATTCCTTGTGTATAGGTTTGCTGCACAGCTGGGAAGGCGGGTGTTTTGGGGGGGCGGAGATTAAATTCCTTGAGGTCCCTGAATTTCAGAGCTAACATCTACTTTGAATATAACCTAAATCCCTGGCATATTGCCCACCCTGTGAAATGTATCTGAATTTTCATTCTGAGCCCAGCACACCCCTCCTAAGCTAGAGCTCTTTGCAGAACACAGTGACACTTGTAACAGCGGCGGGCTTTGTGGGGGGATGTTCAGGGCCGTGTTCTGCTGCCTTTGGCAGGGAGAGACGGTTGGTACCGAAATAAACTGGTTTCTGTTACCCAAAACAAACAAACAAGAAGAGATTGTGTAGGTTACAAGCTTCTGGCTGCCTGTCTGTAAAGGGAAGTGAATCAAGCAATTGGGATTTCTGCCTCCCTCAGAAGATTCTAGCGCTTTGGCATATTCATCTCTGCTCGTGACGGAGATTTCAGAGGTCTTCATGCCAGCAGACGATCCTGACACCTTTCTGTAGGCAGGACTGAAGTGTCCAGGCATCCTTGGAGTGATGCATTTTGATTGTGCTGTCATGGGATGGACATTCATTGCGACATGCTGTGAATCCACAAGTGGCACCATTTCACACAGGGCCACTCAAATCCAGGAGGGAACAGAGTGCTTAGCAAAACACCATGGAAGCATCGCAGGGAGGACACATCCCAAAGAGCTGCACAAGCACCTCTGAAGTTGTCAATGCCCTGAAGTGCGGCATGGATCCGCATCTGCGGGGGGTGCGGTGGATGCAGGGTACACTGGTACACGCTGAAAAGTGACAGAGAGCAGGAGCTGTGTGAAAACAGGGCTGCAGCTTTGTTCCCCTGCACTGCAAGGGCAGGCGGGTAGCTTCGCTTCCAGCAAGACGCCGAGTGCCAGGTCTGGTCTCTGGATTTGGGCCTCATGGGTGTTCAGAAGAGGGACCGTGAACGCATCAGTTCATGAGACGGGAAGCGCTGGGGGATAAGCTGGGAGGGGGGTGTGGGGGAAGGACTGGTTGGATTTTTCAACCTTTTGATAGCACATAGGTGTCAAAATTTCACTACAGGCCAGGTAAAGCATAGTGGTAACACTCCAAGGTAAAATGTAGGCTGTAATGGTTGGTACTCAGCTTGCAAAGTTCACCACGTCTCCATTGGCGTTTTCACGTTAGCTCATGTGAGCTTAAGAATTAGACCTTTTTGCCCAGCAAAGGGAAGATCTAATAGCAATTGCTCTGGTCCAGGATGTGCCTGAGGTGACAGAGGAGACATTAGGCTCTCGCAAGCTCTAGGGCAGACGAGAGCAGAGCGCAAAGTGAGAAGAGAAAATTTCCCCCATCATAATGAAATGAGAAATGCTTATTTTTTGGGGTGCTAGACCCATCCTTCTTTTCCCCTCACCAAATCTTCCTTACTGCACAGTAACGTGAGATTCCTGCCGACGTAGTGGGATAAGGACAAGAAAGCTGCCTGGATGCAGGCAAAAGCAGCGGCCCCCACTGGAGCACCTGGTACTGCCGGGAGGAGCAGTGACTCAGGAGCCTCTGCCTAACTCCAAGGCCTTTTCTTCCCCCTTTTTCACCCTGGATTGTGTTGTGGCACATTAGCAGCTGGCCATTTTTGCTGCTCAGCAAACGGGCTACAAGTGGGGCTTCAACTTGATGGCAGAGCCATGACCGCAGGCGATGCAGCTATTCATACCCTGCCTTTTCAGCTGGCCTTGGGGGAGATAGTGATTCAGTGATGCTTTAATAGTTGGCTTTTTTGCTGAATTTTTCAGAAATAAGCAACAGCCTCTGGAGGAAAACAGCAGATATTGCATGTATTTACTACCTGCTCTCAAAGTGCTCCCGAAGGTAAAGCACAGGAGGTAAATGATAAAGGATGGAGAGCACAGTCCCTAAGGTCTTGCCCAAAATATTAGCTATGAGGTGGAGTAGAGGATGCCTGTAGGCTGAGGCCTGAGCATTGCAGCCGCAGGTGCACCTTGCAAGTGATGCTCACAAGCCCTATTGAGACTTTTGTTTGTTTCTTTTTTTAGGAATACACAACAATAGATGTTTTCTAGCTTATTTCAGCTGAAAGGTCAATAGAAAAGGTCTTACTCTCTTTCCTGAGCTTTCACAAAGGATGGTGCTGGGTTTCCAGAAGACACCTACCGTATTTCAGAATGTCTCTAGTCTTAGTTGTATCCCTTCATGTCAGCCATGAAGGATTTCAGGCCCAGGTGCTCTGGCTGTGTTTCCCAGCAGGGTCTGGTCCTGCTGGACTCTGGCTTTCAGATAACTCCCATGTGGCTTGTCTCATACCAGGTTAGTCATGATTACCATGCAACAGCTGTTGTGCTCCTGCCGAAATCTGGTGGCCGGCCACAGCCCATGGAAAACGCTGGAGAAGTCTTAAGAGAGGCTCAAAAACTGCTTCATCCTGGTGGCCCAGCTTCCCAGCCCTGCTGTGACCAGCACCCTTCAGGACTGCTTGCATGTCCCTTGCTCCCAGCATTTCTTGTTCTCCACGTGCAGCTCTCCCCCAGGAGAGCAATGCTGTGCCGTACGTAGGTTCATAATCATGTCTCACTGCCGGTGTCCGCCGTGGCAGCCCTCAGAAAACCCAGGTGTTGAGAGGATGGTGGGGTACATACGGCGCTGCCAACCTGGCAGCCCGCCGGGCTCTGGTTCATGTCCCCAGCTGCTCTCACGTCAGCATGTGCGTGTGGGGCCAGCGGGTGCCTGAGCTCGTGGATCTCCAGTGACTCTAGCCACATCTCTCCTAAACCATCATTAAAACATGCAAACCCCACAGTCTGCAGTGTTTCCTTGGGGCAGTGCGCCCCCGGGGTGTCAGGGCCCCCAGGAAACCTTCCTGGGGGCACCTATGGTGAGTGTTGCCCCCTTTGCCATGCAAGACCCCAGGAGCCGGCCCAGCCCCACAGCGGAGGTTTCCTCACCTCGGGGTGACAAATGTGAGACAACAGCATGGCATGAGGGGTGCTGGCCTCACACCCCAGGGCTGTCCCAGCAGCGGTGGGAGCTGGGGAGCGGGGGGGCTGTTTGAGGCTCCAAGGGTGCAGAGGTGGCAGGGAGCGATGTGGGGTGGGGGGGTGTCAAAGCTTCCCCACTGCTGCTGCAGGGGTGCTGGGGCACACGTGGCTGGGGGGGGCAGGCCCTGGGGGACATGGGTGCAGACGGCTGGGGACATGGTGCTGGGAGTACCTGATGGGGAGAGCACAGCTCTGGGGGACACGGGTGGTGAGTGGCTGTGGGGCACAGGGTTGGGGTCAGGAATGGGGGGACACAGCTGGGGGTGGCTGTAGGGCACAGGGTGAGCGGTGGGGATGGGGGGAC
>WAAD01018423.1:66756-86438 GCA_013389945.1 Fregata magnificens | reverse complement strand
CCGTGCCGGCGGGGACGGTCTGCCAGGAGAGGAGGGTGTTCCCCGCCGAGTGCCGCGGCCTCCGCAGCACCTACCGCGGCAGGATCGTCGTAAGTGTCCTTGTCACGCGGGGTGGCCCCCCGCCGCCGCCCCCCCCCCCCCGGGGGGCAAAGCCCCGTCCCGCGTTTCCNTGCGCTGTCGTTAAAGACCCCTCCCCGGTTTCACCTGCCTCGGGGGGGTTTCCGAGAGCTCTGCCCCGCGTGGAGCCTGGGGTGTCGGTGCAGTATGAGCTCGCTGTGCCAGCCCCCCTTCAAAGCGAGCGGGTCACAGGCCCCGTCTCCGCCGCCCTTCTTTTCCACGGGACCCCAGCTGAGTTCTTTACTCTGCTGTCAAATTTGCCTCGCGATCAGCCCAGCCACTTCAGGAGACCGCGGAAGGAGACCTGTGTCATCCCAGAGAGCACGACAGCCCAAATCTTGTTTCTGCAGGAACCCAGGTTTCAGAAGCAGTGTTGCTCCCGTATAGAAGTCCAGAGTTACAAATCCCATCATATGTTCATCATTTTTCTGAATCGCTCTGAAATTTGCCTAGAGAAGGAGAAGCACCCTCAGCAAATATTTTCCGTTGCACTGTGAAAGGATTGCACAGCCATTGCTGTCTTCTGTTAAAATTGTATAATTGTGTCTGAGCTGTACGTTTGTGTGACGCACCTGGTGCAAGGGAATGCTTGCTTGCAATTTCAGCTTTTGTTTTTTTTACTTTGTCTGAGGCATTACAACTAGTAGTGATAAAAGCGACTGAGTGCAGTATCTTACCTGAACATGAAAGCGGGGCAGTCGCAGATTGTTCAATGCCGTTTTCCCAGTGGCTCTTAGATTTTCCGGAGCTAGAGATGCTTTTATGTTTCATACCTGAATTATTTCCCATCTTTTTTCCAATGTTTGTTTGTTTAATTATTTTTTGAACCTGTGTAAATGTTTGGAAAAGTTGGAACAAAACATTTTGCTGTGCCTTGTGTGAGAAGTTATTGCCTTGTGCTTGGACAGGTTGGTTCATCTGTCCTGCTCCCTGCCCTTGCACAGCAGGAAGCCGTGTGTAATCATTCCCCGATTCCACCGTGCTGCCTTTAACCACAGACCCCTCCCTCAGATTCTTCATGCAGTTCTTGCTTCCCCAAGGTGAGAAGTGAGCCCTGGTCTGCTGAGCAGCTGCTCATGTTGGAGTCACTTTGTACCTTTAGTCATCGCTTAAGCTGGAGACCAGAACTGTGCAGAGGTCTCAGTGTAAGGCTGCACCATGGATTTGGTGGGGCGCAGTAACATTTCCCTTCCCTTTCCTAGTAATTCCTAAGACTCAATTCATTCTTTTAACTGTTGCCAGGTGTTGAACCAATGTTTTTGTATTGCAGCGCTGGTGTTTCTTTCCTGCATGGCAGCAGCTCTTTTAAAACCTGTCGTTCTGCATATAAAGTTAGGATTGCTTGCTCCCACAGTGCATTTTATCACCTTGTTTCTTACAGTCAAGGGGTCCTTCTGCAGACCCACTGCCAGATCTTGTTACTGTAAATAAATTATTTTTTGACACACACTTTTCTTTCTCGCTTTTCGGATCACTCGTGAACGTGTTAAATGAACAAGTCTTAGGAAGGGTCTCTGCAGCCATGTAGTGTGGATGTCCTTTCATTGAGCAGTTTCTGTTTTCTTCTACTTTCTTTTAACTGTTTGTTAACTTCTGAGGTTTCCTTTCATATCCTGTGGCTGTCTTTTTTATTTAGGCTGCTCTGTTGAAGGGTCTGAAAGGCACAGTAGACTGTATCAACTGTGTTTACTAGGAGCTTCTTTACCTAGTTCTAGGCGTGTACGATTTTCTTCTGTAAACCCCTGTTGACTGTTTTCTACAGAGTAATCTTTATGCAGGTATCTACTAGTTCTGCTTTTTATTATCATTATTACCATTTTACAGTGATAGAATTTTGTTAAACAGATCGTGGTTATATTAAACGTACAGTTAATATAGCAGGAAAGATTAAAAGGGCAACTTAATTTGCTCACTGTTTGCGTCTTGTCATTTTAGGCTGACATCAGCTGGTCAGTGAATGGCGTGCCACAAGGGACTATTAAACAGCCCCTAGGGTATATTCCAATCATGGTGAAGTCCAAGTTGTGCAACCTCTATAATCTTTCTCCACAAGAGCTCATACAGCACCATGAGGAGGAAGAGGTAATGGGAATTTTGTGGGTCGGGAAAATCTGCATTTTACGTGAGCAGTATCTCAGGCCAGCTTCTCTTTACAGAACTTGAGCGTTTATGTTTTATTTCAAGTTTGACTTATTATTTTCTCTGCATGTACCCTATTTATGGTGGTTCTATACAGCATCTTGAAAAATTTGCAGTCACAGGTCTTTCAGTACAGGGATCTGCTTGGTGCTGATACCTACAGTTCCAGTATACGACTTCTCAACTGCTAACCGGCAGCTGAGGCTGTGTAGCTGTGAGTGGGCCTCTGTGGAGACAAAGCTTTGGAGAACAGGCATTGAAAGAGACATTTTCATTCTCAGTTGTCTTCTGCAGCTTTTTCCTCATCTCCCCAGTAGCATGTCAGCTGTGGGGAATTGAATACAAAATTATTTAGTGCCGTATTTTGCGCTCACAGAAAGACTGCACAAACTATGAAAGAAAATCTACAATGGCATACTGTTGCTGCCCCTCTAGTATGCCGCTTGTACCTTCATTCACAGTATTACTTGCTACTGGAACACTTTTTGTCTAATGGCGTACCGTTTGGGGAGCTATAAATCTATCAGTGTTAAGCCTGTATATGACCAGAAAGAGGTTTTCTGCACTGAAGATCCCTCTGGTTTGTAAACTCAAAATGAGAGCTTCAGAGTATTTATTAAAAAAGCAGTTAGTGTCAGCTCTTCAAAGCCGTTCAGCTGACCACACAGGTTTTCTGGGTTTTTTTTCTTTCTTCCTTTAAATTGTGGAACATGCATCCCTTTCCCTGCACTGTATGCTACATTTAGACTTAATAGTCACTGGCAAGGAGTGCCACCTTTCCAGATGCGGTGCTGAAATATGTCTTGCTATGTGTTTCATGGTTAAAACATTAAATGTTTGTTAACATATAACACAGGCATTTTTGTCTTTTACTTAAAATGCTGGGTTATGAATTTCTAAGCACATTAAAATGATTTTTCTTCTTCCGCCAGGAAATGGGAGGCTACTTTATAATTAATGGCTTAGAAAAAGTTATTAGGATGCTGATTATGCCCAGGCGAAATTTCCCTCTTGCAATGACAAGACACAAATGGAAAAACAGAGGCCCTGGTTTCACAGAGTACGGTAAGCTGAACAGTTTCCTGCTAGTAACTACTTGAGGACAAACAGGAGTGATCATCTATAGCTGACTTTTGGGTCTTTGTTTTGGTGTAGCTCTTGTATAATGTTTATATTTTTTACTATATATAAAAATAAAGGGTCCACGCCACCATAATGATACAAGCATGAGGCAGGTGCTGGCCTTGCGGGAGCTGTCTGAGCCACCCACGCTGAGCGAGAAGATTGTATTCCAGGCCTTGCGGTACATGTAACCTTTTGCTGTGTGGAAGGTTGTAACTAAAACCTTGCCTTCAGTAGAAGTCAGTGTAAACTGCTGAACTTGTTTCATTGAGTTTGTTTATCCATACTTTGAGATGGCAGATTTAATTTACCTGAAGCAGATTAATTAGATTCTTGGCTGTCCCATACCTTTGTCATGTATACTCAGTAAAATGGGTTTAAAATTTAATTAAACCAGAAAAGTTACAGTTTTAAACTCAGGTGTTACCAGCTGCTGATTTGACTGGACCGTGGTGCTTGAGCACATGCTGTAATTCCACATTCATTAATTTTGAGGCAGTTCCAGTTTAAACAGTCCCATTTGTTTTAGTTTTCTTTGTCCTGCAGCGGATAGCGTGGGACAGGACCAGGAAACACTGCTTCAACGGTGCCACCCGAACACAGAGATGTGAAAACTTGACCCAGAGCGCAATTAGGAAGAGTATTTGTGTGTGGCTGTATCTTACAACCTAAGGTTACAGACAGAATAGTAGAGGCTTGGGGCTTCCCTTTTCCTAAAAACTGTATGCATCTTCCAAGCCTCTCAGCAAGTGTGCTGGCTGTCCTGAGACATTTGTCCACTGAGAAGTGAATTGAGCTGGTGTATTTATTTGAAATGGGAGACCAGTGCTGAAACTAGTGATCTGCCTCGTGTTCTCAGCCGTGAAGTACCAAAGTTTCTCTCGTGAATTGTCTCACACCTGCTCGGACATGTCACAGCAATGCAGCCGGTTGGTTTTATACAGCTCATGTTGGTCTTTACTTGTGTTAATTTTTGCAGGAGTAGTGATGCACTGTGTTAAGGATGAGCACACTGCAATAAATATGAACCTTCACTACTTGGAAAATGGTTGTGTCATGGTGAATTTCATTTTTCAGAAGGAGTTGTTCTTCCTTCCCTTGGGATTTGCTCTGAAGGTAAACAACTAATGCTTGTGCTTTCTTTGTTGAATAAATACAGAAGTTTTGTTAAGCATTTTTATTTAAGTAATGAGAAGAAGTTAATTCCATATTAAGTATTTTCAGTCATCCTTCCTATACTGGCTGAAGAGCTATAGTCCAAACTGAGCCTATGCCTGTAATGTAACGCTTGGCTGCAGCAGAGGAAGTGTGTGCAGGGTCAGGAGAGGAGGGGAGAGTTACACAAGGGTTTTGTGGCTTTTTGTTAATGAATGCTCTGGATGAATAGCTCTTGGAGGGTGGAAGAGTTTGCCGCCTAATGTGAAAGAACTCAGGAATCTTTTTAAAACAGAATGACAGCTGAGTGTTCAGTGAGTAAACAACATTAATCATTAAAATCAGGTTGTCGCATCTAAAAGTAAACCAGTGAACTGGCTTGCATTTTTTTTTTTTTAAGAAGAAAAGTAAAATACTGTTTCTGATTGGAACTGGAAGCAACAAAGATCTGGAAGGATCTATTTGAGCACATTTGATGCATGTAAACTGTTCTTTGGATAGCAGGCAAAAGTTTTATTTGAGCCAAGACTTCTAAAAGACTCCTCTAAAAGCATGCTTTCTCTGGTAGCAGACCCAGAGTACTTCAGCTGTGTCTTTTACCTACAGCAGCTAAGTGTTAGAGGAAATCAGAGGCCTGTGGCACTACATGATGTGAATCAGCCTCAGTGAATTCATATCTTCTTCTTCTTTCAGCCTGCTGTATTCACATTGCTGTTGCACAATGCATTTCACTTTTTCTTCAATGCTTTTCTTCAACTTTTGTTTCAACAAAAGTAGTTACCAAAAGTAGCTGATTACCTGTTGTTTTAATATGCAAAGGAATCGTACTGACTTTCCGGTAGCTCATGAAATCTCATGAAAAGGATAAGCAGGCTGTGTTGTCTGAAGTTCCAATTTTTCCATAAGTAGTCATTCTCTGTGGGTTTGCATCCCCCCCTGCATCAATCAAGCTCAGTTCTGTACTGGTTTGCTGTGGCCTGTCCAGGTCCCACTGTGGCAGACTGCTGCAACAGCAGCCCCGCTGCCCTTCTGTTCTGGCTGTAATTCTGGTTTCTTCTTGCTATGTAATCATCCCGGTGCTCTCCTCTGTTGGACAAGAGGCAGCACGTGCTCTGGCTGCTTCCAAATTGTATGTATCATGATTACCAAGCAGCAGAACTGAGCTTACTTTGCCCCCTTTCATAAGGAAATCTGCCTTAATGTCTTTTTCATGCAGCCTTCAATTTTTCCTGACCTTTTTGAAGCCTACTTAAACGTGATGAACAAATAGTTTACTTAAAGATGAGGCACATTTGTCAGTAAATGCAGAAGTCATTGGCGGACAACATATTTACTTAACCCTGTCGTAAAGAAACAACTAGGAAACCATTGTAACGCCGTTGGATTTAAGTATGAGCTTTAGCATATGGAGTGTTGAAATTAAAGTGAATTCATTCTAATAGCCTTCATCAAAAGGCTAAATTGCCTTTTGGTTTGCATGAGAATAAGAAGCAGCTTGAGACAATGGTGAATTAAATTCATGTTTCTAGGCGAGCTCATTCTGTAAAGACATTAGTAAATCTTACTTAATTTAGAGGGTGCAAGTTTGGTTTTTTCGGAGGGTCTCATTGGGTTGGGAGTACTTGTGATCATCATCAGGGTATGAATATCCCCTGCATTACTCTCTAAGCACCTCAACCCTGCAGTATTTTTCAGTTTGCGTGGTGGAAGGGTATTTCCAGAGGACTGAAAACCTAAATTAGTGGGGTGCCCTAGTTCTTTTGCTGTATTTTATGGACAAATGTTGCTATGACTTTGTTTTTCTGATCTGATACACTTCTGTCTTTCAGGCATTAGTTAATTTCCCAGACTACCAGATTTTTGAAGAGTTGGTCAAAGAAAAGGAAGGTGACACCTTTTATGTGAACTGTGTTGCTGAGATGATGAGAGCGGTAGTGGATGCAGGCTGTTTGACACAGCAAAACGTCCTCGAATACCTGGGAAAGAGCTTCAGAATAAAACTTAACCTTCCTGAGTGGTACAGCAATGAACAGGCTGCAGATTTCATTTTGAAGTATGTATGTATGCATGTAGGAGTGTGTGATTCGGTGTAATTGTATTGAAATTATAGGCAGATTTAAGAGTACTCTGCCATATTACATCACACTCTGTTATGGTTTTCACATGCATTTATATAATGATAGCCAGTGGCCAGTTTTTGATGGGACTCCAGGGCATTATGATAATCTGTATTTGTCGTGTTCAGAAATATGTGTTTTAATGTATTGACACAGGTATCCCCAAAATGGTTTCAGGAGAGGGTGTCAGTTGTTACTTAGATGTGATTTTCTGATGTATTTGATGAAAAACATAAATATTAAAGATTAAGGAAGAGAAGATTAAAGCTAGGTCTGTGACTGCTGGAGCCTCTATTTGTTGAACAGAAATACTGTAATTTCTGGCACTTTATCCGTTTCATACAGTCGTTGGCAACTGATGAGAATTACATTTATCTTTTAAAATGTTAGAAATTAGATACTTTTAAAATCTTGCTTCTTCCATGGAATAAGTTGGAAAGGAATGGAAGATCTGGCTTTGAGACTGTCAGTGTGACAGGCATTCAACTAAATAATTTCTTTTTCTGGTAAAGTAGGCGTTTGCTCTTTGAGAGGTTTTTTAGCACATGAAAAGGATCGTTTGGGATGCCCAAGTCCTTGAGTACTTGTAAATAGGGAGTGGCCAGGTGGCTGGAAACACAAAGGCAGCATGCAGGTGCCTCAGAAGGGACACTTAAAAGTCCATAGACCAGCTGGAAGCACGGGACTTTGTACTGAGAAATGTGAGTGGATAATGTCAAGAAAGTTGGAATTGCTCTGATTTTCTTATTTCTAAGTATTCTGGTGGGTGGTTTGTTTGGTTTGGGTTTGGTTTTTTTTTTCCCCTCTGATATGTTCTGTACACCTTATTTGCCTCAGCTGAGGATACAGAAGAGGAGGAATAGTGAAAACGTTAATTGGGATGTGCCCTGTATGTAAGAGGGCTGGAACAGTAACTTATCTGGACAGAACCTGCCTTCGGAGTTTTGCCTTGCTTTGCAGTGAAGTTGTGAAGGCTTCAGTAGAGAGCAATATAGAGCAGAAGTGAAAGCTGAAAAAATCCTTGAGTGCTGATGGAAGACTATTGCACTTGTGTCTTGGAGAGCAAGTGATCTCAAGTGTCTTGGAAAGCAGTCCATCAGCTTTAGTGGGAATTAGGTGTGGCTTTCCTTTTTGCTTGTGCTAGAGTGTTGTTCAGCCCACAATTTTCCACACGTGGGTTGATAGCAGTGGAGATTTGGACTTTCTGTGGCAGGGCACTGATAGTGTTAACAGAAATGTTTCGTGGTTTGCTACTAGTTTCCAGCTCAGATTTGGGGTGGGGTTGCATGTATGTGGATATGTGCATGTATATGATTGGTGTCATAGATACTGTAAAATAACACGCAAACTTCATCTTTTGACTGGTCCTGACTCAAATACCTGTTTACATAAACTGCATACTTATAAGGACATCTAACATGGGAGTGTGTAAAATCAATCTTTCACAAGGTTCACCTTCATCTTAATCAACCAGGTATATCCTTAACAAAACTAGCCCCTTAAAAAGACAAGTTGATCATTTTTCAGCTTGGTCTCTGGGGGTTTTTTATTATTATTTCTTGGAATTTTCATATAATACCAAGGGCAACTGGAGAAGCTTGTGCCCTGTTAGGCTTTTTAGCCAAAAAATTTGGTTTGCGATTATTTAGAAGAAACTTGAAGGACAGCTAGCATGAAGAGATGGTGTTAGTGGTCCTCCTTTCTTTTCCTCCAGCAAGTGTATCTGCATACACCTGACAAACAGAACTGAAAAGTTCTACCTGCTCTGTATGATGACCCGGAAGCTGTATGCTTTTGCCAAAGGGGAGTGCATGGAGGATAATCCAGACAGTCTGATGAATCAAGAAGTGCTTACGCCAGGACAGCTTTTCCTTATGTTCTTAAAGGTAAGGTCTTAAGGGGTTTAAGCCTGTGAACATAATGGTCATCCCGTCCAGACCCCACAGTGACCATGGGGACAGGAGAAATGCAGGAGCCAGACTGAAGAGCGGGGAGCCTGGATATGCTATGAGGGCTGAGAGAGTGCTGGATGTAGTGTAACCAGGCAGTGCAGCTGAGGAAGGCTTGGCTGTCTCAGAATAGGGGAGTAAATATGCTGAAGAAAAGCCTGTACAAAACCTGGAATAAAGAGCTTCTTAGCCTTCCAGAAGAAATGAAAGCGCCCCATTCAGGGTGGGAGTCTGAGGAAGGTGGAATACCAGTCCTTCTGGTGTTTGAGGAGGGTTTTGAAAGAGCATAATTCTGTTGTATCAATTGATATGGGAGTGGTGAAGATCTGCCTTGTCATGGTGTTGCTGCTGTTTCACATGGCAAATGTGCAAGAAAATAACTGTGTCTCCCCCCTGCCCCACCATCTTCCAAAAGTGATGATTCATGATGTTGTCATAGCTCTCCCATCTTTAAATTCTTTTACGGATCAGGAAATTGATAGCATGCTTCTGACTTACGCAGTTAATGGTGAGGTAAAAATGACATTTCCTAATCTATTCCAATTCAATATGAATTCAGTTTATTTCTAGGGCTTCCTCATTTTAGGATGCCGGGAGGAAAGTATTCCTGTTCAGAAGCTTGACTATCCCATGAAAATCATTGTGGAATAGTAGTTCCCATTCTCAAGTAAAGATACTTCCCTGAGTTATCTAATAACTCTTTTTTTTTAACCTTTCTTTTCCATTTTAGCCAAAATTTTCTTTAGCGTTTTGTTGAAAGACTACTAAAACCTCTCTACTACTTGAATGGCTTCAGTGAGTTTAGAAATAAAAAAAAGTGAGTTCTGTGAAACATTTTAGTGCTATATGAAACTGCCACCAGGAACCGGAAAAGGTTGCTTTCCTGCCTGGCCCTGTCAGATCAACGGGGGAGTGAGTTAACAGCCCCTTTTTTGAATGCAAAGATCCTAAATAGACTAGAGCATACAGTAGACATGGTGTGGCTGTATACAGTGGATTTTTACTAAGAGTTCAAAGCGTTGTTGGGTATCTTATGTCCTTTTCCCTGTTTTTATATTGTATCTAAGATCACAGCAGTGATAAAATTACAGTTAAAATGAAAATTCAGTCCACTATCTCAGATTGTCTCAGCAACATTTAAATACTGTGTGTCCATGGTCTTCAAGTTTTGGTATCTAAACTTATTTTGTAATGTGGTTTTACTTCGTCACCGTATTTAGCAGGCTAATCAGTGGAGTTATTCTTGTGGTCAGATTATAGGTACAATTTCTGCTTTGGGTTTTGTTTGCTCTTTATGAAATTCTGTTATTGTACTTTGTTTGCCAGACTCATCACCAGTCTGGGTGGAAGTGATTACTAAGCTGTTGGATGGGTATTTTCCGTGCAGGTCTGTGTTGGCGTGCTACTGTTAGCGTTTTTATAAAATGAAGTCAGTGTGGGAAATATGGCTGGAAAACTGTCAGTTCACTAAAAGTTGTCCATCCTGCTGATTTCAGAGGATTTCTGTAGCACATGCAACCGATGTGAAGTTCTAATTTGAGTCTTTGTTTTCCTGTTTTAAATTTAAATCTCTCACTTTTAAACCGTAGGAGAAGCTTGAAAGCTGGTTGCAATCTGTTAAGTTCGTTTTGGAGAAGAGAGCAGAAAAGGCAGATATCAGCATAAATGTAGACAGCTTGGTGAAGGCATTCAGCCTGGCAACAGACTTTACCAAGCCATTTGAATATCTTCTTGCAACTGGTAACCTGCGATCTAAAACCGGTAAATCTTCAGGCTTAAGAAGCCTTTTTTTTTTTTTTCCTGCTAAACAGAATGAGAAACAACAGAAAACTGAGCTCTTAACTGAAAACAACTCCCTGTATGCAGACATTGTACACTCTAACTGAATTAATGAAAGTGGTTTGAGGAAAGGGATAGTTGAGGAAAAATGCAAGATTTCTCCTCAAGCATAGACTTTATGCATGGTATAAAACAGGTTAGTTATTAAAGCAAAGCCTCTACCCAGATAACTGGTTGAAACTAAATTCAGCATTGTCCAAAACAGCAACCATGTTTTGATTTGTTTTCCCAAAGATTATTTCTTCTTAGAAGGTGCAGTGTAAGACAGAGAAGGGGTATTTGTTTATCAGGACTGCCCCATTGGTCATGTGAGCTTAAATGGAAAGAAACTACTTTGCTAATGTATATTTCAAATTTACCTGGTGCTTCCCTGAAGTGTCTAGTGTGATGACGTTGTAATGGAATGCCCACTATAAAATGAAATGGGATTAGAAGGCCACGGAATTTCAGTAAAAAGGACCAGCTGCAAATCCCCAAGTTGCTTCACTGGAAATGACTTTCACGTGTTTCTAAAAGGAGTTGGATTTTAAGCGATAGCTTGGAATTTGAAGTCTCTAGGCCTCTTACCGGTCACTGAGTTGCCTGTGCACAGGCAACAGCACATGTACCCTCTGTTGTTGGGATCCTGTGTGAGCATCTTTAGGGCTTGTCAGTGAAAAAGAAGAAACTGCCTTGTAACATCATACTTTATTTGTTAAAGCTGGATGACATCCTGACGTAACTCTCAATTTTGTTCCCAAGGCCTGGGCATGTTACAGGACAGCGGCCTGTGTGTGGTGGGGGACAAGCTGAATTTCATTCGCTACCTTTCCCACTTCCGCTGCATACACAGAGGGGCAGCGTTTTCCCAGATGAGAACTACAACCGTCCGCAAGCTGCTACCTGAATCCTGGGGGTTCCTGTGCCCTGTGGACACCCCAGATGGAGAACCCTGCGGTCTGATGAACCACATGACAGCTGTGTGTGAAATAGTGACGGAGATGGTGCCCGTGACAGACATTCCACCTTTGTTATGTTCCCTAGGTATGTTTTACTGGCTTGATCATTTAATGAAGCGGTCTTCCTTTTTACCTTTCTGCCCTGCAAACCCGTATCTGGGAAAGGTTCTCCAGATACCATCACTGTACACTGTTAACTTGAGAAGGTGAAATCAAGTTAAACCTGTACTTACTGTGCTTCTGCTTAGTGGTAAGTAGCACGTTGCTTATACAGACGTGTCAATCTTTCGGAGAGTGTAAATGTCTCTTAGCTGTGTGCTGTAGAGTGAAGATGTTCACTTAAGCACAAGGAATTGCACAGTACAAGCTCTAAGTAATTAGACCAAGCAGTGACTTTCTAATGCTGCTGGTGACTTGAATTCAACTGCAGCTCACTTGTGATTACCACAATAATGGGAATCCTTATTTCAATCAGAAAAATGGGGAGGGGAATGGCATTCTTAGTTGTGCACGTTTTATATTTTCCATTAAGTAATCTCCAGCTTTGCCCTGTAGGTCTGATTTTTCTGATTTCTCAGGTTTTTGCTTTGGATTGAGGCTTCCTGCAGAAATAACTTCTTCTACCAACCCCCTCTTCTCACAGGTGTCACCCCCATTGATGCTACTCCAAGCAAGCCTTACGCAGAGTGTTACAGAGTTGTGTTGGATGGCTCTGTGGTGGGCTGGGTAGAGTGGGAGCTGGCTCCTGAGATTGCAGAAACCCTCCGCCGTTTCAAGGTTATCTTGTTTAAAATGTTTCTTAGCTAAACATCCTCAATATGCAGTGGTCAAGACCAGGCACATTTGGAATGTTTTTTTTAAATGTCCTTTTTTATTATTTATTTATTTAATCTGACCCAGTTAGTTATCTTTGGCTGTATGTTAGTATTGGAGTGGGTTTTTCTGTTTTTCTTGTTTATATCCTTATGTTTGGTACGTTGGTTTATGAAGTCATCATTTTTCGAAGAACTTTTTTTTCTTGAAAAAGGCAAGATAGACATATTCTGTCCTTTTCTTGGTGGAGATTTTTCTAGAAGTATTTTTAAAATCTTTTCTCCACTGCTTTATATTAGTAGCTACACCTGTGGTTGGCATTTTCATTGAGTAGCCTGTTGGATGCAGCTTAACTAAACCAGTGTGGGTTTGTGTTTCTAAATTGGTATTTCTTTGCACAAACAGATAACACAAGAGAAGAGATTTCCTGCACGGGCAGAAGTGGTCCTTATCCCAATGACAGGAAAACCCAGTCTGTATCCTGGGTTGTTCATTTTTACTACCCCTTGCCGGATGGTACGGCCTGTCAGAAACCTGTTCTATGGAAGGAATGAATGGATTGGTACTCTGGAACAGGTGGGGTTTGCATATTTCCTTTATAAAGCTCTGACTAGTACAGAGGTACCTGGCAGCAAAAACAACATTTTGGAAAATATTTGTGAAAGGAGCTGAGGATGGGACATAGGGAGCATGTGTTGAAGAGCTAGGATAGGTGGCAAAAGGGTTTTCTTACCTCCTGCTAATTGATTTCCAGTAAATGTCTTAGATGGACTGTAGGGATCTTTTTGAGATATTGAAATCTGCTCTCAGCATTAACTTAGTGAAGCTTTTGAGGCAAAGGATTGCTGTCTTTTGTGTGCTGTCTCATCTTGTGTTACATCATGTTCTCCAAATTGCCCATGGGCAGCCAAGCAGTGGATTGCCAGGGAGCTTGCCCATTTGGAACAATTAAAATGGAGGACGGGAAAGAGGACATGTTACTGCAGTTTTGTACTTCCAGACTTCCTTTCTGTGCAGTTGGTCTGTGATTGTGATAGGTAGTTTAACAGCTGTCTGATATTTTTCTTGCCTGCTAGTACACTAAGGTGCAGACAACAACCACAGCTAAAACTGAAATGGATAAAAAGACATCGGAGGCAGCTTTGTGTTGCCTTTTTCCCCTTAAAAGAAGGAAGTGAACGAGCGTTGTCTGATTTGATGCTTGCAGATTTTCATGAACGTGGCCTCGCTGGAGTCGGAGGTGGTGCCTGGAATGACCACTCACCAGGAGCTCTTTCCTCACAGCATTCTGAGCGTGGTGGCCAACCTCATCCCCTTCTCCGACCACAACCAAAGTCCACGAAACATGTACCAGTGCCAGATGGGTAAGTGTTGTAGTACCTAATGCTGCAAGTCCCTGGGCAAGGGAGAGGGAAAAAAATCTTTCGCATGTCTATTCCAGTGTGCCTTCCCACATTCCCAAATAATGGCTCTTCCCAGCTGTTTTTTCAACACTGAGGTGGTTTAACAGCTATTTTTTTTCATGGCGAAGTAAATGAAGTCAAGTTTATCATCCTGGCTGCCTTCCAGTGGGCAGTTCTAGGTTGTTGCACTCATGTTGCCTTCCTTAAGCCTTTAGTAAGTTCTGTTTGGTTTTTTTTCTTAATTTGATGTTGTTGATCATATAGACAAGTGAAGGGCACTGCACCAGCTGTTTGGTCATGTTAGTGTCTGACAACAGTGCTGCCAGCAGTCCTCTCGTCCCCACAACTGACAGAGGTTAACCTACTTCTGACTGGTAGCTACACTAGATGCTCTGCAGTAGTTAGTGTGAGGTTTCCTTGCCACCTGTTTTCAGTGAGCGAGTGCTGTCTTGACACTGCAGCTGTTGAGGGGACACTTGCTAGGCATCTGTTGCAGGAGAGTAATACAGCACTGTGGCAACAGGGTGGGGGTTTTTTCTGACAACTATTTGACTAAGATTTAAATTGATTTATTTGGTTGTCTGAAAGAAGTTGGGATAGGGTATGTAGTGGGGTTCCAGTCAGCTGAGGTGCAAGCTTATTTAAAAAAAAAAAAAAAAGGCTAAGAGAAAGTTTGTAGGTAGGGACTTCAAGAGAGCAGGCCTTATTACCTTGATAGCATTGCTAGCTTATTACATTTCTGACAATATTATCAGAGAGAGGTCCTTAAAATGCTACCACTTTTTCACACTTTTCTGAAAGTACCAATGTGACTATGTTCAAAACTTGTTTTCCTTGCCAATATATTTATACTGCAGAAGCAAATGTGTTTTGGCCTGGAAATATGTAAGGTGTGCCTTACTATGGGAAATTCTGGGGAGTGAGGAAAAAACAAAAACCACACCAAAACAAAAAAAAACTACAAAAACCCAACCAAACAAAACCAAAAAATACCACACCAACCTCATTGGAGATTTTGAAATTGCAGAAAAGACAGAAAATTACAAATAGTCCTTACGAAATGCTATGAAAAGAATTGAGTGTCGTGGTTCATAGAAACTTTTATACTGGACTTAGGGCAATTATTAAATTCCAAGGGTTTTAAGATTGATAATCCCTCTAAATTGTAAATATTTCCAGCTTTCTTCTTAACAAGATACATGGAGGATGAAACATAGATTAACTTTGAATTGATCGTGAATAAATCCAACTTTCTTTCTTTCTTTATAGGAAAGCAAACCATGGGGTTTCCAGTTTATAACTACAGGGACCGCTCAGATAACAAGCTGTACCACCTTCACACTCCCCAGAGCCCTCTAGTGCGGCCCAGCATGTATGACTATTATGGTATGGACAGCTATCCAATCGGCACCAATTCAGTTGTGGCTGTCATCTCCTACAGTGGCTATGACATGGAAGATGCAATGGTAAGCCACCAAAAGGAGAAATCCTGCTGTCCCATAAAGGAATTTGATGTGGGGGACTGGGAACGAGGGTGGTACCTAGCTGAGAAGAGCCCGTTTTCTGCTTCTGCTAGTCCACAGACTCTGTTAGGGCAAATATAGGAGCAGAGCGGTTAAGTGTTATTACCGCAGGTAATGCTGGAGGTACTGAGAGTAGAGCAGAGCTCCCTTGTGCAAGGCAGTGGGCTTCCAGCATTGAAAAATTACTGGGGTTGCAGGAAGTTTCGGCCTTTTGGAATGGTGACTTGCTGGGAGGCCTTGTTTAGGAAGGCAGTGTTAAAAAGATAAGCATCAGATCGGAATGGAAAAGCTTTCTTTGTTGAAGTTATTACCAAGTCTTTAACAGGGCTTTGTTTCTTCTTTTTAGATTGTGAACAAATCTTCCTGGCAGAGAGGGTTTGCCTATGGAAGCGTTATCAAGATGGAGAGCATTGACCTTTCCCTTAAAGCCAGCAGGGCAGGCGATAATTTAGTATTTGGCGTCAGGCCTGGTGATCCGAACGTTATGGAGAAGTTGGATGCCGACGGACTGCCTTTTGTTGGCTCTCTCCTACAGCCTGGGGACCCCTTCTACAGCTTCATGAACCTCAACACAGGGGAGACCTTCACTGTGTACTATCCGTAAGTACAGCTTGTCCCTCCTGGCTCCACGCACCCGGTGGTGAGCAGTTGGCCCTGATGAGCTGCAGTATCTTTTCCTCCAGGTGTTCCTTTTTCTCCTCATGTGATAGTGTCTATGTCTCGACAGAGAGAGCATGAAGTTCATGTTGTAGGTGACTCCCATGCGTGTATCATGGCTTTTCTCTAAGCCAGTGTATGCTGCAGAGCCTGGCTTATCCCAGGAGGAGAATCTGAGGCCGGTAAAAAGATAGAGCTTGCAGAAATGTTTTGCTGTCTCCCAAGGACTGTTCTTCTGCCCATCCCCCATGGTCATTTTCTGTAGCTTTTTGTTAATTGACTCACGTAAGGTGTTCTATCTAAAACACCCAGAGAAGCACCAAACAGAAAACCAAAACAAGGTGCCTGGTCCCAGAGGCTTGCCAGAAAACCTTGTAAGCAAAGTTGTTACAGGATTAGGGGTTCAAAGAGCATTTTTATTAACATTGCAGCTTCCAAACTGCTAGAATATTAAAATGTGTCAACTACACCCCTCCCTCCCCCTGGAATATTTTGGGGATAAGTTTTTGTAAGATTTTTGAACTTCAGTTGAAAGAGAGAACACTGCTGAGGCTTTCATTAAAATCCTCTTAATTTTTTCAGGAAAGAGAAGCAAAAACATTGACAAAACCTGATGTATTTAAATGCATCCTGCACTCCCAGTTGTCTGTACAACTTTGGGCCTTACCTGTGTCTCTACAGCATTGACAGAGTGAGGATAATGCTGTATAGTTATTCACATTGTGAAGGCAAATTAGTTTGAGAAGCACTTGGGTAACACAGTAACTGGTATTACTTGAAGGCTACTGTTTATTACTCTATAACAGATGGTGCCTTAGCTGCATTGGGGAGACTGCTGTGGACTCATAGAATTAGTCATCCTGGTCGTAGAGCAGGGCTAAGAGATTCGGCACGTGGTGGTGGGGATCTGTAAGCTCAGCCTTGTCCTTACACTTGTGGAGCCTTCTTTGGCTCTCCTACCCCACGCTCCTGCTCCCCAGCTCTCTCATACTAGACCAGCCTTAGTTCAGGTTCCTTATCCGGAGAGTCACTTTACGTCTGTACCATTCAGCTTTTGTTCATTCTTGGCTCAAATCGGATCATTATTTAGGTTCCTACAGAGAGAGGTGGGGTTCCCAGCATCTCAGTGGTGGCTCCTGCCCCCAGTTTGCCCCAGAGACCCAGGGCCCTTAAGAGGGAGTTCTCCCTACTGTCCTAAGTGCTGCATACACTGCTAGATCTTATGCGTGGCTTGCAAGAGAGGGAGGACAGAGGCTTTGACTTCAAAAGTTTGAACGAGCTTGGAAGAGGCTTATGAAGCACAGGTTTTTTTGGTGGGTTGGGAGGGTTTTTTTTGTGATGGCCTATACCCTGGTTGCATTTGGACACAGCAAAATAATAGCTTTGAAACAGAAGCTAAACTTAGGTACAGGCCTTCCGCAAACACTCTGTTCATTAGGACTTCAAAGGAGAAGAAGAAAAGTAACCTTGTCTTAACATGGGACAAAATGTATTTATTCCTTAGCTGTCATCTCCAAAACAAGTGGAGAGTTTGGGTTGAAAGCTCTATAACAACAGTTAAGCCTTCAGCAGACACCTAGCACACGGAACATCAGGCTGAGGGTTCATCTGGAGAAGCAGCACACCCCTGAAAGAGGCACGTGTTGGCAAAGCCCTCTTGGCTCACACTGTGCCTTCCCTTTCTGCTCTGAACTTTCCTCTCTGCTTTGCACTGAACCTGGTTCTTTATTTTGGTATCCCACCAAGATGGTGTGAATTTTTTGGGGGTAGGGAGAGGGACTGCTGCCTTAACACAAAACAAATGGCACTGGGATGCAGTTTGTCAGATAACGTGCAATACAGATGAACCAGGTTTAAATGATCTTTATTTAAGTCATGGGTGGCACATTACCTGATCACCTGAAAGTTGGAGCTGTGCTTCCAGTATTAGAAAAAGCAAATGAATGGCACTTGTCTGATGCCGTTGTATTGCGTCCTTGCCCTAATACTTATGCAGTCTGATTTCCCTCACTACTGAATAGTACTTTTCAAGAACGGTGTTGTTCCCCAGCTCTCCCAAGGCATTTTATGAGACTTAGGAAGTGGTTTGGGTTTTTTCCTTCATTTCCCTTTCCTAGCTAAAAATCATTAGCACACCTGACACCTTTGCGGTGATTATTTTTCCACCTACACAGGAATAAGGAAGTTGGCATCGTAGACAACATCAGGTTATGCAGTAATGACCGTGGCACTGGGAAATTCAAGAAGGCTTGCATCACTGTGAGGGTTCCCCGAAATCCAACTGTTGGAGACAAATTTGCCAGCCGTCACGGGCAGAAAGGTATCCTGAGCCAGCTCTGGCCAGTTGAGGATATGCCGTTCACAGAGAACGGGATAGTTCCAGACATCCTCTTCAACCCTCACGGCTTTCCCTCCCGTATGACCATTGGAATGTTAATCGAGAGCATGGCGGGGAAGTCGGCGGCGCTGCACGGCGTCTCCTACGACGCCACTCCCTTCACCTTCACGGAGAAGAACTCCGCTTTGAAATACTTCGGTGAGACTTTAGTGAGGGCAGGTTTTAACTTCTTTGGGACAGAAAAGATGTACAGTGGCATCAGCGGCCTGGAGCTGGAGGCGGAGATCTTTGTGGGAGTGGTGTACTATCAGCGCCTGCGCCACATGGTCTCAGACAAGTTCCAGGTGAGGACAACGGGGCCCCGAGATGCTGTCACCAACCAGCCCGTCAAGGGGAGGAACGTGGAAGGTGGGATTCGCTTCGGTGAGATGGAGCGTGATGCTTTGCTGGCTCATGGCACGTCCTTCTTGCTGCAAGACCGCCTGTTCAACTGCTCCGATGGCTCCATAGCCTATGTCTGCATGAGCTGTGGCAGCATGACATCTCCTGTGCTGGAGAAACCGCCACACTCCTCCTCTGTGACAAGCAACAGGAGGTACTCCTGCTCTGTCTGCAGCGAGGTGGACACGATCGAGGTTGTCCCTGTGCCCCACGTCTTCCGTTACTTTGTGGCAGAGCTGGCAGCCATGAACATAAAAACAAAGCTCAATGTGGAGTAGCTCTGTCCTCGGGCACGGTGATGCTGCTGCTGGGAGGGAGGAAGCACGTGTCAGTCCTGCCTTTGCCCCCTGCGGGTTTCAAGCGTTAAGTCAGTTCTCAGGTTCTTCAAACGTTCGCAAGATTAATTTGATGTTTGTGTTGAGACGGGGCAGTCGCCAAGCTGTATGGTGAGGAAATGCGGCTGTGCTGAAGTTCGTCTGCACTTCCTAAAGGATCACTAGCTATTGAGATGTGGCGTATGGAAATCAAGCAATATCACTGCTCCCACCAGGCTGCTGGGTTGAGAGTGGTGGGGGTTCTTCGTTCTCCGAGTGCTGGCTGCAGCTGCGAAGATGAAGAGGCCATAAAACAGCATGAAGTGAATGCTGGAAATGATGGGAAAAAAAAAGAGATATATTTTGGTTTTTTGAAGAAAAATCCTTGCGAAACGTATGCCTTAATGATGGGTACGTGTTAAAAGTGACTGGACATGTTTCGTTTTGCTTTATTTCGATACATATGTGTTGAAAGTCACGAAGAAGGCACAAAGTTCTACTGCACGAAGCCGCAGCCTTGACCGCAAGAGACCAAGGTGGCCGCGTCAGGCCTGTCGTGGGAGCGTTTGGTGCGGCACCGCAGTGGGTTGGTGGTGTTTGGGTTTTTTTTTTTGGTGTGTTTGGCTGAAGAAGGAGAAAGCAGAGGGCTTTCCACCCTGGCTCCAACCCTGGATCTCGGCCCTCGTGCAGCGCTGTAAACATGAGCGCCGTGGGACAGGAGCTCGCCGTGTCCCCGTGTGCAAGCCCGGTCCCCTGCAGCAGCAGCAGCAGCAGCAGCAGCCGCTGCCCCGCCGGGTGCCAGCCCTGTCCCGCGCTC
>WAAD01018423.1:40020-59679 GCA_013389945.1 Fregata magnificens | reverse complement strand
GCGGTGCTCAGGGCCCTCGCGTGGGTGCCGCTGGCCAGGTGGCCTTGCTGCAGGGGTGGGCAGGGACTTGCCGGCACCGGCTGCTCGGCGAGCCCAGGCCATGGCCCTCACCCGCCCGCTGGCCCCAGGCCGGATCCAGCACCCGCAGGAGCCAAGGAAGGGCTGGGTGATGATGCTGGGGTGGGAGAGTCTTGCATGCAGGGGCGGCTCTTGGGTAGGTGGGATGTCCCTGCCCTCATCCGCTCCCCTGTGCTGCAGTCATCGAGGAGGCCAACTGGCTCACACTGGAGAAGGACCTGGAGAAGCCAGGGGATGGGTTTGATGCAGTCATCTGCCTGGGCAACTCCTTCGCACACCTGCCTGACTTCAAAGGTGAGTTGGGGGGGGTGGAGGGGGGTACTTATGCACATGTGCACAGCGTCCCCCAGCAGGCTGAGAACGTGCCCTAACTCATGTCATAAGCTGGCAGTGGATTACACGTGGTGGAGTTGCTGTGTCATGGCGTATCTCCAGGGAGGCTGAGAACGTGCCCCAGGTTGTGGCATGAATGGGGCCATTGGATCTCGTGGTGGCGGTGGAGTGGTGTGCATCTATGTCGCATCTCTGGCAAGGCTGGAGACACACCCAGACTTGTGCCACAAGCGGAGTGGTGGGTTCCCCACGTGGCATGCTCTGCTCCAGTGAGGCTGAGAACGTGCCTGAGCTCATACCATGGGTGGGGCTGTGTGTTCTTCAAGCTGAGACTGGGGGCAGGGGGGGAAGGGGTGGGCAGAGTGGGGGGTGTGTATGGGCGAGATGGGGCCCCATGGGCTGTAGCCAGTGCCTGGGGACACCATGGTTTCCTCCCCAGGGGACCAGAGTGACCACAAGCTGGCCCTGAGGAACATTGCCAGCATGGTGCGGCCTGGGGGTGTCCTGGTCATCGACCACCGCAACTATGATCACATCCTGGCCACGGGCTGTGCCCCGCCTGGCAAGAACATCTACTACAAGGTGGGTGGCTGGCAGACCCTGCCCCATCCCACTCCCCTCTGCCCCAGCCTCAGCCCCCAGGCCCCAAGGGGGCCAGGCAGGGCTGTGCCCCGGCTGGGGGCCACTGCGTCCCTGCAGGACACAGATGTCCTCCTGCGGTCCCCAGAGTGACTTGACCAAGGACATCACCACCTCGGTGCTGCTGGTAAACAACAAGGCGCACATGGTGACCCTGGACTACACGGTGCAGGTCCCCCCCACCGAGGCGGGGGCAGCCCCAGAGATGAGGTGAGAGGGGCTGTGGGGGTGGCTCCCAGCATGGAGGGGTGGCAGGTGCTGTGCCCCACTGTCCGCTCGCCTCACCATCATCGCCTCCTTGCAGCAAGTTTCGGCTCTCGTACTACCCGCACCGGCTGGAGGCTTTCACAGCCCTGCTGAAAGGCGCCTTCCAGGGGAAGTGCCAGCACAGCGTCCTGGGCGACTTCCAGCCCTACACGCCAGGACAGGCCCACGTCCCCTGCTACTTCATCCACGTCGTGAAGAAGACGGCCTGAGGGGTCCATGGAGACGGGACTTTGGTGGCTGAGAGCTGCAAGCAGCTCTGGGAACAAGCAGGGGGCTGGGAACATCGCTGAGAGCTGCCTGGGAGCCCCCCTCCCATTAATTAAGAGTGCTCGTGAGAGCTACTGGAGCCCGTGGTCCGTGTGTCCATGTATGGGCAGGGTACGGGGTGAGGGGGATGGCCACAGCCACCTCAGGACTCCCAGGGAAGGAAGTGTCCAGCCTGCGGGGAGCATGGGGTGGGTGCAGGCACAGCCTCACCCCCAAGCCCCCAGCTGCAGGTGCCAGTCATTACTGTGGTGTGGGGTTTGGGGCTCCCATTGAAGCAGAGCCAAGGGTGGGCTGGTTCCTGGGTGGTTGCATGTTGTGGCCAAGCCCAGGGCAGCACAGCTCACAGGGGTGTCCTGCAGCCGTTTTTTCTCCCTTGCAACCCCCCAGCCAGGTGCTGACCCCTTTTCTTGACACCCCTCAGTCCCATCCAGGTGTGCCCATGCCCCGCCAGGCTCCCAGGGTGGGGAGGCTCCACACGCCCCACCAGCGCTTTTGCTGTGGCTGCAGCTCCCTCCTTACCCGCCCTGGGGAAGAGGTGGTAGCCAGATCCAGCAGTACATTGCGGTCAGGGACAGCTCTGCCTGAACACGCTCAGGGGCCAGAGCCAGAGGAACAGGGCTTGAAGCACGCGTCAGCTGGGTCTTCATGCACAAAATGCCTGCAGCTGCTGGAGAACCAGCCCTTCAGGGAGGAGCTCGGTGGGGAGCTGTTCCTCGACAGCCATGCTTGCCAGCAGTCTCAGTGCAGGCACCAGTAGGGCAAAGCCTAGCAGCAACAAACCTTTGGGCTGGGGCACGCACAGGCCCCTGGCTTAACATGGGGCTGCCCATGAGATGCACCAGCAGCTGCAGGGACCTGGCAGAGGCAGAGGCAGCTGCCGGCCAGCTGGCTGCCACACACACAGCTCAAATGGGGAGTTATTTGGCATCCTTGGCAAAGGCCAGGAAACAGGGCACACGCAATTATGCTGGCAGCTGCCGCAAGGCTGCAGTGGGAGGTGAGACAGGAGTCATGCTTGGCCCAGGTTAGTGCAAACAGGGCAGCTCTGGGCTGCTCCAGCCAGGGATTGAGTATTTCCAAGGCCAGAGCCCTCCCTCTCCTGTGACAAGTATTTCCTAGTATCTGGTAGGAATTTCCCTTGCTGCCACTTGCCCCCATTGCCTCTTATCCTGTTACCCAGCACCTCAGGAAGAACTGGGCTCCCTGTGCAGGGGGAGCTCAGATCCCAGCTGAGCAAATGCCTTGGCCTCTCCTCATCCACCGTGGGCTCCAGCCATTCTGACCACCTTTGCTGGACAAGGGTGACCCCAGCCCTGTTTGTGAGTGTGCTCCCCCCCTCTACCTACCTGCAGGACACTAGTTTCTCTGCAACACCCAGCCCACCCAGGGGCTTGCAGGGACCCTCCCGAGCCCACAGATACCATCAGCAAGCAGAGACCTGAGGCCAGGCAGTGAATACCTAGTGCCAAAAACCTGTATTTATTCAGAGAGACCAGTGTTGAGCCCACGCCAGCTGCAGCAGCAGCGCCCTGGGTCCTGCTGCCCTCCGGCCAGCATCCTTCACTGGGGGCTGACACCCCAACAAGCAACTGCCTCCAGCCCCGCTCTTACTGCCAAACCGGGTGCAGTTTGGGCCTTGGTCCCCCACCAATGCTCTGTCACCCATGGAGACACTCCTACATTGTCCACAACCATGTGATTCGGCTTCCTCCCCATGGGGAAGTCACCCCGGTATGCTCCCCGAGATGTGAGGGACCGTTACAGAACCCAGCACCTACTTGACTGAGCAGAGCAGCACTTCCACCAGGCTTTGGCTCAAGAAACTGCACAGCCCCTTTTTCACCCAAGCTTGAAAGAGGGGGGGGCCCTGGAGACATCAGAGCAGGTGGGTGCCTGTTCATGACTGTTCTCTCACACCCCTTAACACACTGTCCCCATCACTCCTCCAGTCCCAGCTCTGCTGAGCATTAGCAGGCAGCAAACTTCTGCTGGATCAGTCTGTACCTGAGCAGCTCCTGCTCAGAGACTGACGGCTGCAACCTCGCAGCAGCCTGCAGGAAGTCTTCCATGGTCAGGATCAAAGCAGAGCTCTCAGTATCCAGCCCTGCATGAGAGAGAGAACACGAAAAGGCTGAGAGCCAAGCACAGGGGCACCTGGCAAGATCCAACAGCCCCCCCCCTCCAGCCACCAGAGACTGGAAGGAAAACCTGTGTCTCTCTCCTTTCCCCCGGGGCCAAGCATCGAGGTGAAGATGATCACACCCACAGAAACCGTCTGCCTGCCAGTAACCCGGAGCCTAGCATTCAGATGTGGTCCCAAAGCCATCAAGGCTCAAGCCCAGTTACTGGTAGTGGTAACTCTCCTCTCTGCCCCTGTCCTGGGCCATCCCAATGTGTGGGACAGGTAGGGGCCAGGCTCCTACCTTCCTCGATCCACTCCACCTTGCGTTTGACAGCGCACATCATGGCATCCGAGCACAGGGCGTAGATGTCTGCTCCTGTTAGCTGAGCCGGGCATTTTTCTAGGATGGTGGCGAGATTCACAGAAGGATCCAGTTTAAACCTGCCAAGAGAGAAAATTGCAGGTGTAAAAGCCACAGGAAAAACAGACCAGGAGAGACGCGGCAGCCAGCGTGACTGGGCAGGAGGAATCTGAGGCCCCATGTTTAGCCGCTTCTGGACTGTGCTCTGCACGCTCCAAAAAAATCAAAGGGGTTGGTTGGTTTGTTTTTTCAACGCAGTCACTTCTCTGAAACATCCCTGCAGCAAGGTCCTCTCTCCTGCTAAGTAGGATCAAAGGCAACTTTGAGTTCTCACTCAGAGAAATTAAGCGCTCCACATTCCTGGGAACAGCCTACAGCCAGGGCTGGATAAGAACATGTTTAATTACAGACAGTACAAACCACTGTAGCACCAAACCATCCCATCAGAGCCACGCTGCAGACAGTGAGCCTCCTTCAGCATGAACAGCAGCACGGTGCTGGAGGGCATGACTGCCAAGCCACATGATGTGAAAAGATGCCCGCAGCCAGCCCACACTCTCGCCTCTCCTGCTAGCTTATTGTCAAAGGCAGCAGCAATCACAGCTATCCATGACAGAAAGTCCCTGCAGAGGCAGATTCACAGCTGCTCGCCCAGCTGTGGCGGGTAGAACCTCTGCACCCGAATTGCAGAGCTTGCTGTTCTCCCTCCAGAGATGCTCTCAGGAGCTCAGAGCAGCTGGGGAAGCAGCCAAACCCCACTGCTCGGTGATCCCAGACAACCAGCATTCAGAAAGACACACAGAGCACAGGCTGAACACCCCTCAGCATCGCAGGAGGAGAGGCAGTGAGACGAAGGGAGCTGCCTTCACCCTTGGACCTGGAAACAGCAAGAGATGTGCTAGGGCAACTCTTGCAGGAAGCAAATGGGAGCTTCCTGCCATGTTGGTGTGCTGCAGTCCCATCACCCTGTTAGGATCTGGCTGAGCTCCTCAAGAAGAGCATGTCGGCATGGTGACTGGAGAACTCTGCTAACCCCTCCACTTGGACAGCCAGCTGAGCTGCTCCCATCTTGTAGGAAAACCAGCCCCAGTTCTGCTTCTGGAAGTTGCCCCATCCTTTTCCCCTACCTGCTGGCTGTGGGTCAGTGACTCAGGTGCTCTCCAGCGCTCAGACATGAAGCCAAGCTGGAGCACACTACACACCAACCCCAAGAAGGCTGCGACCCATTGGAGGGTGGTGGAAGGCTGCTGTGAGAGCACAGGGTCACTCACTTCCTGGTGACGGCACTCAGCACCTGCAGCTGTGACTCCCGGTCTTCGTTTATGCCGACATAGACCAGCTTGTCAAACCTGTCAGCAGAGAGGAGACAGTCGAGAACAGGCCAAAACAAACCTGCCACTGGTGCTCAGCCCTGTGCACTGGAAACTGAAGGGTGGCCCTGGGGCAGCTCCTTTTGCTGCCAAGTTCGTGGATGACACAAAGCTTGAGGGGGAAGCAGCCAATGTGCTGGAGGGCAGGGCTGCTCTTCAGAGGGACCGGGGCAGGCTGGAGAAATGGGCTGACAGGAACCACATGAGGTCCAACAACAGCATATACAAAGTCCTGCCCCAGGATGGGCAAGCCGCAGGCATGAGGACAGGCTGGGGGGCAGCTCTGCAGAACATGCCCTGGGGGACCAATTCTTCCTGCCAGTTTGGTGCCACGGCAGGTCCCTGCCCCAGGCAATAAGCCTGCTCTGCTGCTGGGGCAACAACCAGAGTGGTGGGGGATAAGAAGCAGTGGTATCTTGTGCTGCTGCTACAGCTGTAGGCACTGCCCTCCTCTTGGCTTCCGATCTCCCCCACAAGCCAGGGCTGAGGGGCTTTAGGAACAGTCTCTGTGGAGGGAACGTGGTGGGGACACAGTCCAGCTCATCACTGCCTGATGAGCTCCAGGGAATTACCCTGGAGCGAGGCAGGGTATGATGCAACATACCTGCCCGGCCGGAGCAGAGCTGGGTCCAGGAGGTCAGGCCTGTTCGTAGCTCCAATGACAAATACCTCTCCGGTGGAATGAAGGCCATCAAGCTCAGCCAGGAGCTGCGAGACAACTCTGCAGGGAGCAAGACAGGACGCTCACAACTAGGCCTTGGCAAGTCACCCGCTGTCATCCTCAGCCACCAAATGAGAACAGGAATAAGCAAGGCCACTGGCAGGTCTATGTCTTGCACTTCAGCTCATACGCCTCTTCTCTGAAGAGCCCTAACACAGCCATTCAGACTGCTCTGTTTGAGTGCAGCCAGCGAGTGTGTGGGCTCATTGCAAAGTGAGTGCAAACCCCTGGTACCAACACAGTCCTTCAGGCCTGTGCTTGGCTCTGTACCCTTCCAGGATGGCCACACATGCTTATACTTGCTATCAGATGCTGGCATAGGCAGGCACGCATGGCTATGGCTCAGGTTCCCCACTCGGATGTGCTGGCTGATCCTAACTTTCCCCGCTATGTGGTACTGCCCAGCAAGTTCAGCTGCAAGACTGCCCTGTCAGTCCATGCCGGGGACACCCTGGCAGGCCGGTGACACTGCCAACCAGTCCTCAGGGTGGTGAACAGTTAACATTGCACATCTAGTTCTGCAGCCACAGGGCTTAAGCTGGTCTGGCAGCACAGTACTTCAGCACTGCACAGACCTCCTGGAATGGGGATATCTCCACCAGGTTCTGGGATCACCTGAGGCGACTAGTGGGCACCATACCCAGCCCCTTCAGAGCTGCTGGTTTGTGTGGGTGAAGATGGATGCCGGGGGCACATGGTGTCACTGGAAAACTCTGCAGAACCGCTCATGGATGGAGAGGAAGATTGGATGGGGACTATCAGCTCAGCAGAAGAGGCCTGGGGGAAATAACCTTGTTTCTGGGTATCTTCACGCTGTACATACTGTGCTTCTACCAGAGGCAGCTGAAAGGTTTCCCACCACAGGGAAACAGCAGCTGATAGGAGGAGAGCATGGCAGGGGTGTGAAGGATGACCTTGGAGAGGCCAAAGGGAGCAGTTGGCAGCCACAGAAGCAGCTGGAGGAGGCTCTGTCTTAACCAAATGTTTGCACAACAAGCTTGGGCAATCGGGAATCTGCGGCAATGCAAACAGCAGTGCTAATGTCCAGGGAGAGGAGACAGGTCATGCAGAGGAGCTGAAGGGAGCAGGGAGGGAAAAAGTAGGGAAAGAGGGTTGGGATGGACTCTGCCTGGCAGGGCAATCCTGTGCATCCCCCCAGCTGAGGCAGGTATGCTGCTCTCCCAAGGACACACGATGCTCACTGACCTGTCCATGACGCCCCCTGAATCTCCACTCCGCCCACGACTGGGGGCCAGGGAATCCAGTTCATCAAAGAAGATAATGCAGGGAGCAGCTGCCCTGGCTCTGGCAAACACTGGGAGGAGACAGCACAAAAGGTGAGAAAGACCTGGAGGAGCAGTCAAGAGCAACAGGACTTGCTACATCACCAGCAGGGAAGAGCTGTGGATGGAAACCAGCCGCCCACTGCCTCACCACCACCAACTGCTCCTGCCTGAGGGGCTCAGTGGGAGTGGGGAGAGGCAGCACCCAGCATGATGGGCCCGGAGGCTCAGCTGTGTCTCTGAGGGGCTGCTGTCCCATCAGGAACACCAGGGACAAGAGCAACAGGAGCAGAGAGAGCAGGAGGGGAAGCTGCGGTGAGGCAGGGAACAGATGGGCTGTAGGAGACAGTTGGGTTCGTGCCCTTGCTAGCAGCTGTGGGTGAGAGTTGGGAAGAGGGGTTTAAGCACTGCCTCCTTGCCTCCAGCACCACAGAAAAGCCCCATCTTCCCACATGCAGGAGCAGGATGCATCTGCTCACCATTACGCACGTTCTCCTCGCTTTGCCCAACATACATGTTGATGAGCTCTGGCCCTTTCACACTATGGGGCAGGAGAAGAGGGAGCCAATTAGAGCATGCCCATCCACTGCCAGGAGAAAGTCAGCCCCACTGCGTGACCCCCCCCCACTCTTCACCTAAGGAACGTCATGGCGCACGTGGTTGCCACGGCTTTTGCCAGCAAGGTCTTCCCTGTCCCTGGAGGCCCGTACAGCAGCAGACCAGTGCGGCACAGACCCAGTGACAGCAGCTCCGGGTGCTCCAGGGGCAACTGTATAGTGTCCAGGATCTCCTTCTTCACCTCCTGGAGCCCACCAACATCCTGCCAGGACACAGAGGGGATCTGCCAAGAGAGGGAGAGTCCCTGTCAGCACTTCTTCCTGAGCCCCGAGCAGGCCTGGGCAGCTCTTGCTCCAGTGGGGTACTAGTCATCAGCCCCTTGTGCCATCAGCTGTGTCTGGCTATGCAGCAAGTCAGCCCCGCACTGCACCACCCAGACATCCCTGCTGTGGGATCCCCCAGCATCCACATTTCAGCTCTCCTGAGCTTTGCAATGGGGAAAACAAACTGCACGTGTCCCCAAGCAAGCTGCACTCGCAGCGTGCCGCCTCGCCTCCAATCCTCCGTTGCACCTTGTATCACCTGTCAGCAAAAATACCCCAGGGGAAGTATCTGCCAGGGTTGCCTGCCACTTTGTGGGGAGTGAGCCCTGCTGCAGACAGCCCTTGGGACAGATGAGGGAAGGTAAAAATAAGAAAGAAAGAAAAAAAAAAAAAAAAAAAAAAAAGAAAACCGGACCTAGCAATTACGAGCTACTTGTGTTCAGGGCACCTTGTCCCCCAGGGTAGTGAGACTGTGCAAGGGCTTCACACCAGAGTGACAAAGCCTGGGCTACTAGGACCTCTGTCATGTGTAGAAGGATGTGAGACACAGACATCCTGGAGGACACTGTACAGAAAACTAGCCGCTTTTGAAAGGGGGGATGCAAGAACAAAGTCCATGGATGCTTACAGGAAATAGATAGGGATGGGGTCAACTGCAAACACGCAAGGGATCACTGAGAAGAGAGGAAAGACAGCAAACTTGAGAGGGGTGAGCCATGCCACTTTTGTTATTTTATGCTGAGCAGAACAATCTCAGAGGATGCTGCTGCTCTGCTCACAGTTTAGAAATAGCAGGAATGCCACAGTTTGCATGACAGATCCCCCTGAGTGTCAGAGCAGCTCTCCCGGGAACACGCAGAGAAAGCAAAGCCCCAAAACGCTTCCCCCCAGCTGCTGGCTGGGTGGGGAACAGGTGCCAGCACAAACAGGGAGTTTAAATATAGGCTAGAGCAAAATTCTTTCCCCCTCAGCCAATTTGGCTCTCCTTCCTTTGCTACTTGAGATGATGTTATCTCATGCTATTTCTCCAGCTGTCCGGCAACTCAACCAGGAAAATCAGGTCAGACAAGATAGGGATTTCCAGGAAAAAAATCTTTTAAAGCAAAAGGTCACAGGCCCTCCTCCTTCATTGCTGATGAATGGAAGAGTTGCCCTCCCCCCTGTACTGTTGCTTATACTGCCTCACTAGAAAAAGCTGTACAGACATGGGCATGGGAGCTGGAAAACTGAAGCAAGGTTGTTTTCAGGGAAGAACATCCTAAGTCTAGGACGTGTTGCAGACACTGCTAGCAACTGGAGGTTTGAAATTAGTTCTCTCTAGGAGGCTCAAGCTGTAACTGCAAACAAATGTGTGACTAACCAGAAAATGAAAGCAGGGAATTGAAAGTTACATATGTTGAGAGTATCCAGGTCTGCTAATGGTGTTTCGAACCGCAGCCAATTACTAAGAAATTGATAAAGGATTGTAAAATACAAACAAAATTAGCTCCCATTCACAGAGCTTGCTGCTGAGCATGCTCTATGGTTATTATTTGTCTTATAGCGAACTTGGCAAACACACCTCAAAGCAGAGCTCATTTCAGCCTCTAGTAAATTTATGAATGAATGAAGTCCCAGAGTAGCTCCTGCATGATGACACCAGCAAGGTGTCATCCTGCTAGGGCAGGACTGCAAGTGGGTGGCTGGGGAAGGTGCCAGAATAACTGTTCCAAGGCCAGTGTTTCCTGTCCCGTGCTGAGCTTAGTCATTCACACTCGAGGGTGCAGAGAAGAGGCTCCATCGCTTCGCTTGGTCCTAACACCACATTACTCAGCAAAAACAGTCACCCCAAATGCTGTTTCCCTGGGTGCCAAGCTGCCAGAGGCAGATCACACCCCTCCCAAGAAGCTGACTCTGCTGGTTTTCTCTGACACTCCCTGTCCCTTTCCCTGAAGAACCCCCAAGCTCTTCAAACTACCTGGCCGTCAGAAAAGCCTGTGCCAGCTCAAGCAGTGTCCAAGGCCAGGGATCAAGTACAAGGCTTCTCACTCATGTGAGGAAACTCCCTCCCCAGCTTGTGCCCCAGCCTCTCTGTTCCCATATGCCAGGTGGCTGGAGAGCCAGCCTGTGGTTGCCTTTGCCTCTTGAAAGGCTGAGCTACATAGCTGGCACCCCGTGGCACTAGCCAATTGAGCCATCTCCAATTAGAGCAGCAAGGGCTTCCCTGACCAAATTCAAAGCCAAGAGGTTGAAAAGCACTAGTGGGGGAAAGCCCACAGTTGGGGCTGTTTCCCACCCAAGGCTGGGGGAATATGTGGAAGGACACAGCAGGAAGTGACGTGCTAGAGCACAGCCCCGTCTGGCAAGGTCTGCAAGAGAGGTATCTTGAGCTGAGCCGTACAGCTCTAGAGAACCAACCCCCCCCTCCTCTGCCCCAGCATCCTACCTTTGGGGCTCCCACTGCCTGCGAATGGGCATCGTGCAGCTGGTCCAGCGCAACACTAAAATCCTCCTCAAGCACTGGGAACCCAGCAGTGCAAAAATCTCTCTCCACTTCCTCACTCAGTCCGCCTGGAAAACTGGTGAGGAAAGAGAAGAGAAGGACTCAGGCTCTGCCCCACTCCTGGCACTATCAGGCTGGCTGCAGCCCCTGCCCTCCCCCGCCTCCTGCCCTGTTGCCTGTGCTACCTCAAGGCCTGAATGCGGGTACAAGCAGCCCGGCTGCTGTGGGACAACAAGGCACAGAAATCTCCCAGCACAAAACCCTGTGAAAGCGGAAACAAACAGCATCAGTTCAGTCCCTGACCACGGCTCCACCTAGGCCATTAAAGGTGTATGGGGAAAAATTCCTCACAGAGCTGTTCTTTGAGCTTCTGTGCCCTGGTTAAAGGCCCTAGCTTCTTTTTTTTTTTCTATTGGCTCTGTCTTCTAGCAGAGCTGAGCATCAGCCAACACCTCTGCAAAAGGTGTGTGGTCCTTAGGCACTAGAAATCTGCAGTTAAAACTGATATCTGAGGACCAGGGTTAACCACTGAAGAAGTTGACTGGGCTGTGGGAATTGCCCCCTTCCTCCATGGCCAGGTAGGGGAGGTTGGCCCAGTACTGCCCATCTCCACGTGCTGCTGTGGTTTCACTCACTGCTGTCCTGGAGGCCAGCTTGGATAGGCTCACTTCTTTGCCCAGAGGCAGACTGGCAGTCAGCATGCTCAGCATCGACCTCCTCTGCTCTTCTGAAGGGGCTTCGATTTTCACCTCATGAAGGAAAGCAGTCTGCACGTCTGTAGGAACATCCTGGGGCCTGCAGGTTGTGCCAACCACGAGGACAGGGTGGCTGTTGAGAAAAGGGGGACAGTGCATGGTCTCAGCTGTATGGAAGCTTCCCTCTTACACTGCCATCACCCATGCCAAGTCACTCCCCAATGGCTAGCCTTTCCTCTAAGAAATGCGCTCATACTGGCCAAGGTGTCTTGCAGCCACTCTCCTCCAGCTCGTCCTTGAACTGCTTTGTCAACTCTGTCTCCAAGTCAAGGCCCTTCAAGTGACATCTTATTTCTTCACTTGATGTCTCCCTCCCTGCGCCCTGGTACTTGTCATCAGCCTCAAGACTCTCCTGGGGTCCAGCTCCCTTCCGGGGTCCCTGCAACCCTTGGCATGCCTCACAGCAAACATGCTAGGTTTACTCATCTGAGCAACTCAGAAACCAGCTTCAGACAACAAAGCTTCCCAATTCCCTCTGCCACTAAGCTGGAAGAACAAAGACCCTCTGAACTAAACAAAGCAAGTCTGGGAGAGACTCTACCAGATTAAAAATAAAACAGGGCACGCTAGCAATCAGTTACCTTGATGTAACAGTGACTGCTGCCCTAGGAATGGCAGAAGCAAACAATCACCTCAGATACCCACAGAAAACATGCCATGTCCATACCTCAGTGCTGGGTCTCTGTCCAGCAGCAGCTGTCTCAGAGTCGCGATGACCCTGGCGTCCTCTCCTAGCCTGTCCCGGTCTCTGCCAAGCACCTCAATGTCTTTCAGCAGGAGCACACATGGATGATACTGCTGGGCCTGGGCGAAGGCCATCTGTACTTTCTCCTCTGTGGCTCCACTGGTGTCACTACACAAACTAATGCAATCGACCTGTGAGACAGACCACACAACACACAGTCTGCAGCGGTTACAACATGGACAGCTGGGGGACCCAGGACAATGTTCACTTCCACAAAGCTTTCCATGGGCAATTCACAGCTGAAAGGAGATCTAAGTGGATGTTTCCCAGAGACGTAAAATAGACACATTCAGGACATATTCAAAATAGACACATTCAGGACTCTCTGGCATGCAAAAATGGCCGTTTCTTGCTTCTCTGCAGGAGGTGAGGGGGGCAGGAGGGTCTTGTCTGAAAGAGGTGAGGTCAAGGGTCTGGAGGAGTCAATACAGTGGATGTCACAGCTCAGCAACCTAAGCTGGAAGAGCTGGGAAAGCCGTGGAAGAGGCCAAGACAGGGAGAACAAGGTGCCTTGGAGGAACAGTGTAAAGAGCAGAGGGGGAGGCTCAGGAAACTGTTCAATGCAGTGCCGCACAGGCTCAAAGTGCAAGAGGAACGTAGACGGCAAGGGGGGGTGGGGTGGGGTGTGAAGTTAGAGGTGGCTAGAGGCCCAGACACTGTTTACAAAGCAAACGCTTGATGAAGTCATCCCAAAGGGAGAGGTGACTGGTGAGCCTTGAACAGCAGCTTGAATGCTGCTGAAAACAGGCAGTGCTGCCTCCTGGTGCTGCAAGGTCGCTCAGGGAGAGCCAAACCATCTCTGGGATTCCCTGGGCCTCATCCTCGGAAAGGGTAGCTTGGAGCAGGGAGAACGCCACAGCCTCAAGAGCTGACGTAAAGGGTAAGGATGGGGACACAGAGCAGAGAAACTCCTGTGCTCCGTGTACTATAGAAAAAAACCCAGGAGTTAGGGTTGTGGCAGGCACAGCCAAATGGCAGCAGAATCTGTATGCAAGTACAGAAGGGCAGAGAGAAAGGACAAAAAACTGCTGATCATCAAGTGGTGGAGAATTACTCATCAGTGTGGAAGAATTACTGTGTCCTGGTAGAAGAGCAGGCAGAACAGTCAGAGGAAGGGAAGAGAAGGTGGAATGGTAATGTAAGCATTGCAGTAAGTGAGAAAAGGAGGGGAGAATGTAAAAGCTGGAGAATAAGATGGATAGGAAATACCTCTGGCTTCAATAGTAAGAGTGTTAGTCTTTAAAAGCAGTGCACAAGGCCAAAACCAGAGCTATAGCCTTGCACATCACACTAGAACCTGAGGCCACCTGACAGGACATGGCAGTGCCAGAGTGCTCCCAAACACATCCTATACATGGATCTGAAGGTAGTGTGAAGTCTCCACAATCTTGTACTGGATCCCAAGAGCTATGGCACATCTGCAGAAGAGTAAGAGCTCAGGATCGTGTCCAGAAGATGAGCTGCACAGCAGCTGGCCAATGCTATATCCACCTCCCCCACTGACCCACTGTTATGGCTTTACTTGGATAGAAAAGAACAGTTAAAGAGAGTAATGTCAACTTAACAGGACGCAACTTCTAAACAGAAGAAGAAAACCCAACTATCCAAAATGCTTAGCTTGTTTTCTGTGAGTTTAATTCTAAAAATACCCACAAAAAAGGAGCAAGCCTATATTTTCCTTCCACAAAAAAGAACCTTCCAGCTCTCTTCTTTCCACCTTTCTTCTTCTTCCAAGTCCTTTCAGAGTTTCAGAAACTCTCCTAGGAAAGTCACCATGTGACTTCCAATCCCCTCACTTTTGCAAACCTAACTCTACAGATTCAACGAGATTAAAGCATTTGTGGCATACACCCAGACTGTCAGAGTGAACAGAAGAAGTGTGCAGAAGGAAAACAGTATTTTTATCAAGTCAGTGAAGACTGCCTTGGTGCCCAGAACCTCCGGTGCAGGACAGAGACAGGGGCTAGACCTCATTTTGGCCATGAAGCTTACCCAGTACAGCCACAGCTGTAAGAACATATGAATGGCTGTACTGGTTCAGACCAAGAGTCCATTTAGCCCACTATTTTGTCTCCAAGCATGACTACAAGTGGCTGCTTAAGAAAGAGTAAGATCAGGGCAAGCACATATAACCTTCTCCCCTCAGTACTCTCTGGGCACCTACCATTCCCACTAAAAGGGATCTTCCCAGTCAGATGTGGTTTCATAACAGTAGATTTCTCCTCCAAATACTCTTACCTACACAAAGAACCATCTCCTTTAGGTTGCCTGTTCCCACTAGCTTCACCTGACAGCCCCAGGCCTCGTGCTGGCACAGAGAAAAGTAAACACTTTCCACTCTCTGCTGACCACTCAAGATCTTGTAAACCTCTGTCACACTCTCCCTAAGTTCTCTATTTTTCAAGCTGAAGAGCCTGTTCAGCTGCTGTTCACCACACAGAAACTGGTCTAGACCCCTGATCTTCCCCAGTGTCCTCCTCTGAATTTTTCCGGTTCAGCTTTATGCTTTTGTGATGGGGAGACCAGAACTGTGCACGCTATTCAAGCTGTGGCAAGACATGGATCTGCGCAGCAGCAGCACCTACTCTCAAGTTTGTTTCCTAAAATGTGATCTGATTTTTTACTTATATGGAGAACAGAGCCCAAGTTTTCATGGAGTCATTGACATAAAACCAAATTCTTGATACTGACTCGTGACAGTCAGCTTGAAATCTGTTGTTTTCCATGTAAAACTAACTACAGTGAATTTTACCTGCCATTTTACTGCTCAGTCACTTGGTCTCATTAAAGCTCTCCTCTAGTCCAAGGATAACCTGTCTCCCTTTTCTCTTACCTTTAATAACTTATCAACAAACCATCACATCACAGTTCACCCCCTTTCCCAGGTCACTTCTGAGCTCCCAGTGCAGGTGCCTGCAGAGCTCCGCTGCTGATTGTGAAGACTCACCAACTACTCCCATCCCGTTCCCAACGTTTAACCAGCACTTTATGCCAGGACCTTCACTCACATCCCACCACCACTCAGTTTCCCAAAGAGCCTTTTCAAAACCCAAGTAGACTGTGTTGGTCAAGCTACCTTCACCCCATGTGTGTTAACACCTTCAAGAAACTTTCTAAAGGTTGACGGGACAGGACTTCCTCTTGCAAAAACGATGTGGATTCTTCACGAGTAGTGAAGTCATCCCAGAGTGTGCTAACTCTATCTTTCACTCTAACCTGCTGCAGGTTTGTGCCCTTTGAAGGATGCCTCGTTTCCAGTGACTGCCCTTTCCCTGCTGTTCATCTGTTTTGTCTTCCGTTTACTCTTCTCAAGCCCATCCCAACACAATCTATGCAGTGGCCTTGTGCTGTGGCGCAGTGTCCCTCATTCACCTCCACAGCAGATGTAACGCTTCCTTATCTTGGCCGATTCTTTCTTTCTAAAGAAATCTCCTTTCGGTGTTGTTCCCCTTTCAGAGGCCAAGCACTGCTATGGAAGATTTGGGGGCTTTTTTGCTCTTGGGGTGGGGGGTGGTGAATGTGAACACAGTTACAGGGCAGCTCTTCTACAGGCCACAAGATTTTGAACCAGACCTGGCACACATGCTGTTATCAAACCAAGGGCTGCGTTTATTTTCTAGGCTTCCCACCCTGCTAGAGAAGATCTGAGCACCATGTCTGCCTCACTTTCCAAGGTGCCTCTTGCCCAGCCTATGCAGGGACAATTGAAAACACCCAATGGCACTGCAGTTCCTGCCCTCATCACCTGTCCAATTTCTCCCAGTATATTTTAGTTACTGCCACCCTCTGGGGTATAGTATGAACTCAGTGCCCTATCAAATGACAGGAAGTCAGTCTGCTGAAATACCACTCTGTGTTGCAGTATCTGTGAAGCACATCAGACTGACAGCAATAATAGCAAGTCAGTAAAGAAAGGTACAAATGCACTGCCTGGGCCAACAGATCTCTAAATTACTGATTCCAGAGCACCGGAGGGTACAGGCCAGAGGAAACATCTCTTCATGCACATCCGTTACTGGCCAGTCTCAGACACGGGCCTGGAAGCTAGACAGACCTTTAGGCTGATCCAAACGGTTGCTCTGAGGTTCTGCCCACCAGCAGTCTGTGCCAGAGCGAGCCGCTAAGCTCAGCATACTTGGACTCCTTTTGTCTGCATGTGCGCATGGGAGCAGCTTCTGGGTAGGCTCCTGTCACGGTTGCAGCAGGGGTGTTGGTATGCCTAACTTAAAGAACATTTCTGTAATTCTTTGCATCTTCTAAATCCACCAATCAACTGACTACAGGAGGAATTACCTTGAAGAGGTGGAGGTTGAGGCAGCTACACACAGCTCTGACAGCCATCAGTTTCCCACTGCCGCTTGGCCCTGAGAGGAGAGCACTGCCAGCCCCGCTCAGTGCACTTGCCCTGTAACAAGAGGCAGTTCTCCTGGTCACTGGGGAGCAGGGTCCCAGCTCTCCTGGGGCTTGCTAGAAGGAATTCTAACTCACCGACTGTTCAGGTGAGGCCGAAGAGCATCACAGAGCTGCTTCACGACATCAGAAAGTCCAGCAGGAGACAAACTGCTCCAGAACTCATGGCTGTTATAGGCTGGGGCAGATGGGACAGCGCTGTTTGTTGAACCCACCTGTGAGGAAGGGAAAATAGCACTCTGTGGAACATCGCCTGAGAAAAGACAGGTACCAAGTGACAAAGTCTGTCCTGAAATGCCATTTTTCAATGGCAGGAGACACAAACCTCCACAGGCACCTTCACCATCCACAGTACAACCTCAGCCTCAGATCTCCCGTACACCCTCCCTGCTCTCCACTGACATCTTACCAGATAGAGAGAGGTGTTCTGGGTGTCCACCAGGTAACCCTCAGACTGCTCGCCTTCCACTATGCCTAAAATCTTCTTCACTTTGAAGTAAAGCTCTGGCCACCTAAGGGAAAAAACAAACGGTCTAAATTGTTGAGTCAAGATCTTGAAGGCAGGAACAAAAGAGCTGCCAACAAGAAGACAGCTGAAAGGCACAGGTAAGCAGAGATACTCTTGCCCTCTCCCAGCACCCACATGGATCCTTTACAGACCTCGCTGTGCTGTCTGGTCAGACAGACCAACAGGACTGTCAACAGTTACAGCTTCTCCTGGTGGCTTCAGTCCACAAGTACGGCTGTACTAACCTTATTTCATCTAAGAGCTCAAGACATTCTCTCTTCTGCCATCACCTCCTTCACTACAACTCTGCAGAGATTCACCTGCAGCATATAAAACCTTATAGTGCAGAGTCCTCTAGGCTGCAGACTAGGACTCACCCAAACACCATGAGAGCCTTACAAGCATCCTGCCCCTGGACACCTCGCAGGAAAAACACTTCTTCCTACATTGATATCCCACTGGACAGATTAAGGGATCTGCAGAGGTTTCCTCCAGGATTTTCTCCACCCTCCGAATAATTGTACCACTTGCACACCAACACAGTTCCAAGCTCTTTAGGTCCCATGAACTCTGCTGTCTTCTCTGGCTTGCCACAGGGCTAATATATAAGCCCACAAATGGAAGAACTTGTGCCTTCTATGGTCCTGCCTCCCTCCAAGAAACAGCCTAGAAAATACTCGTTGTAGTAGTCCTGTGAAACTATTAAATTTTAAAATACATAGTGGAGCTGACCAGTGTTACAACATGTCGCTAGTACATCCTGCATGAACGATTCAAGGCAATTCTTCGCATCGCACGCCTCGGTTACCTGTGGCAGTTCCCTCAGTGACACAGCTGAAGCATTTACATTAACACCAGCCAAATCCTGCTGCAAGCACCCCTACTCTGATACAAAGGTGACTTTCTCTCATTTAGCACAGAACTGTTCCAAAGCCATATGAGCAAAACCAAGGAAGGCGGAATTGGTGGCCAAACAGAAAGTTATTTTAACATGAACTGTAAAGGCTTATATTCACACTTTGTTGTTTGTCACACATTGACAAGCCCAACTTCCACTCTGCCTTCTTTATGTGGCACTGGCTGTCCTCAGGCCACCCCTTCCTCCTCTTCCTTCTTTTTCCCCATCAGTTTCTCTCTCTCTTTTTCCTTTCTTCCCTCCATGACTATTTGAGCTCACTAAGGAAGGCCTCCCTCTTAGCTGCAGCCCTCCATAATCCAACAAAAACGTTTCCCTCTTCCCCCTAAAATAAGAGGCAGATAAACTCTAAACTCCAGGGACAGATCAGAACGGAATAAACTGTCTCGTTTCAAGAGAGTCAATAGTGGAAAAGCGTCTTTTCTCTTGCAGCACACATGTAATAGAGCCACAGTTTGTTGCCACCGACCTTAGGAATTTGTCTGCATTTACTTCTAAAAATTCGGTATATCCAAATGTTGGAACACACAGGATGTCTCCCTCCTGGACAAGCCTACAAAAAAACCCAGGGAGTTTCACCAGTGAAAGAGGGTAAATCCTTCTGGTTGTGAGTCCTCCCCGCCCCACACCACACGCGTTTTTACAGAAAAGAACGGAGCTATTCATACCGACTCACTCCTTTCCTGTAAATAAAACTATATTTGGCTATTTAGCCACTTAAAGATTTAGCATGCTAAGGGACTACTAAGGGGAACCTTCTGGGAACGGTACAGAAGATGAATGCCATTAAAGAGCGTCTCTTCCAGACAAAATAGCCTCCTTATCCCTGGAACAGCTGAGTAGAATTCTAACAGAAAGCCTCAATAGCCAAACGAAAGAGGCTTGGGGGCAGGTGTCATAAGAGAAGATGGCAACACATCCAGTTGTTTTGTGTTTGTGAGATTACTCAACTTCATTCAAAGCTGAAAACTGGGGTTATGAAGATGTCCCAGAATGGAGGTTTGTGGGCAGCACTTGGGAGCCCTCAGCACTGGATGGCAGACCACGAGGAAGGAGACTTGCAGATGACTTCTGAAGGACAGGACAAGAGACGTTGTGTGCAAGTGAAGCACGCTCACGAGGAGAGGACAGTACAAATGGATATTCTAAAGCTACTCAGCATCTGCGTTAAGGTGTTGATTATGGACGTCGTGAGCGCCTATCAGATCTGGGTGCCACAAACAGAGAGCGAGGGCGCGCCTCAGGAAGACACCCCACGAACAGAAACGCGTCTCCTCCCCACGCAGCTCACCGGGGCGTTTGGAAGTGCTTGTAGAGGAGGCGGTCGTAGCCCCCCCGGGCGCGGTAGGCCGGCGAGCAGACGATCTCCAGGTGCAGCTCCTTGGCGAAGGGGGGCACGGAGAGCACGGACCGGCTGCCCTTGCCATCCGCGGCGCCGGACCTCTCGTACCTCTGCCGCGGGGAAAGGGCGCGCCGTGAGACCCCGCCGCCGCCACCCCGGGCCCGGAGGCCTCCGCGTCC
>WAAD01018423.1:967-30042 GCA_013389945.1 Fregata magnificens | reverse complement strand
CCCCCCCATGTCCCCATGTCCCCTCTTCCAGGGCCCCGCAGTGCCCTCCCCAGGTCCCCTCCCCAGTACCCCCGACTTCAGCCCCACATCGCAGACAGGGCATCCCACCAGGCCGCTCTGTCCCTCTGCTCCGCAGCCCAGTGACCGGGACGGCCAGGGGCTGTGGGGCAGGACCCTCCCTGACCCCAGGTGTCCCACCACCAGGGCTGGGGCCACCCTGAGGTGCCTGGCCTCAGTGCTCCCTCTTGCTCCCAGGTTCTTGCACCTGGGCTGCAATTTTTTTCCCCCTTCCCTTCATCTGTTGATGGAAACAATTTACAACCGGCTTACACGGGCCGCCTGATCCAGGCCTTCGCTGGACGGTCAGATTAACCGAGGGTCCTTCTGATAAAGATAATTACAAGGGGACTCCGCATTAACTTTGCATTATTAAAGAAAGACCCAAATCTCCCCTCACAAGCTGTTCCCGGGATTAGCAGAACAATAACTTTCATTTAGGATAATTGCCGTGGCCGGCGCTGGGGGCTGGCGGGGGGGGGACCCTCTGGACCATCACGCTTCGCACCAAGAAAGGCAAACGGGCGAGGGGGGAGCGGGAGGTGTGGGGGGGTCACACTCCCAAAGCCACCAATTGGGGGTCCCCATGTGCTCGGGATGCAGGGATGCTCGGGGCATCCCCACCCAGGGCTGCCCCCCGCTTGGGGGCAGGGCACCCCGGGGGCCCCTTGGGCACATTCGCTTCTCCAGAGTGGTTTTGCCACAGTTTTGCTGGAATCAGAGACTTTCACTGCTAGGCAGGGAGGATCTGCCACAGTAATTAGAAGCCATAATCCGGCCACCACCCACAACAAATTTCCTGTCCGCGCAGATATTAGTGGATAAAACCCTAATTTTTGACGTTGTCCCAGAATCAGCTTGATTTCAGCAGTTTATGTTCAGGCTGAGCTGTTGGGAGAGATGATGAAGCCTTAAATATGCATATGGCCTAGGCATTTGGAAAGTTTGGGGATAAAGCGCGTATAATTGCTCCTAATCAGTTTATGAAACATAAAAGCTCAAACCCAAGAGAAAGCCGATAGATGCAGAAATGGAAATAGCGATTAAATCTCCCTGTGCTGGCGAGGTGGCCTGGATACGGCGCTGCTGCCCAGGGCAGAGGGCGGCCGCGGCGGTGCCGCGGGGGACGGGGGATGCGCCCGGTCCTGGGACGGGGCTGCGGGACAGGGTGGGGGCACACACCTGCTGCCACCGCTGGCTCCCCGAGCCGTGGTGGAGAGGAGCATCTCCACCGGTCCTTTGGACAATAAATCAGTTAAAGGATATCTTGATATACGCTCATCAGATAGGATTAGCTGGGATTAGACTAATCAGTAAATGTTTCTCTGCTCATTATTTTCCAGGGAAGATTTTCAGCTGATTCTCCGACGCTGAAAGATTATTAATCGCTTAAAGAGCAGAACATCAAACATCGCCCCTTGCTCTAATTTCCCTGGGGTTTCCCCCACATGGGCAGGGCGCTTGTGCCAGCCGGCCCGGCAGCCCCAGGGTGCCCCAGCACCCAGCCCCTCCACGAGGGCTCTGGCCAGGGCGGACAGAGGCCACGGCACCCCAGCCCCAGCACAGGCCCATGTCCCAGGGGTGGGTGCTGCCCGCAGCCGATGCTGGAGCACCCCTGTCCCCTGCTCTCTACTCCCCGCTGCACTTTGCAGGACTGAGGGCACAGCGAGATGGGACAGTCCCCGAGGTGTCCCCTTCTCCCCGTGGCTGCTCCAGCACCATGTCAGGCACCCAGCGTGCCCTGCAGCACCCTGCAGGATGGCGTCGTGAGGGCACATGGGTGGGATGGGTGCCTGGGACTGTCCCCTTCAGACACTGGGGACAAGCCTTGCAAGTCCTTGGGGGATTACAGATACATTCAACATTTTGGCAGACCCTCCTCGGCCAATGATGGCTCCCAAGCCAGCGGCTGGTGGGTTTTTGGGGCCCCTGTCTTTGCAGGGACATGAAACTCAGGGAAACCCCAGAAGGATGTGCACTCGCCTTGCAACCACCTGCTGTAGCGATGAGGAGGGGGAAGCAAGGAGAAGGTATTGAAGGGCCTGGTTTAGGGGATTAGTAATGGGATAAGACAGCTTTCACCTCCCTGGTTTAGATATGAATCAGGTCAATAATAAAGGACCATCTGACAGTTTCAGGCAGCTCGGGGTGGAAGAGGCTCCCGTGCTCCAGGCTGGACAGAGAACTCCTTTCCGAAAGCCCAGCCCCTGCCGCACAGCCACCCGTTGGACCCACACTGGCAGTCACAGCCCGGTGCTCCCTGCCTGCTCCATGCCATGCACCTGCATTAGCTCCTGGCAACCCGGCGCAGGAGCGAGGCTGGAGCCTGGTCCCCAGGGATGATGTTGAAGCCACAGCCCTCGGGTGGCTGCTCTGCAGGGCAAGCTCAGCTGGTGGCCATGGTGGACCTTGCGTGTGTGTAAAGTGGCCCAGCAGTGGAGCGCAGCAGGGCGAGCAGCCAGCCGACAGCAGCACAGGCAATTTGGCAAGGGTGGGAGCCTGGGGGGAAGGTCCCTGCCTCAGTAAGCATGGACAGAAGGAAAAGGGCTTTTCTTCCACCTCCTCTGTGTCCTGCTAGGAGCACGGGGAAGTAATGGCTGTTGTGAAAATGTTGCCTCTGACACAAGGATGAAAAGGAACCGAAAAATAGCCCATTGCTAGGGGAGAAGGCAGCAAAGAGGGAGGCGTTGCAGTGAGGCATGTCCGTATTTCACAAGGCTAAATCCCCACCTCTCAGTTACAGGTGGGCTTCCTCCTTGCCATGGGACTTTTCTCAGGCTGCAGCCAGGGCTGAGTGGTGGGTTATGTGTGCGCTCCTGGCCAGTTAGGAGTAGATACACGTAATGGCCAAATATCCTCCATCTTGGGGTGATGGATTTGCAGGGGCAGGTGGCATGGCCAGGTTAAATGAATGGGGAAATGTGCGCTCCCAGCACTGCTGGGCTGCGGAAAGTGCTTCATTTCTAGCTTGAGTCTACGTGGGTGAAGCAAAGGGTTTGCAGGGTAAGTGCAGCCACAGCTGGCCATGCACACCACCTGCTCAGCGCTGTAGCATCGCCAGCCGAGCTTACTACAAGTGCTTCGGCAGCCCTAATTTGGCACCAGAGGGGGGTCCCTTTCCATGTCCCACTCCGCATGCCTCAGAGACATCCCTACTAATTCCTCTGCACAGATTTCTGTCTTAAGGCATTTGCCTTTGATTAAAACCAGAAGAGCAGTCACGGTTTAAGTGGAGTTTAAGAGCAAAGCATGTGCCGATGTACAGGGCTCTCACATCTGGAGTGTTGCAGATTTAATCAAACTGCTGGGAAGTGCTGCATGCAGACAGCTGTCACAGCAGCCTGAAGCCCATCTCCTAATTAATTCCTAGCCAAACACAGGGCAAACAAATGACCATCAAGGTGCTACACCTACAACCACGACTGGAGGCATGACTGGCAATCGCTGAGCAAGCGGAGCTCACCCCATGTATCTCCAGGACCTATAGGTGACATAGCCCGTGGAAAGCCCGGTCCCTGCCCCTAGGGAGAAGGAGACTGAGGCTTGTCCCAGAGGTGTAAACCTTTAGGTGATATATGGGAACATGAGGGACAGGGTGTTCAGGAAGAAACCCAGGCGGAGCAGGCACAACAGTCGTAGCTCTGATTTCTGGCTCCTCCTTCAGCTGGTGCTTTTCGCTTCCACTCCACTTCATTGTTGCTTTTTAGTCCTGTTTACCTGCCCATCTCATGTCCCCATGGGCAACCCCCTCCTGTCCTATACAGGGTGTGTAAGCCAGGATGCAGCCCTCCCTGGGGACGCTCTGCCGGGTGGTACCCGGGGCCCTGCGCCTGCCATAGGTCCTTGGCAAACTCTGCTCGCTTCCACAGCCTTCTGCAAAATCTGGGCAACGGCAAAACAGGGCAGGTCCAGACTGGGTTCTCCTTGGTGCTCATTCACAGCTCATTAAAGCTAATAGAAATGACTACCGGAGCTGGGTCTATGTGGGTGCTTGGAAGTCCTGGGCACACAGCACAGCTAGGCTGGGAATATCCAACTGTGAGGAGCCCCAAACTAGCCGATGGACTGTCCACTCCAATTAGCCCCACAAAGGAGCTATTATTCCTCTGCACTATGCTTGTCCGATTACTTTATCTTATTATTTTTTGATCATTCCTCCAAAATGTGCTAATTAAACAGAAATCATCAAGTCAATTAGAGAAACACTCATTAAAGCAGAAAAGAAAAGAAAATATCAGCAGAAGAAAAACGGCTGTGAGGCTCCCAAGCACACACAATAGCTGCCACATTCATTAAATCAGCATCTCCCAAAAGAGGGGTAGACATTGTCCCGCTCTGGTACGCGCCCTGGAAATGAAACTTCCCAAGCGATGGAGTCAGATTTCTTTCTTTTTTTTTTTTTTTTTTTTTTTAATGGAAAAACAGCATTTCACCACCACCTCAGGTTCCTTTTACATTTGGGAGAGCAGAGAAGCTTTTGGTCCCATGGAGGTCTTGACCCAAGGACAATGAAACCCCCTGGAAGATTTTTACTGACCTTAGTGGGTTTTGAACTGAACCTGGATTCTTAACTTCCAGACTGGAAGATTGTCAGCCAGTTTCTTCATTCAGATGTTTGGCCTTCAATCAGATAATGGCATGATGTGAAAATAAGTTAAAATAAGTTAAAGCGCAGCAAGGTCTTCCAGAATATCTCCACTGACATCCACAGTTTTAGCGTTTGCCATCTAGATACAGAGGCTTGGGGGAACTCGCCGTGCTTTAGCCTGGAGGATGTCAGCAGCGATGGGCAGCTGCTCTGTGCGCTACGTGGAATGGGCAGGGGAAGGGGAAGAGACCTGCCCATGGCCAGGCAGCAGGACAGGGGCAGAGCTGGGAACCAAATCTTGGTGGATCCTAGCACAGGCGTCTTATCCGGGTGCCATGGGCATTGCTGCTGCTCTGCACTTGCTCTGGGCGTAACATCATAAAATATCCCAGTCTTTGGCAGACACACCAGTTGCATCCATGGGACATCTAGGCTTGGCTCCAGGACTCTGGCCTCCTGACCTGTCTGGCCCTCAGATACCCAGCAATGTGCCTCATCCCCCCGAGAACCACAGCTACAGCTTGCAACTGCAAGGGGTGTTGGAAAAGCTCTGGGACAATTGGGTTGGTTTGGAAGAGACTGGTCCTAGGAGGTGAAGGAGTGATGGAGAAGTGCCTGGGCTGCAAATGGTCCTTGTGAGAACTGGCTGCTCCTCTGATGACTTGAAGGTTGATTTTTTCCCTGCCTTGCCTCTTCTCCACCTCACAGCCTTCTTTCCCTCCCAGATACCTCTAGCCACCCAGCCTCCAAGCCACCCCCCTCTTTCCCTAAGTGCCTGTCCAGTGCTCATTGTCACAACATCTGAACCTCTCTGCATTTTCTTCTTTCTGCTGCCTCCCATGGCTTTCCTAGCTCCCAGCCCAGGAGCACGGTGAGCCCCCAGGCGGCACCATCTCCACGTTCATACCCAGCACCTCACCAAGCAGAAGCCTCCCAGAACAAATGCATCCCTTCCCACCTCCCTGCCCTGACCTGCAGCAAGCTGGAAGCAAGTGGCTGGCCCTGCAGACACAGGGAAATCCAGGAAAACATGTGAAACAGTGATTTCAGTATTTCTAATATACCTCCATTGGGGGTAGAGAAAGGAGGATTTCACTTTATTCTGACCCCAAAGTGGTGGAGAGTCCAGCTCAGCTCTGGGTGAAGGTGTTGCCTAGCTTTTGCGTCTCCAGGCCAGTTCAGCCATGCCTAATCGTAGGCGCTATGCTATGAGACCTGACAGAATTACTTCTCCTTTAATTAATCTCCAAGTTTGCTAGCTGAGTGCTGTGCCATATGGTATTGATTTTTCAGCTCGGTATGACAGCACTTGCCATGAAAGAAGCTAACCTAATTAAAGCAGGGGACACCACGCGCACAGGCGGCTACTCTCACTCTTCCCTTTAATACTGCTTTCTAGATCGGCTCCCCTGAATGCAAACAGGTGCCGAAATGCGGTGCCTCTGCTTGAAGGTGAATTCAAAGGTTTTGGCTGTGCAAAGAGGTCCAGGTCACATTCTCAGCACCGGCCTGGGCTTGCAATGCGGCTCTGGGTCTGTCGTGACAAGCGATACCCTGGGCTTTCCCAGCTCTCTCCTCTCTGCAGCTGAGCAGGGAGATGGTGTTGGCAGAACGGCCAGGAGATTTTGGAGCACATCTTCCCAACACCATGCAATGTGTCCATTTCTTTTCAGATAGAGCAGATAATTCATTAATGAATTTCTCAGCTCCCCCACCAGTTAAGGACTGGACTCCCAAGAGACATAAACTAGGGTCTTTTAGCTAAAGAGACTGACATGTGGCTGTCTCACAGAACTCACCTGGCATTACACAAGCGAAGGACCCTTTACTGAAGCAATCCTGTCCCAAACAGACCATCTAAAGGACCTATAGAACTAACAGAAAAATAACATCAAATATATCCCCGTGCATGGATCCTCCTTCTGGTATGAATAGAGGCCAATGCGCTTGGCCGTCTCACCTTTGCAGGCAATCATGTTATTTGGTGTTAGAAATACAGATATAAGAGGTAGGGTTCCGGTAGCTCATTTCATCCATTTTACTTGACCCTGCAGGAGAGCTCTTCATGCCCAGCTTCCCTCCACGCTGTCGGGGACGCGTTTTCTGCACTCTGACACTGCATTCTGCAATTTTTTTTTTGGATGCAGAAAGAGCAGCTTTCAATGTGCATGGACTTCCCCCCTGCCTGCTTCTCCTGCCACAGCTCAGCCCTGCTCTCACCAATGTCACTCCTGAGCTATCTTTTTCTGTTCTTCTTTTCTCTTCAGCTCCTTCATTGGCAGCAACTAGTTGTAAAATGTGTAAAATTTTCTTGTGGGATTAATTTTTCTTATAATAAAGGACAGATTTTAGCAGAAAGGACTTTCCAGCTTTCCTACCAGCTCCTGGTCTTTGCTTTGACATGATTCTTCCAACATAGTCGAGGTGGACCTTGGTGCCAGAAGGGAACATATTGTCCAAAATGAACAGATTGAATGTTGCCGACAATGAACAGCTACTTAATCACCTCAAATAAGGACTTACATTATTGGTATTGTCACACTCTGGGAAAAAAGGAGGAGGAAAAGGATTAAGAGGAAGAAATAAACCTCTCCCTTGCGGGATCATTGTCTGCGGTCTTCCCTTTTGGCTTGAGGTTTCACTGAATTTTGAAGGTGGAATAAACTATTTTCTTCCTATTTGGAAATAGCAGCAAAGACTCTTGTTTCCATTTGCTCGGTACCTAGAAAGGTTCCAGTTTCACTGGGGGAGAGATGCCTGGTTATCCATTTCCTTCAGCATCCCCCCTGCTCACCCTCCTTTGCGGCTCCTGCAGTGATCAGCCAGCCAAAGCGCCCTCCAGCCTCCTGGCAGGTACCACCCAGTGGCATGGCAGAAACCCTGGGGAATACCTTTCCCCCTGCTCTTGTCACCCTGCCTGGCCCAGGGCAGGAAACCTCTGCGCCAGCCCCATTTTGGGGTGCTCGCTGCCCCGGCCCAGCAGAGCATCTTTGGGGGTGGACACAGCCCACCTGGGAGGGTACCCACTGCTGAGGGTGTCCTACCACGCATCCTCTTACTTTTGTTGCCCATCCCAGCACCAAACAGTCTGGAGCACATGCGAGCGGGTTACCTGCATCTCCTCTCCTAGCTGGGAGCCCACGGCTCATCCTTTCCTCTCTTTTTAAGTGCCCCCCCCCCGCTTTGTTTCTTTCGCGCATGAGGGGAGATGTAACGAAGAGCCCCATGGCCCCGCGCGGTGGCTGAGTGCTCATTTGTTTGGCAAAGGAGATGCTCGGGCTGGGGGAAGCCCTGAGAGCGCCGGCGTGAACCGTGGCCGGTGTGAGGTGTGCGGCGGGCTGCAGGGCAGCCATCCCCAGGGGCAATCTGAGAAAAGAGGCAATTAGCCAGCCCCTCACAAGCACAGCGAGAGCGGTTCGGGGGAAAGAAAAGCCGAGCCCTGGTGGTAATGACATTTTTCCACATGGGTAGATGCATTGATTTGTGACAAACAATACCAGGCTGTGCCTCTGCCCGTGGTGCAGAGGAGGGACAGGAGAGCTTCCCTGTGCAAGATGTTAGAGGCAGAAGTTTCCCAGCTTCCCTGCAAGAAGCTGGACATATGTGGAGGACGGGGCCCTAAGGATGTGCCTCCAGCCCCTGCCCAGGTCTCACCCAGGGACAGGCTTCCCAGTGTGTCCCAGGAGCTCCTCCTTAAAGGCAAGTGCAATGCAGGCAAGCCTCACGCACAATCCCATCCTGTGTCCTCAGAAAGCCCTGCAGAGCAGAAAAGCAGGGTACAGAGCACTCGAGCGAAGCTTTGTAACAGAGCTACCCTGGGGTAAAACACCTATTCATTGAGGCTAAAACATTGACAATTAAATCTGCTTCTGTCCCTGATACCCTAACTCATCACTGTAGCCTTATTTGCCTTTTACCCATCCCCTGGAGGGCTGTGACTGTTGGCTGATCCCATGCTTGTAGAGCACCTGATGTAAGAGAGCATTTGGGTAACACCCCAACCGATGCCTGGGCTGGGGCATCTCTCTCAGAGCAATTTGTCCGGGAAAAGCCCAAGCCATCTAAAGGCTGAACCCTGGCAGACCTGGATCTCTGCTTTGCTTGGAGCAGTTCCTCCTGCTTCCCCGCTTCCAAAAATAGCCAGGTGACCACATATAAATACCACTATTCAGACAGAAGTGGTGGGATGTCCCAGGAACATCACACACCCTATGGACTGGGCATCATGTGTGTCCAAGAAGAAACATATAGGAGTGTATTATTAGTGTCTTGTCATTGAGTGGACAAGTGGTTTAGGAGAGCACAGGGCAAGGCACGCATCCTGCCCGAAGAGCTTAACTTCTAAGCTTTAATCAGAAGAATTAGGGCTTTACTTTGGCTCTAATTTAGTCAGAATGAATAGCGGAGGTGGTCGTGCCATTTCGTGGGCAGGGTGCTATCTGCTCGGGGCATTCCCTCCTGCCTTGCATTCGCCAGGCAGCACCCCTGGGTGACCAGGGTCTGACTGCCGGTGGCAGGCACTGTCCTGATGGCCACAGCTCAGCTCTGAGTGCCTCAGGCAGTATGACAGCCCTCCTGGCTCTGGGGGAGCTGCCCGGGCTGGCTTTGCCCTCCCATTGGAGGCTTAGCTCTAGGTGGGCCCCCACAGGGCTGTCCGAGGTCTCAGCTACCTGGAAATACGTGCATGCATCCAATGGCAGCTCCAGCAGGTCTCCTACGTCTCTGCTCAGTCAGCACTCTCCTTTGGGCTGGAGCCATCAGGAAACGGCCCCTGATGGTTGTTTTATTGCCAGCTGGACTGTAGCCTGGGACCTGGTTTAGCCCAGCTTCCAGCACCCATGTGGTCGTGTGGCTGTGCTGTGAGTGTAGCGGAGTTGGACCAGGTCTCCCAGCAGCAATAGCAAGCATAAAGGAAGATTTGTTCCCATCATGGCAAGCCTCTCCACTCGTGGCACAGGGGTTGCAGATGCCTTGGCAGGCCAGGACCTGTGCACGGCGAAAGGACCTGGGGCTAAATCCAGGGCGGGCATCGCTCTTCCCCCCAACTCAGCACTGGCCTCACCCACCACATCGTCATGGGATCGCTTTTCCTTCCTTTTTAACTGCAAAATGGCATTCGGGGGAGTGGCATTTTACCTGGCAAGCTCCAATTCAAGGCAAAGAGCCCCAAACTGTGACTGGTTAAAGCAAACCGCCCCGTCCTTCTGATGTGAGCTGCAATGGTCGAAGGGCTTTTGTCACTCACCTCTTTCCACCCTCTTTTTTTGATGCTCTCTTCTGTTTGCTTTTGCACAGAAGCAAGCACATCCCTCATCGCAAAGCCGGACCTCAGGTGCCCTGGGCACAGTGCCACCCCGCCGCTCTCCTTCCTGGCCAGAGCAAATTCCCGACCGTGGCAGCAGGCAAATACCAGGCACACGCACTGGATGTGACCCTCATCCCAGTGCCTCTCACTCCTCCTTGCTGCATTTCCAGCCCACAGAAGTGGCTTGGATCTTCCTGAAAAAAAATCTAATCAGGCCTGTATAAAAAAACGGAAGGGGAAAGAAAAGCCCTGACCATATTTTTAAATAATACCAAAAAGCTGTAAGTATGTGGTCGGCCTGCTTGTTCTTACTGCCTGGGATCAGCCTGATTATTCAGGGATTCATTTTTATTTCTGAGTTTTATTTTTTCTCATTTAACAGCTGCACATTAATAAAAACTCCATTTATTGGAGGATTTGGCTGGGATTGGTATAATAAAATAGAAGGATTTGTGCCGGGCACTAAAAGAACTCTCTGCAAAAAGTAGTATTTTTCCAGTGATTAGGAGCGCCAGAACATATTGTTTTGCTGTGTAGCCCCGTCACTGCCGAGGATGGTGACAGATGTCTTGTGTTAATGTTGAATGATTAAATGCCATTTCTGAAGCCACTCCCTAGCTGTGTAGCACAGTGCTGCTTCACCCACACAATCTGCCTTCAATCTGTTCCCTTCGCCGAGAGCATCCCGCCTTGCTGACTGTCAAGAAGCCCCCATCACAACCCGGGCTGCACACCGTGCCCCAGGGCCAGCCTACCTCCAGCCAATGTCTGGACATCAGCCTTTCAGTCACCCTGTAAGGACCAGACTGACCATCATCGCAACTCAAAGACGGAGGACACGGTCAGTGGAAGCAGAGAGACAAGTACAGCTCTTGGGCTTCTCATCCTGTCATGGTGTCCTTCACCCGCACCACTAGTGAGGGCAGGTTTGGTGGGAAATGTGAGGCCAGCCCAAGATGTCACTATTTCCAGCACTATCCTCTGCTCTGCTCAAAGAGGTGATATGTCCCTGCACACTTGCCTCTCTTCTATCCATAGGCCACTGCTTGTGTCAGCAGGGGCTTGATCTCATTTTTGACTGTTGCCTTTGAGCAAGGCAAAGAACATCCCAATCATGGGTGTCCACATAGCCATGTCCAGCTGCACCAGGGGCTCCACAAGCCCACTTGCTTTCCAGTGTCCTCAACCCATCTGCTTTTACTCCCTTATTCTGCTAAACCACTACAGCCCACAAACTGCATCCTGCTCTGCCCAAAACCAGGTAGGTAACTCGACTCTGGGAAAAAAGAGCCTCTGCCCAGGAGGAGAAGATGAGCAGGCCGGCAGCAAGGTGGAAATGGTGGCTCTCTGCTGTCCACCTGAAATTTAGCAAACAGCAATGCTCCTCTTCCAAAAGCCTGCTCTGGCCTCGGCAAACACACACAGAGATACCCAGAGAGACGCACGCGCGCGCACACACACACACAGAGATCCTTTATCAGAACATCTGTATCCTCTGGAAGAATGTTGTCTTCACAAAACCATTAACTGTTTGGCATCTGTTGCAATCACCTACTCCAGCGACAAGTCGCGTGCACACCACTTCTGACCCACACATGCACACGCGTCATCTGAGTCCCAGCACAGCACAGAGGACAAATAAGGTGTTTTCTCCAAATGGAGCTGATACGGTGGGGGGAAGGGAGGAGCTGGCTGGGGAAAATCTGGCCGTTCACATGCATTCACACATGTCACTACAAGTCCTGTCAGTCAAGGAGAAAAAGTGGTAGGGGGCACTTCAGCAAGCTGGGAGGTGCAGAAAGATGTTAAGGAGGGGGATGCCCCCTTAGGAAGCTAAGCCAAGATGGTGTGACCACACCCGTTCATGCCATTCACAAACAGCACCCTTCTGCCCACCTCTGTTCCCTCCGTTCACCCCTCTCCACGCACCCCGTGGATTCGGGGGCAATGTCCCCCCTCATCCCAGTACCAAGTGCCACCGAAGGCGTCGTCCCGCGGGCTGCAGCAACCTGGCTGTGCGAGGCAGCCCTTCTGCAAAGTGCGAGGAAGCAAGAGGGCGAGGTGGTGCCGAACAGCAAGAGGCCTAAATTGACTTATTTCTACCACCTCTCCTTTAAAAAAATATGAAACCTGCTGTCACTCCCTAATCCATCAGCCTGACAGGTCAAGTAAAAGCAGGTTGCCCACTCGCTTTCACTTCTCCCCCAACTTAATCTCTGTGCTAAATTACAAGTTGATAATGGGTTCCCATTAATTATTGATTTTCCAGATAATACTTGTTAAAGTAGAATTAACGCTATTGTTTCTGAACAAATACTGCCCAAATACTGTGTTTAGCGGGCTTGTAATCAGCTTTACCCACTTCTCCTCTAATCTGATTGAAACAGATTTCCTACCAAATCTTTTTTATCATTTTGTTGATATTAAAAGGTCACATATTTATGCCTGCCCAAAAGTTTAATTTAAGTTACTGCAATTGATTATCATTACGTGTTTGTGCGTGAACAGCAGAGTGCTGATGGACGCAACTTTAATTTAGACTGGGAATGAAGAAGGAGAGAGAAAACCGAAGAAGTACACTTGCCATGGCGTTCAGTGAGTGATGTTAGGCATTGTACATTTTAGCTTATTTTCCCAAGCCCTATATTATGATTCTGTTCATCATAATGCCTTTTGACCCGCTGCATTTACTCCATCATAATTATCCTTTAATACTCTTATAAATGAACTTTTAGCTTATCTTCCGCTAATTCTCAGAACAAGCAAAGCACACACGTAACAAACAAAGCCATCTAAATAAAGTGTTTAACCCTTCTGGTGGCTTTCCCTGATTATTCAAAGGCGGGCTGTGCGTTTAAGAGGTAGGTGGTTTAATTACACTCCTCTCACGAGGTGCAGAGTGTGTGATGGCATTTCAGCCCCTCTTCAAGCCAAGCCCCATCGAATGACTCTCTGAAAAGCGAAAGCAATGAATTAAAACCAAAGCAAAACTAGCTGGCAAGAGTACCACAGATCAGCCTGGGATTTCTCCAGTCTTGGGGGGCCGCCCAAGCCGAATGGCACACAGGACCTGAGATGAGCTAGTCAGAAAGGGAAGGTGGAGGCGACTTGTCTCAAGCACTTGAGAGGCTTCAATTCAATTTCCACCTCAGCCATGAGTTCTCAGTGAGCCCTTGGACAACTCAGGTCTCTAGGATGTGGAGGGAATACCCCCGCCAGGTCTGTCCTGGGTACCTGCACCTTGGAGCAGAGACCATTTTTCACAACACAGCCATCAAAAAGCTCACAGTACTAAACACTATATAATCTTCCACCTTGTTTCTCCTCCACGGCCATGCTCAAGCCATGGTGGGAAATGGGGACACACCAGCTTGTTCCATTTACTGTGTTTCAGAGTTTGGCACATAATCACATCTCAGCTATGGTCTCGTAAAGGTTTCTATAAATACAAATATTCCAGCAATACAATATCTGGGGAGCACAAAGACCAACACTGGTTTGCAGCTGTAGCTGGGTGCAGGCAAGACCCAGCAGACTGGACTGGAGACATCAGCTGCCAGCAGAGTCCTCCTTGTCCTTCATAACCCAGGAGGGACGAGTCTCCAATACGCCCAGCGCCTTGGACACCTGCCACTGACCCGGCATGTCAAACTCTCTCAAACTCTTCTGCAGATGGCAAAGCTGCAACCCATCTCTGCTGTGACCTGATTTCCCTGATCCACCTTGCGACGAGCGCAAGGTAGCTGGCACTGGTCAACGCCTGTCTCCCGAGGCGGAGGACAGGCACCCGGGCACCCACCCCCCAGACAGTCCTGCTGCCCATGCATTTCTGAATGTCCCAGATGGGGACAAGATCAGTAAGGGATCTGTGGCACAATGAGGGGTCACCTCCTTGGCAGGAGATGCCTGCTGCTGCTAGCGATCCAATCGCAGCTCCTCTTGCTGTGGTCACTCCAGTCTCCTTGCTGCAGTTATTTGTTATTAGCATGACAAGCAAAGCAAGAGAAGGTCCCTTTCCCAGACAGTTTGCTAAACCTGGACATACAAGGGCAGAGAAATGGAGCATTATTTTCCCTGAAGGAGCTGAGAGACAGAAGTTAAAGACCAGATCCAATACAGGCCTTAGCTACCTGGGGCTCAGACTTTAGGTGTCTACGGGCAAACCTGCAAACCTTAAACACCTTCTAAGCAGTTGGTCAATGGTCAGCCCGAGTGGCCGCACATTTTCGCAGGACACGTGTCAAAGAGGTCCCGCAGGGAGGGCGAGGAATGGAGATGGGTGGATGCTTCAGCCACCAGGCCGCTGTTCTGAAATGGCTCCACATACAGCAGGGACTCATCTGCTTCAGCATTTCCTTCCCCACACGTATCCTGCATCTGCCTGTTCAGAAGGCAAACCACTTTTATTTTCCATCAGTTCATCGGAGAGTGTCTCACCCGCATAATTCAGAGGTAGCTAGAGGACAAGTCATTAGAGACAATTCTTAAGATCCTCTTTTATAGACCGGGTAAACTCTGCAACTTGCCAGTGAAAATCAAACAGATTTTCATGGAATTTGGTGATATTCAGTGAAAAGCTATTAGCGTGCATAATGAGAAAATACCTAATTCTCCCAAAGAAGGTTTTATGCCCGTAAGTGCATCTACAGTAACCTGGAAGGGTTAGATTATAGCTAGTAATGCCATGCAGACCTCTAAAGGAGATTAACTCAGGAGTTTTGTTATTAAAGGTGTACTGTTCATGAGTCTAACTCCACCACAGTGATAGACACTAAACAGTACTAAAAAAGGTTAACAGCCCTGAGCGGCTCTACGAGACAACTTGGCCACATTAGCGCATGTTCCAATAAAAAAAAATCTCAATAAATGACAAATGAAACAGCCGTCCTATTTGGTCCCCAGTCCATCTTATTTGCTCTCTAATATTATTTGCCCTCACGAAATCCTGTTATAGTCTTTTCCCTGCTTTTGCCCGCAAGACGATGATTCTTTCAAAGTCACGGGGCTGGATCCTCAGCTGCTGTGGACTGACCCAGCTTTGTCAGCTAATGGGACTATGTTGACTTACATCAGCCGGGAATCTGGTTGCTCCCCTGCTTCACGTGGAAAGGACTCACAAAGATTATCAGTTAGCTTTAAGACTATCATGATTTTATTGTAAAGAAATCACTCTAAAAGCATTTTTCCCTATTCAGTTTTTAAGAATCCAATCCTCTGCTGTAGCTTAAGGACAAACAATTTCATGATTACCACCAGCAGAGCCAAGGCCAACTTGAGAAATTTTTATTTATTTCCTGATAACATAATCCATATTCCACAGAATTTGCCATGTGAAATATACTCCTGCGTAATACCAAAGTGTTAATGGCACAGAGTAAAACAGCAAGCTGGTTTGAAATGCAGAGATTTTGAAGGAAAAGATATGAAATCACATAATGCAGCTCCATAATCGTTTGACAATAAATGATCCTTTTATCCGATTATTTCAGTTGCGTGTCTTTAATAAAATGCCGCAGTTACCCACTCCCCAAAGCATTTGGACCACAGTTATGACCAAAGTGCGGTGGCCTGTACCAGGAAAGCTGGGTCCTGGTCCTTCATTACCCCATGCACAGCCTGAGCTCCTCAAATCTTAGGACCATCAATGTGATGAGACATAGGATCACATCATTAATTGCTTTAAACTGCAGTAGCTCCAATGAAATCATTGCACCAATGGTTACTGACTGGCAGGCAGGAAATGGCAAGGACCAATATAGGAATAAAAAGACAGCATTGAAAAAGACCGTGACTAACAGAGTGAAAGAAAGTAGGAAGGAAGTCTCTACATTTATCAAGAGCAAATATATCTCCTGCTCGTTAGCTAGCTTTCCTACAATACGCTGCTTGTTAAGCTGCCATTCACAGTTCAGAATAATTTTCTTTTAGTCAATAAACTTTTGCAGTTTTAAACAAGGAAAGAAGCAGTGGTCACATCTTTTGGTGATAGCTGCAGGAAACTACCAGCTCCTTAACTTTCCAAGGGGAAATTCTCCAACACTAATAGATGACTTAATTTGTAAAGAATTTGGGAGAGCTAACAAAGCACCAGGGAAGTCCTGCTTTTTATGGTTTCAGAGAAGACAAATGATCCTTTTCCATCAGATTAGAAGTTGGCTCAAAGAATGTAAGCATGTTGATAAAATAATACTATGGCTTCTCAAAGGAATTTGATTTCATTCTGGTTTAAAAAGAAATGAGTATTATACAATATTGGTTGTGCCCATATTGACCAATTTTCAATCTATTTAACTGCTAAATCCTCAAATCAACACCAGCCCAGTAGCGTTTGGTTAACCACCAGGCTGCAAAGAAACATTAAATGTTACTGGGTTTTCGTCACATTTGCAGAGGATTCAAAAATGAGCACTAAAGAGCACAGGGTCGGGTCAGATATGCAGACAAATTTAACCACCTGCAGAAATACATTATTGTTTTCAAAAAAGCTACAGCCAAACACAAGTCTACGTCTCCATGGTAAAAGATGGTGACCAGAGGCAGTCCTTTAGGATGGTGCCTAAAATAGCTGAAGAAAAGGTTGAATAAAATGCCATAGTTGGAACACTCTCTCTGAAGTGAGATGAATTTGGATAAGAAGGGACATATTTTTCACCATGGATTCCCTAATGTTATTTACAGCAGCCAAAAAAATGGGCTGTTCTTAACTGTGCCAGCTATGAACTTGGCTGTTTATACATGGTGTCATGTGTACATGGGCTACCGTAAAATTATTCACCCCCGGAAAAGACATTATCAGAAGCTAGGTCATAAAGGTATGAGGCAGAGATAGATTTTTCTCCTTTTGTTTTGTTTTGTTGCTGGTTTGTGGCCCCTGGGGACTGAGCAACAGAGGTGTAGAGGGGGATTTGCCATAGGTAACTCACCTAATCAGTGCACAAGAAAATACATGTTGAATTTCTGGAGGAGAAGGTCAGGAAAGGTGCAAGTTCTTTTGCCTTCACAAATCCTGTAATTGGAAAGGAAGAGTCCTTGCATTTTGCCTTCCAAATAGTCTAGTGGGAAAAAAAAAAATCCTACAAAATTGCAAAAGCAGCATGGGAATCATACTACCTTGGTCATCCCTTGCTGGCCTCACTCAGCAAGATACCGACTGTTTGGGAAAACACCAAGTAACCTGAGATGCTTCACTGCTGACTACAGACCAGTTACACAGATCCATGACATGGCTCTGATTTTCACATGTGCCCCACTCTACCCTGTTCCCACTGAAAGCTATGAACACTGCAGGCTCACAGCACGCCGGAAAATCAGGCACCGTGTATCTGTACAGCAATGCCTGTGGGCTTTTTATGTCTTTTTCTTGTAATAAACAGGGAACGATGAATGCAGAGAAGGAAGATGTGCTAGAGCAGAGTTACGTGTCAGAGAAAAGCCACCAGAGCCAGGCTGGACAGGAATGAAGTGGCTGACCTAGTGCAAATGCACAGACCTTCATTAAAGTCAGCCACTATGCCAAATAATTTAAAAGCAAATTCTTGTTATAACAGTATTTTTCAAAGTCTTTACAGCTGTCAAAGATATTTGCAGAGCAGTAAGTTTTCTTTCTTTACCCCGATCAACTACTTGAAGTTAAAGATAGTCCTTCAGAGCATCTACAACAGCAGCCTCTGAGATTTCCCCGAAGAAATGCAGATGTCCATGTAGCACATTCATGCCTCCTGACCACAACTTGCTTTTCTGTAACTTTTCACAGCCCTGGCAGTAGCCCCTGGGCTGCCAAGGGTCTGGACATCTGGCTGAAATCCAGTGGTCCAGAAGGTGATGATATAGCAGGAGCTGAATAGTTATATTAGGGTCTGCAAGGCATGCAAGGTAAGCAGCTGAGCTAAAACCCAGCTCAGGAGGGCCCTTCTCCTTCCTTGTGATGGTGGAGAAACATCAGCATGTTCAAAGCTGGATAACTGAACCCTTACACACCTGCAGAGATTATCGAAGGTGGTAAGAGCACAAACTCTTTTTTCTGGCATGTACAGATTAATTAAAATGTCTGACCAAAATGCCCAAGTATGACAGATAGAGCCACACCTCATCTATATTTTCCTTCTGCTGATGAGGTAGCAGCGATCTGCAGTTTGAGTTTTTGAACTGAAGAACTAAATGCAGTGCGAATACTAAGCAGGACTGTCCATTCAGTTAGATTCCTTTCCTTCCAACATGACTCTCCACCAGCTCCAGCAAATTCAGGCCAGAATAAAACGATGTCATTAAATCAGGCTGAATATATTGGTGGCTCTGGTACTTCTTTGGGTGTTGAAATCCCAACATGGGATTTCTCCAGAAATGAAGGAGCAGTTCAGTTACAGGATTGGGGTCACATCTCCAAGCACAGAGCATGTGCACCAGCGATGGCAGTACAAGCTGACAGCTGTAATATATTTTCTCTCACCAGAAAAAAAAAATGCTATTAAATGAGCAAAAAACTTTGCACAACGTGTGCCACCATTACACCGGCATCAACCCAGAGGCTTAGAAACACACAGAGGCAACATCCCTGGAAACCACTCTTTTCCTCCCCGGGATCCCACCCATTGCCTGTCCTCTCCAAGGAAGAGGCAAGAACCGCGTGTGTGTGGAGAGAAAGGCGTTTGTCCAAATTACCTTATTTATTCATGGGCCTTCCTTAATAGTAATGGTAAGAATAGTAAATCCTGTGGGAGCAATGTAACTAATTCATGCGCGGATGTGCAAATGGGCAATTTGCAAACTAATTGCCCACACACAATATGCTGTGCAGACAGGTTGTCCGAACACTGGCTCTGCGTACTTTTTGTACGCGGCGGCTGCCTGGTAAGAGGCGGTTGAAATGCTTTCTGGGCAGACAATGGGCTTGCTCAAGTGTGCAACTATTTCGGAGGGAAGCTATCCCGCCCACCCCGGGTGGCGAAGGTTTGTTCTGCCTGCGTCCAGCTGCCGTGTTGTGCCACGAAAATACAGGGGCCATGTGTGGGACAAAACAGTTTTGCCTTATTGCCTCTGCCGGCTCAGAAGGACGCAGAGAATATCAGCAGCATATGGGCCTCGGGGGATTTCAGCCATTTAACAAACATTATATGCTCCATAACAAAACAACAATATTTTGGTACTTAGATCAACAAAATAACTAAATTAAATTCCCTAGACGGTGAGGGCTGGTATGCTAATTGGCTTGCCTTGTGGATTTTGTATGCGGCTCCCCAAGAAACAGATTGGCCCATTTTTCAGGCAACCGATTGTTAATTGGAGTAATGAATAGCAGGCTGAAGGGGCTGATCACTTCGCTTGGTAAATTCAAACCCCTGTTATTCATGAGGACAAGCTAGAGGTGAAGTGGTTTTCATGGGAGGTGGGCAGGCAGGCTGGTGCCAGGTCAGCCCAAATGCATTTTTCTTGCCCTTTATGCTGTGAACACAAGGGAAGGTTTAGCACCTGATTCCTCCATCCCTCTGGGATGCTGTGCTCTTCAAACAGCTGAATCGCCCGTGAGAAGGGCTTCCCCCATTGACTGCAGAAGGCCAGCCAGTACCTTTATTGAGCAGGCCTCTGCAGATCTCCTGCTCTGGCTCTGTGGTCCCTAATACAAGCAACCTCTACCACCTCCGGGAAAGTCCTCGATTTTGCTATGCTTTGCTTCCCTGGTAGCTCTGATGGGCTGGACAGAAGGGCTTGAGGGGCAGGAGCATGCTGGTGCAGCCAGGTCAGCAGGACACAGCTCCGAGGCTTCTCCCTTCGTTGTCCCAGCTCCTGCATCCTCAGCGGGCCACACAGCCACTGCTGCTTCCCCTTCCCACTCACTCACCAGCAGTGGTTCTGGTTCCCCACTCTCCCAGCTTCCCAAGTTGGTTAGAGGAACACTACTGGGGTGTGGGGAAGGTGAAGCTTGGGGTCTTGTCTGCTCTTTGATCCAGAAGACCCAGCCCTCAAGCCCGCACTGGCAAGGATGAAGGCTGTTACCTTGTTTCCCACCCCACTCTCTCCAATGCCTGGCTTTGATTTCAAACAGAGTGTGAAAATGCTGAGCCCTCTCTGTTCCCGCAAACTTTGCTGTAAGCCAAGCTCTCAGCATCTCCCCAGGGCTGAGCAGCCCTCTTCAGACCAGGCTCTGTGGTGGCACACAGGGCATCTGAATGCTCTTCTGAGCAAGTTTCCTTGCAACTGCTTTCTGCACCAAGACCTGAGGTAATGACTGCCTGAAAATCATGGCCAAACTATTCACCAAAGACTATACTCAGAAAATTTTAGAAATGGGTCCTTTTAGGGTATTTCAAGCACTATTCTGCAACTGATGAGCTTTTCAGTTCGTTAGCTGAACCAAAAAATAGCTTTTCTAAATTCACAGTTACCCAACCAAAATATTTTATCTTGTTAATACATCATCTGTCCAGACAACTACAGTTATACATTCTAATAAAATGCAGCAATTGTTTCAGTTGCTCATTCTCCAACAAATGCACAGGTTCGGTTTCATGTTGAGCACGAAGGTGGCTCAAAGCAGCACACAGGTGCCTAACGTCAAAACTCACTTCTGAAAATCTCACTTACAGCATAATTTTTCTGCATCATGATACCAAAGTAACTGAGCTCATCAGAGAGACTAAGATTACATTTTGCAAGAAGAAACTTATTTTCATAAATTATGTTAGAAGACAGGTAGGTGACCCCATTTACTGAGAAAAAACATGGCACAAGAGAAGACACTCTATATTCAAAAGCAATTAATGTTTTTTAGTGTCTGCATTTCTGGGTGCCCAAGGTGGGTGCTCCAAAAGGCCCAGTCCTCAAAGGGCAGGGAGGCTGGTTTTGGAAAAAAAGTCTTCTTAAAGTGCCTCAGGTTGAAAAGCAGAGATTTCCTATGTTTGCTTCTCTGAGCTGATCATAACTATTCATCCACGCATTTCTGCATTCACCCTGGCATACGAGTGCTTTATAATCGACACTGAATTTATCACTGGGGCACTAGAAAATATGTTCATTTTATAGGAACTCAACCACTGAAAATTAGTTTGCTTCTTCAAGGAACCTTAGAAATACTGGAGAACAGTCCTGCAGCTCCTGAAGCATAAATGATTGAAGGCTAACAACAGGCTGCCACTAATATTTATTTGTCAGTAGTTGGTGCAAGACATGAAAAAACTAACTGAGAATACTTCTTTTCTTTCAAAGGTGCACGATGATTATTTCACACGCAAAACTTTAGGCACCTCCTAACAAATGAGAGGTTCACAGTGTTTCAGAGCGGAAAAGTGACTTTCTGGATCATTCTCCCTTATGAGACTCTAAGCATTCATCACCAATGTAGAGGGTCAGGCAAAAACACATGGAGGACTGGGAGCAGTGTACTCCTCCTAAAGGGGAACTGGAACAGCACAGCACCTCCAGAAATGACTCTCTGGGCATGAGAAGAGACATTCAGTGAAGAAGAAAACAATACTGCACTTGGACCTGATGCAGATTTTTAAGCTGGGCATAGTCCTCCGGATACAATGCCACATTTTTGAAGGGACCCTAAATTAAAGTCGAGGTTTGTTTCTGATGTGTTCCTCTGCAGCTTCTGAGAAAAATACAAGAACAGCACCTGTGAACAGCTATTTACATCTCCCTCTGTAAAGCTGACATGAAAGTTTCATAGAGCAAAACCCACAGAGCTCTGTCTCAGACATCCATGGCTTCAGCTCCTCTTGTTGCTCAAGGCAGGCAGTGTCAGAGAAGGCTGTGCTGCCTCAGACAGCACTGTTACATTGAAATGGGCCTCTAGAGGTAGTTTTTGCTCTTTAATCTGACCCATTCACATTTTTGTACAATGGAGAAACATGTGCTAGTAACTCTTCAGGTCAGATTTAATTTTAAGATTGGATACCTTGGGTTATATACATAGGGGGGAGTCGGCAGCCAGCTTTATTTCTAGATTTCCATTTCTACACATATTGAGCAATAGAATATTGTCAATATTAAGCAAAGACAGTCACCTTCAGTTTTCTGTTCTTCATAATTTTAAATTGCTTCTAACATGCTTTACATAATAATAATTGAAAATATCGTAAGACACACAGAAAATTTGTTATGAAACTAAACAGTGTGAAAACAAATAATCATGCGAAGATGCAAATCATCGCACAAAACCCCCAACTACTGCCTGTAGTCAGCAGCTGATTACTAAGGGCATTTTTCAGAGGTTGATACTATCTAGGCTTTTGTTCATGACCTGGAAGATGGGATGCAATATACTCTTGGCAAATTTGCACTCTGCACCAAGCTGGAGGGCAGGGCTGCTCTTCAGAGGGACATGGACAGGCTGGAGAAGTGGGCTGACAGGGGACTCACGAGGTCCAGCAAAGGAACATGCCCCAGGACAGACAGAAATCCCCACGCAAGGGGACAGACTAAGGGCTAGCTCCATGGAAAAGCCCCCCAGGGCCAAGCTGACCAGGTTCAGCAGCATGCTCTTGCAGCAAAGAAAGCCAACCATGCCCTGGGCCATATCAGCAAAAGGGGAGCCAGCAGGAGAGGGAAGAGACCCTACCCCTCCATGCAGCACTTGTTGTTCAACCTGGAGAAGGGAAGGCAAAGGGGAGAGCTTATTGCTATCTGCAGCTACCTAAAGAAGAGAAGACAGAGCCAGGCTCTTCCCCGAGATCTTCAGCGACAGCACAAGAAGTGATGGGCGCAAGCTGGAACATGGCAAGTTCCTATCAGGTATCAGGAAACAAATTTCACCTTATGGGTGGCTCAGTCCTGGGACAGGGCCCAGAGAGTCTCCATCCTTGGAGATACTAAAAACTCAACTGGACAAGGCTTTGAGCAACCTAATCAAACTTCAAATTTGGCCCTAGTTTGAGCATGGGAACCTCAAGAGGTCAGTTTGAAGCTAAATTATTCTAGGTTTCAAATATCATGCACAAAATGTTTTTCAAAACCAGAGCATTTTTACCAAAAGCTGCTTTTTTGAACCTTAACGTCATACATCATACAGTAATAGCTCTCAAAAGCTCTATAGAAGAGGTTGGGATCAATATTCTGCGGAGGAAGCAGAATGATAAGGTGAGAAAGGACTGTCTTCTCCCTCCGAATATTCACAATTGACTCCAAGATTATGACAAGATCATAAAAATCTTTATTAACAAAAGCCTAGTCAAGGCACGGGCTGTCTATTCAGCTAGACAAACCTGTGCCACTTGACAACCTGTTTAGCTAATGAATAATATACATATTTGAACAAACACTTTGCCCACACACTCACTGGTAGAACACACATTTCCGACTGCCTGGAAACCCATCCCTAACATGAGACACAGGGAACAATTCCTGAAGTAGCAAGTTGTTTTCACTTTACTCATCCTCCCCACCCATTTTTTCTTCAAAACAATCTTCTTGAAGGTATTACAGATAATATTCAACACAGTGCTATGTGACAGCCCACAGATGGATGCATTTCCAATGAATCTGGAGAAGTTAAAAATGCACTGATAGCAGACATGAAAAAAATCTGGGGAATTCTCCTTAATTAGATTACACTCTGTGCACCCTGTCTGTATGAATGAGGACACAGCAGTGGAAACCGCCTGACAGAGTTGTTAATACAACTGCTAGGGTCTGTAGTAGCAGACATCTGTTTTAAAGCCGTGATCCAAATCTGCCCCTAGAGGCCAATCAGCGGGGCTTTGGACTTCGGTCTAAAACATTAAAAGCAAAATTCATACTTGCTGGGAGCAGGTGCAATTCCAATAAACTCACCAGATTTCAACATCACCCTAGATTTCAAACAGTTCCTACAGTCTGTAAGTGAGGCACAAGTGCAAGGAGAAATAAACTTATTCATTATAAAATGTTCAAATATCAGCAGGGTGTAGTAATGCTGTTCCCCAGCCTAGAAATGTGTCTCAATAGAGTGACCGAAGTGCAAAGCACACTTGGACCCTACTTGCTGCCCTACAAGTCAAGGGCTTGAGAATTTTGCTTTATTTTCTCCTCATGCTTAATTTTCTTGCATACAGACATGCACGAGGAGATATTCCCTTGCCTAGAAGAGCAATAAAAACAATTTTACTTTTTTTCCCCTGAAAGCAGAATCAATTCACGTTTTATTGCAGTAATCCAAGGCACAGGTCAAATATGGAGGGGGCAGAGGGGGAAAATCTGGAAATGATCCTCCCATACGTCACTGCAGACAACAGGCACACACCTCAGTATAAATAAATAACTGCTAAGCCATCCCCATTCATGTTTCTAATTAGTGCAACCTATTTAACAAATAGACACATAATATAGGTCAATTATGTAGGTCATGATAAATTTGTGAAGAACTTCAGCCTGTAGGGCACCAAAAAGACCACGTTGAGGCAGCATTTTCAAAGTTACAGCTCATTTCTGCGCACAGCTTGCCAACAGCAGCGAGGAACAGCAGAGACCTGCTCGGTTTTTCTGTTTTGTGGTACTACAGCCACAACCACTAACGGAAACATCAGTGACATCCCCTGGGAGTTGCCCTCTGTGATACGATCATGGAGCGTGGTGGAGCCCATCCAGAATTTATTCTAGACAAATCCAATGCAAAGCCTCTAAGATCACCTGTTATACCCTACTATATTGCAGAGCAAGAGCAAATTATACTTACTTGGCCCAATTCTAGAGTGCTTCAGAGTTTGAACTTATTGCCACACAATACCTTTAGCTCAAAAAAAAAATCCTGGAAGGCAAAAAGACATATGACTTCAGACCACATAAATCGTTGGAGCATCATCAGAAAAGCAAAGACAGAGCTAGAAAAGCAAAGTAGTCAGTGGAGGGCCTACATGTGAATATGGCAAAGGCATGTGTTGATCCTGATTTCCTCAGAATAGGAGGCTTCTGTGATTGTTTTGCCCACGTGCTCCCCCTCCAAAACTATTGAACCAGTTACTAGTTTCAGCCACAATTGCCAGAAACATAAATGTCTCAAAAGACGTTTAATTTCTATGAGTTTGTCAAAAACTGGTGGGTATCCAGAGGAGATGGAGAAATCTCTCATTTATGCTTTCTGTCGGAAAGGAAATGGCAACTCAGCATTTACCTAGTACGCTTGACCATGGCCCTCTGACCAGGGACAGATGCAGCTCCAGAGAAGCAACAGTATGTGCCAAGTCCTGCCTTGCTAGAAATTTTGGGGAGGAATGACGAGGAACCACAGTGGAGGGCATCAGAGAGCAGCAGGTGCCATGTGGGGTTTCAGGTAAGTGAAGGGACTGCAGAGCTACCTATCCTGCTCAGGGATACGGGGAGGACGCGGGGATGGAATATCACAGCAAACGTTACAGGTGTGTGGTTTGCAGCAGGGAGATAAATGGGTTGTGGGACTTGGATCCAGAGGGAAACAAGCTTAATGTTCACTGTTCAATGAACATCACATTTTTCTGCTAAAAATTTGTTGAGATGGAGAAAATGGATCTTGGATGGGAATTTGAGCTGTAGGTTTAGTTACTATTACCTTTCCTTAGTATTTCCAAAATATTTTTCTTCTTCATGCAATCCCAACTCAGCCTGCCATGGGACAGGACTTCTGGCTTCCTGGACTGCTGTTAGCAGAGGAACTCCAAAATCTTCAAATGAAATATCTCAGGGAGTTACCTGAGGTACTCTTTTGTACCTTAAACATGCAATAGTATTAATTGCATTATTAGTTAAGTGGCTGGGGAGCATCTGGGTCCCAGGACACAGCTGGGAACTGAGATACAGAGCAACAGCAGTTGGGAGGCTGGTGCCTGAGCACCCGTGGGCTGCTACACCAGCTTCAGTGGCACCAGCACCAGCCACAAGCCGGGAACTGACTCCTCACCCCTTTGAACTTCCCAAACCTGTGCTGCTGCATGGAAGAGCCAGTCCCCAGGCAGGGCAGGGGCGGCAGCACCAAGGGAAACATGCTCTGCACAGGGAGCCTTAATTAACTGTGCAGCTCTCAGACGTCAGATGTTCAAAACCGCACATGTGCATCCGGGTCCACGTAAGGCAGCCCGAACTCTATCGCTGGCCACATGTCGGCTGGCTGAACTCCGGCGTGCCTCTCTGAGGATGTGAGGAGATGGAGCATTTTGTGTAATTTGGCATATGTTACTACCTGGCTTTTACAAAACAACATACCAATCTTGTGCAGTTCATGGGTACACCGTGCCAAAAATACTGGCCTTGTATTTATATCTATAATATAATCTTGTTTGCAATAGTCATGACTGAACTGGTGAAATAACCTTTTAATTATACACTTTCTCATATTTGTACAATTTGTCTTTGATCACTATTTATTAATTCTCATTCAGACATCCAACACAATTGTTCTTATAACACTGGAGTGACAGCGATCATTTCCCAAATAACTGGTTCCCAATAACCTGCATTCTAGCTCAGGTATGATATACATATAATACACCACGCTATGAATCTACATGTGCATGTATAAGTAATATATATAATACATAGACATCATACTTGAAAATTTGTTACAAACCTCAGACTACATGGCTTGAGTTAATCCTAGGAATGACCACAGTACTGCGTGTGAGAAAGTCTCAGGAACAAATGCAAAACCTTTTAAACCATCTACACTCACTCCCTCTCAGGGCCCCAGATGAGGCAAGGGGGTTTCTAAGAACAGACTAAGAACTGCTCCCCATGCACATAAATGACGCTTTTCACAGGAGGAAAAAAAAAACCAACCAGCATTACATTCCCATTCTTTGGGATCTCTAATCCTAACCGCAGCACTGTTTATGAACATGTATGCAAGATATTTCAACTATGAGAAATAAACACTGTACTATTTTGCCCCGTCCCTGGGGAAATGGTGTTCCTGATAAAATACTGCTCTCTGCTGGCCTGGCCTGCTTTTCCACGAGGGCCTCACTTCCCACAGTCTTCCATCTTCCCTAGTGAAAAGGGGAAAGACCACCTTGTTTTGCTGGCTCTTTAATTGCATCTTTTAGCAATAGGTGACAGGAGCATCTTTCATTTAGGATTGAAAAACATTATATTTCTAAGGAAAACAATACTGAGATCACATAAATCTTTTGTCTTGAAGAAAAAAAATCCAAGTAGTCCTTGAACCTGAGTAACTCTCCAGAAGTCTTCTTGTTTTCTTGCAGCTTGAAAGAAGAAATAGGCTGTTCATGTAGCAGGCTCCCCATTGTAACGAGCCCAGACAAGAGTATATTCGTAAACATATGGGACTGAAGTCCTGTTCTGGGTTTCGGGAAACTTGCTCCTAGGTGGGAATTTTCACAGCAGCCCCAAATCCCGGTGACAACCACAGGATTTGAGATGGGGCTCCCTGGTCTTTTACTTTAAAGGACAACTCCAGGCCTGGGTAGCTCCCTGGCCCAAAACTTGTAGCATCTCTACTCCCTATCCCTATCTTTTGTTGTTTTAGCAAAAGGGTATCTATCACTCAGACCAAAGCTAACTGAAAGCCAGCTTATTTGCATTGAATTTACCTTCACACTGCCACTAGGTATCGCTGTGCTACAGCTGGTATAGCAATAACCATAAAAACTGACAATTTTTAATCTGTCAGTATCTCATATTTTGGGTCAGAATAAGGTGATGCCAGGCTGCAGGCTCGCCAAGACCAGCCACCCATGCCCAGCTGCAAGTGTCATTCTCCCCTCAGTCCCAGGGATAAAGAGTATTTACCCAGGATTCAGGCTGCACCTTTGCTGAGGTTCTCCTGTCTATCTTCTTCCCGATGGGTTTACAGCTCCTGAGATGCTGTGACCAAGAGGAGTGCTACAGCAGCAATTTTGGGATGAACACCTATAAGAATTACCAGACTGCTCTCAGCTGTTTTTTTTTCCAAGCTGCCTGCAGACTCAGACAGGTTTCTGTGGAGAAAACACACTAGGTGTCAGGGTCTCGCTTACAAACTAGGAGAGCTAGAAACTAAATATAGATTCTGTTGCAATCACATCATGGGGTAGCCACAAATCTTAAAGATTTTAAGTCTTTGTGCCCTAATCTGCCTTTGCAGGATTCTTTCATTAATAGCACGATTCCTTTTAAACATAATTAAACAACATTAAAGCAAGTTAGAAAAATAGTTGGAAAGATCATTTACCTGAGTAAAACAGGGAGTTTGATTTGAACCAGTAACCACCATTTGAAATTCCTCAATGCCTGCTACCCACAGGGCTGGGAAAAAAAAAACTAATTTACTTTCCAAACACTGCTACGAGGGAGTCATTTACTGGAATAAATAACACCCTGGGAGACTCTGCACTCATTCCTACAGCAGGGTCCCTCAGCACAGATGCCTGCACCCGCACGGAGCTGTGGAAGCGACAGCAGGGCTCACCGGCAGGACGTGAGCCTCTTGCATGCAGCCAACAGCATCACGGCTTAGACCTCTGCTCTGCATCTGATTTCCAAACATCCGTCTCCATCTCTTTTCTTCATGCCTCCTGTTTGCTGCTGAGCGCTCATGCATCCTCTCTCCCAAACCGCCTCTCCTCATTCTTCCAGACGGGGTGAAGCAGCAAACTGCTGCAGGAGTAATTTTAGCTGGTGAAAGACAAAATGATCTCGGTGGAAGATGACCCATTAAGGAAGTTACTCAAGCAGAAAAACTGGTAGGGGAAGACGAGGCATGGAGAAAAAAAACCCAAGAGCAGCTACCCAAGGGTGTCCTTTGCTCACATCTACCAACGCTTTCTGCCTCAGAGCTGGACCAAACTCGCAGGTGAAGCGTTCTTGCCAGGGCTGGCTCTCGCAAGGGGAGCAGAGGGTGTCGAGCAGTCCTGCCGGCCGTTTCTTTGGTGACCTTGTCCCAGGGCTACAGGGCCTCTCCCCTGACCTGCACAGGCCCCGGTCTGCTCCCCAGCTGCCTTCTGCCGGGCAGCCGCTGCCCGGCACCTCCTCCCCCCTCCTTCCCTCACCTCGGCGGCTGTTCCTCTCACACCTTTGCCTCACACCTCTCTGGTTTTGTGGCGTTTTGCCCTTTTTTAAGTACATTTTCCCCGGGGCGCCACCATTGAGGGGCTCCGCTGGGCCTTGCCGGGGGGGCTGCTGCGGACCCCGCCGTGTCCGGCGCGGGGCAGCCCCGGCCTCTCCTCACGGAGGAGCCCCCGCGCC
>WAAD01018422.1:34922-61720 GCA_013389945.1 Fregata magnificens | reverse complement strand
CCACTTATAACTGGGGTAACAATCACAGAAAATGCAGGAAAACAATGAATCAGATCCTTTTAATGCTGTTTGAATTATTTCTGCTTGAGCCACTCCCTTTCTGCTTAAAAGAAGGAATCTGGCTCTCTGCAGTTGTTAGCTTAGTGTTTTTAGAGCATACTAAATTCATACATATAGATACAAAAATAGTTTTGAAGATTTTCTTTGTTCTTAGTATCTGGAATAAAAATACTGAAGGAAAGAACAGGTAAAAAGGAGATGCCTGCAGCATTTTCGTAATGAATGACATTGCAGCAATGCCACTACAGAATATCACACTTGTTTATGGATTTGCAGCTATCTTTTCATGTTAGATAGAGGAGAATCAGCTAAGTATGGGGAATTTGTTCTTCGCCTCCTGAGTCAGATGCAAATGAAATGCATGCAACTCACTCCAAACAGCCTTTTTTAAAAAGTCCTTTTGATGTTCTCTTGTTATGAGTGAAAAAGTATATTATTATTACCACAATGTACTTATAACAACATGGATATTTAAGGTACTATCTGGTTTTTAAATGGATTTTTAAAAAGCTTTAAGTGAGAAACCTCAGGCAAAATAAAGGAAGGTTGACTTGGTAAGATCCTTCACAACACTTCAAAGACAGAAACAGCAATCTTTCAAATTAATTTCTTATCTGAATTGAAGAAGGTAGTCAAGAATAGACTGGCGGCAATAATTGAGCTTTATTCTGTGCCAGTGAAGGTAAGAAAACAGGACTGAATTGGATTTTTCAAAAAATGTACATCTTTCTGAATGTAGTGATTCTATTAATGGAAACAGTAAAGGTAGAGACCTCTATAATGAAAATCGTTTTGAATTTTCAAAATCCAGTGAAAGGTAATGCAATTCAACAGCATTTTACGAGAGAATGGAGAAACAAAATGTAATGTCAGTTTGAGAAGATCAAGTGTTATATTTTTAGAAATAAACTTTTCTGAAGAAGTTGAACAGAGAGGATGCAAATTGCTTTTGCCTGTGGGCTTGAAACTCGCGTTGCATGGATCTGACCAATAGGAAGTATTTGCTACTTTTCTTTAGAACTTTATCACTATTCCTCCGAGACAGAGCTATTAAAGGAGGTGCCCTTTAGTGTGTCCTAATCTTTAAAGGTGCTGAGATCTTGTAACTCTCTGTGAATCAGCAGAGGATTACAGATGGTGTTTACTGCATTAGTCTTTATATCCAGTCAGGGCAACACAACCACTCATATACTCCGCCTATTAGAATTTTTCACCTGTGTCTATATATAGCATTTTCTGAAAAGGTATGGAGATGAGTTGTCTGATTGGTCTAGAGAAGGCTAGAGAGTTTTTCTTGCTCTAGAAGTGCAGCTAAGTAAAGTCAGGTAATAAGATCAGCTATTCTTTACTGCTACAGGTATTGAACATCACAAATTGCCGTACAGTGGGACTGCCAAGTTCCAAAAGAGTATTAAGTTTGTAGGATGCTTTTTTTTGACACCCACTTCGAATACCACTATTTCATTTACAGCGTAGGATGTACCCCAATGCTCTAGTTAATTAGGAACATGCAAGATAGGCCCCAAAAAATGGAGGTAAACAAACTTAATGCTGGCCTTCTGTTCACATTCCTTACAGCTGAGGAGTTGTTCTTTAACAGCAAAATTTCAAAAAGTATATCTGCATTATTTGGGACCAGAACTCCTGTTATAAACAGACGTATAAACAGAGGTATGAAGGAGGTTGACTCTCACTAGACTCAAACTTCTAGACATACTGTCCTCTTGAAATGGAGATATCTGTATTATGTAATTACGAAAATTCCACTTATGACCTTTTAGAGAACACCTTTTTCTCTTCAGCTCACAGTAATCTCCATGTAGAATATGACTTGAGAAGTTCTCCACTAGGAATGTCTCAAAAAATTAAATCGTTTACTTGCTGTGTGTTTGATAAGCTAGACAGAGGCTGTAGCTGAATATGCTCTGTATCAAATAGGAGTTAGTGATGAGGAAAGCATTTGTAACCCACTGTGTGTGGTTATCAAATAATTTGGTTTGGCTTTAAAACAGAGACTACTTTGGCAGTCTATTTGGGAGTGCCCTGCTAGCTCTTCATTTCTTAAAGTGCTTGTTTAAAACATCTCAAATATTAATTGATGTGAGTGTTGGTGAAGTAATTTGAGCTGTAGATCTTCAGTAACATGCTATTTCACTTGACAGCTCTGCATTACTATGGTAAGTACCATTGCACACGTTTTAGGGAAATGTTTGTTCACTGTGGCCAATGCTGCTCTGATGTGTCTAGACCGTACTGAACATGGCACCAGCGCAGTGGGAAGACCGGTGCCGTAGGGTGGGGTTTCTTAGCTCTCCCATGATCAACAGCTTTAGAAAGCAGACCTTCATTTCACCTTTAAACTACTTTTTATAGCAGAGGAATACACAGAGGAATATACCTTTTACAAGAGGAATCTTTGAAACTCTACACATCAAATAAGCTGTGGAAATCAGTAGTTTGGGGAAAATTTGGGGAGAATAAGGTTGTTTTAACAGCAGTTGGGCTGGTGGCTTCGATAGCAGAAAAAGCCAGTGGTTGCCAGAGGCTGGACACATGCAGAACCATAGAGAAAAGGGAAAACTTACAAGATCAATTTCTTACATCCCACCATGGCAAATGCTGATGCCTGTGCTTATGCTGAAGCAAGTGACCCAACAGGGGGACTTGAAATGACGTGTATGTGCCGTGTCCACAGCACTGAGGCTGCAGACAGTATATTTTATTCGGAGAGGGAGCGCTGAAAAGTGAGTTTTCTAGAACTGTTTAAGAAGAAGCAATATCGTTGTTTTGTATTGGAAATGAGAATGGGAAAAAACATGATCTCAAAGTAAATAGCTTTGATTTAGTACATATATTTGTACCATTTGATTTTAATATATTTAACAAAATTCTTACTTAAATATAGATTTATTATTAGAGGGAGGCATGAAAAGCAGTTTACATATGGATTTTATTGTTTTTCTTAACGCAAAAGATTTGAAACAGTATTTCAGGTGACTAACAGATTCTGAAATGGTTGAGAAACAGGCACATATGTACTAGCTATGCCATTTGATATGACTAACAGGATCTAGCCATTTGGATTAGAATTATTAAAAATTGTTTAAAAATTTAATTTGTAATAAAAATTGGGCAGGGGCAAAACTTTACATGTCGTTGCTGAAAAGCTGCCTTTCTCAGCCTTAGCTGCTAGAGGAAGCAAAACCAGGCCTAAACAAACAACTAACAAAATTGAACCTAAATACTGTCTTGAAGTGTATCAATTCCAAGCTCTGATGCTAAAGAAAGAATATGAGTGAGCTGCATAAACGAAGTATAGGCTTGTTTAATTTGCAATGAAATGAAGGTGGGAAGGACAGTGAGTGCACTGGAGGATAGGTTTAGAAATCAAAATGATTTTGGCAAAATAATTAGGATGGCATTCAGAAGGAACAAGGGCAAGGTAGATAAGTGTTATCACTAACAAAAAATGAGGAAAGGTGATGAGGCAGCAGCCCTTCAAAAAGGAAATTGGAGAACACTGGGCTAGAAGATAAACTTCAGTTAAAAAAACCCAAAAAAGTAATGCTGTTGTGAGAAAGGGAAACAGCATTCCGAGATGCCTATATGTGAGAATAGTGATGGGTGATAAATACAGCCAGTTGAGCAGCTCACCACTGAGGCAGTCTGCCCCTGCACACACAGACGTTATAGATACAGACACGAGTGAGCAGCACAAAGTTGTTGGCCACACAGCCTGGAGCCCTGGGAACCTGGAGAGGGCACACACCAGAGATCTGGGCACAACTGGAAGCATCTCCTTTAAGTTAACGAGTCTATAAAGTGTTCACAGCTTCTTTGCTCTGTGACTTTGCAGTTTTCCAGTTCTTCATTTACATGTGATATTGCCTTCACTCGCCTCAGCTGCCTCTTTATCCGGACTCAGCTGGTGTTTTCCTTTCCGTATCCACCCGTGGCTACTTTCCACAACCTTCCTTATCTCTTTCAATTCTGCTTAGGTGGCAAATACTGTTCTCACTGACGGGAGGGGATTCAGCCACTGGCTACTCCTGCTCGCTGTTGCCCTTGGCAACAACAGGATATTTGCGGTATAATAGAGCATTAATCTGTCTGCTCAACGCAGCTTTGGTAAAGCTCAGCTGGATTCTGTCCCAGGCTTGGGTATTGCCCTTAAGAAAGATGTAAGTAATTGGAGACAGTCTGGAGAAGACACTGAAAATGATCAAATATGTCCAGTAAGGAAAGATCAGAGGATCTTGTGTTCTTTGGCCTGAGGAAGACTGATGGGGCACACGATAATAATCTGCAGCTGAGTAAAAGGCTGCCATGAACTCAAACAGTTTGCTATCTGTGCAAAGGGGGGAGGATAAAAAGTAATGAGCTTAAATCAGAGCAAGAGAGATTTTAGCTAGATATTGGGAAAGATGTTCTAATGGGAAGTGATGTACTGGCAGAGGGACTGCCAAAAGAGACAGGAGTAGTCTTGGTCAGGCATTTGTCGGTGGAATTACAAAGGATGAGGTGATCTCTCACGGCTCTCCTAACTGTGCTTTCTTTGATTCTGTAACTCTACTGTTTTTGTTTCTCTCCTTATTTTACTTTCTTTTAGAATAGTAACCTGTATCCTAATATCTTGAAGTTTTGGGAGATTTTTTTTGTAACAGAACATGTGTATTTACAAGGATCCACAGGAAAGTTATTTTCCTATGGTCACTGTGTGGTGACACCTTTAAATAAGGGAGACACCTGCTCTCAGTGAGCCTTTCTTGCTGGAAAGTAGGATGGGTGATACTGTAAAATATAACCAGGAAAAAAAAAATTATGTTTGTGGCCTGCAGTTAAAGCTTCATTTTAAGCAGAGAGAAGGATGTTGGCCTGCAGCCCTCTGGGTGAAACAGAGGCAGGAACGACACCTGGTGTTCAGAATTTTTTACAGAATTTCTTGTATGGGATGGGGACCAGCAGCCTGAGTAGAGAAGAGGCAGAGGTTTGTGCAATGGACTAAGAGCTTCCAGAATTGCTGCTGAGCTCTGTGGATTATCAGCAGGATACCACTCATCTCACAAGTGCATTATGAGTTTATTAGTATTTGTGAACTGGTTGGATACTGTTGCAAGGAGCCTCATAGAAAATCCCATAATAATTTCCTTGAAGGAAGGGCTTTACAATTTGCAGAAAACCACCCTGAGGTCTATAACCTAAACTTTTGATGGTGAGTAGAAAAAATAGCCATTTATTGAACGTTGCCCTTTCTATACGTTGACTCAGGCATGGGCTCTGCAGAGACAAGGCAGATGTAACTAAAGGCTCTCTCAGACTGTGTATACAAGCTAACCTTAATTCTGGCATCTTCTGATTTTTTTCAATTCAATTCAATTCAAATTCAAAAATATCCAGCCTGAATAATATAGAGACAGGGCTAACTCAAGGCAGCCATCAAGGACAAGAGACTGCTGGGGGAAACAAAATTGCCTTACCTTTTCACCCTATGCTGCAGAGCAGGAAAGCCAAACAGTCTATGTGTTCCTGCTGCTGAGGAAGCAACAGCATGTAGCAATACCTACTCCTGGGCAAAGCTGGCTGCTCCAGCTGGAGCAGCACCCATCAGCCCCTTTACTTGGCAGCAGGAGAGCAGCAAGCCTAGCTGCCTGCTGTCCTGCCTGGCAGCTCCCTCCTGCTTCCCATGGCAGGCACATCAAACATCTCACCAGTCTCTTGCCCCAAATCTTCTGTTTTGCCCACGCTGTGGCCAAATGGAGGACCACTACGCTTCAGCTTTGATGTCTAGCTCCTCCTAACCTTTTCTGGTACTGACAAATAGCCAAAGCCCAGTCACGGAAGTGGGCCAGTCATGGAAGAGCCCAGTGGAAGTATCAGAGCACAGTCACGTTTGAAACGTGTTGAGGCTGAGGAGAGCAAACTCGCTCACCTTCACTGCACCCAAGCTGTGCAAGCAGCAGTACAACTGCCTGCAACTGCTACCATCGCTCAGGGGTTATCTGTGCAGCTGCTTGTGCATCTTCCCACCGCCCCCACCAATTAATCAGAGGCTTTGCATGTTCAGGCTTGTTTGACCCCTGGTGAAAGTCTTACAGAAAAGCCAGGGTATGTGGGAATGTGGAGAGAGAGTACTTAAGAGAGAAAGGAGAAATGGTAGAGCAAGGGAAACTTTCAGAGCAAAGAGATAAGGCTGAAAGAAGAGGTTAAGCTAGGAAGGGGGCAAGGGAAAGAAAGAAAAACACAGCTCCTGAGTTATGAAGTAAAAATTAACCTCATAAATAGACATATTCAGCAGCCTTCTCTGAATCAGTTAACTCATTAACTCAGCCAGAAGAACAACTCTGGGCTTCTTTATGCCATACAGCTTGAATGATAACATCTCTGCAACTTGGATGCAGTGCACAGTGGGCCTCAGAACCTGCTCTGTGGATTACGTCTGACACACCTGGTTGTAAACAGAGCAAGATGTAGTGAGGACTGTGGGGTTTCAAGGTATTATTTTACATCACGCAAAAGACACGAAAGCTATTTCTGTTCCCTCAGCCTTGGGGTGCCTTTATGGGATGACCTAGTAATTAAAAAAAAAAAAAAATCTGGATTAAGTGGCTATAAACTTCTTTTATTCAGTTCATTTTTCAATCTGTAATAAGATTCCTCATGAATGGGTGGAAATAAGTTAGGCAGATCCTACCAGATCTATCCCAGGTAGCTAACCTACTCTTGCACTTGAAATCCACTTGTAAGGAAACAATAAGCATTTCTGATTTAAATCAAAAAAAGAAGTAGGATTAGGTTTCTGTGTATTCTGTGGTACTTCTTGTATAAAATAGCCGAATGGCTTTTCCTTTACAGACACTGTGGTTTGCTATGTGAGTTCTACTCCTGCTGATCCATTTGAAGTGAAAATATATCACAACCTACTGCTTGTGTTCATTTTATTGAAGTAAATGCAGCAGTCCAATATAATTTAATATGCCCCTGCAGCTAATGAGGGAAGGTGATATAAATGGTGTATTACAAAGACCACCGTGTTACACTCTACTGTGTTGAATGTTTCATTTTAGTTTTTCAACACATAATTTCAAAAGGTGTCTGAAGGTTTCCATGCTAAGGAATAGTCAAGGTGGTTCAAAGGGGAATCCACATAACAAAAATATGCCTCTAGCATTTGTAAAATTATTAGCATAATGAATTTCCTGTTATGTGTTTCTCAAAGAATTAGCAGCACATGAAATACTAGAATGATTTACATATTTTGGCCACTATGTGTCATAATGTAACAAACTTTTTCCAGTCTTTCAAATAAGTCATGAAATATAAATTGTGAATGTTGATTTTTGTGGCAGAGGTTACATGTACCACAGTAAAGTCAGACTTATATGGGAAACACAGAGAACTCACTGTCATTGCAAGCATTTGCTGGCTACCTTTGAAGTCCTTCATGTGGCAGATGACTTTAAACCTTTGAAAAATCTGAAGAGAGATTCTGGCTTCCTTTCTGACCAGTTCCTTACTTTACTTGGTCCCTGTTTGATATTTCTGTGAACTCCAGAGGGTGGTATGTTCCTACCAACCTAGAACTCCATCCTTTTCTCTTCAACTCCTAACAATCTGCCTTTTACTCCACCATCAGCCAAGACTGCCCTGAATAAACTAAAAGCTGGCCTTAATAACCACTGCCATGTCTTCATTCTCCTTCAGGAACACGTGCTTATGCCCTTATTTGTGCCCCGCCTTGTTTGGGCTTCTGGGATATTGGCATTATTTTATCCATGTTCTCTGATTACTCCATTGGGCACAGCTCTAAGTATATGACATCCCTTTCTGTATGACATTGTCTTTGTTAGGCTGCCACCTTTTTTCTACTGACTCTCCAGATGTCTTTGATCATTCTCTGTGAGTGCCAATTTTTATTATCATGATGATTACAGATTTGTTTTGACGTAGCACAAACGTGACAATTTGCACAAACCGAAGCAAAAGTCTCTCTCCTCAAGAGTTTGTAGTGCAAGCAATTCATTACTTGCTCCCTGAAAAACAGAGAAAAACATACTTCACACTCTTAGTCTTCTATTGTATCAGTATCTTTTCCTGTAAAAGGAAACCCTCGTATTTGTTAATTGACAAAGAAACATTATCTCATGAAGATCCACAGTGGTCCTGGATAACAGACTAGTTTCTGTTTTGCTTACAGTTTGTTCCAACATATTATTGGTCTGTGGGTCCATTACATTAACACTATCACAACATGAGGGCTGTAGAGTTTCTATAATTGATCACATACCAAATCTGCTAACTGATCTTCCCCAGGCACTATAAGAGTTGGCATAAAGGACCTGTCCCTTTTTCATGTTCTCTTGGCACAGGCTGAATTGATGATACTCTTGGGAAATAGGAATGAGGAGAGGTGTCCCCCCTGTTTTTGCCAGGGTGCTGCCAGTTCTTTTTAAGGAATGCACAAAGATAGCATAAAACTACCTCTGAACCCCTCTGAACCCCTACCTCTGAACCCCTACCTCTGAACACCTACCTCTGACCACCTCTTGCATGCATATTCTCTTAAACTTTGCAACTAATAGTAGGTGTGTCTATTTGTATTTGTGAGAGTCTGAAGAAGGGAAACAAAAGGAAGATGTGACAAGAGAGAGAAACCTGAAACTCTCAGGCATTCTTCTGCATTGCACTGGAATTAAGACCTTATTCTTTCTGCTTTTAAACTGTGGCAACTGTATTTTAAAATAAACTTTCCTTTCTGTATTAATTGATAAAGTAGTTTCAGATAGATGAAGAAGATTGAGCTCAGGATATCTGCCCGCATTTATTTTTGTTTGGAGGCTAGGCTATCAATTCTTGGCCATGTCAAGGAGTATAGGTGTAGGGATAAGATGTGTATACATGTTTTGCACATGTATGTAGACAGTGGTTTGCTTCCATCTCCATAGACTTCTACTTTTCTTGCCATTTTTATGATTTATTTTATCTCATTGGAACATTTCACTTCAGGGGTCATACCGTCCTCTCCTTCAAAATTCCTGCTTTCTACAGTACTGTAGAGAGAGAAACGCCCTTTAAGCCAGATAACTTTGGTGCTTCTCTGTTTCAGGATTCCTTTGAGGCATCAGAATTCATGGAATAAAACATCATGGTCTTCTGGGCACACAATGACCTCAATTTATTAGTAACAAGGTCAAGGACATCCTGACAAGACTGCAGTGACATTTATGGCTCATGATTTCAATGCCATCTAGTGGTGTAGCGATTTACGCAGCTCCAGCGGTACTGAAGGGGAAGTGAGCAATTTCTCACGCTACTATCCCTGTGTTCCATGACCACGAGGCAGGAATACCTGTAATGAACAGAAAAAAATACAGTGTGATGGATTGTTAGTATTAGTGGAAGAAGATTAAATGGCCCTGGGACAACCGGGAATAAAGCTTGCCTTGACTGGTCTTTATTCAGTTCTTACAAGTGTTCAGGAGTCTCTGCAGGAATATTAATGGTTACTAAGTTTGCCACAATGGTTTGCAGAAACCATTACACAGCCAATTTTCTCTTCTCCCTGTACTTTATAGTGCACATACAACATCCACCTTTCTTACTAATCAGCAAAATGTAATAGTTCACAGAAATTGGAACGAATCAGCAACATCTTCAAGGTTTTATTTACAATGGGCAAACCTGCACATTTGATTTGCACAGCTGCAAAAGGCAGATTGTTCTCCCCTTAATCTTTTCCACTGGCTATTGAGATTGGGTAACTGGACAAACCAGAGCATGGCATCTTTGGGACTGCTAGTCTTTGCTGCCTTGATCCTTCTGTCCTATAAATGAGTGAAACTCAGTCTGCAGCAACTGAATGCAGCCCTAACCCATCTTCAGCTGCTCCAATCTGTGCTGGCTAAGAGCAATTGCTGACCTGTAAAGAGCGATTGCCTGACTTTGGCAAAGGCTACTGAACTTGTGGGGCACAGACTCCATGCCATGCACAGCTTTCTAACTAGCAAGCAGAGCAGAGATTTCTAACTAGCAAAGAGGACAGAGATTTCTGGCCTCTCTTGGAGCTCTGCTCTGACCTGTCTTCCTACCCTGATCCTTACCTCAGGTCTAAACTCTTGTTCCTGCTCTTGTTTCTTGCCCCTGTTGTCCCATTTACTGTTAGTGACTAGGCTACTCAACCTTGCTCAGATCTTGACCCAGGTACCAAAATGTGCTACGCTGGTGTGCTTTTGACTGTTTCCTCAGTCTGACCTGAACTGATGTTTCTTTTCTGTATCTGTTGGCTTGTTCACTGATGTAGTGATGTGAGCAGGTTTTTCTGCTTCAGAGGAAGTGCAGAGGGTGACAAATGATGCTATCATTACACAGCTACAGTGACACAGGTCATCAGTCTTTTCCTAGTGCTTCTCTGTGCTTTTGTCCTTCAATATTGAATTATCCTCTCCTTCTACCTTCTATATATAACCAAGGATGAGGATTGCCTTCTCTACTAGCCATTTACTGTGTAGTTCTATGAAGTAATTTAAAAAATCTTAAAATAAATTGGGAATTCTGTGTCATGTTCTAGGGCTTCTCAAAGAGAATTACAATGAAAACTAGTATGCACCTAAACTTCAATGCAAAAGGCATGATTTTACTTTGAACATTTTAATGAACTTTACTTTGACTAGATCTAATATAAAGGATGAGTTTATAGTCCATACAACATAAACTCATATGTAACATACAAATCAACTGGACAAATTAGATCTATTTTAAGTATTTCAGGGTTGCTCACCTTTATTTATGGAGCTACTGGTGAGAGTCCAGTGAAGGGTCACCAAGATGATGAAGGGACTGGAGCAGCTCTCCTGTGAGGAAAGGCTCAGAGAGCTGGGACTGTTCAGCCTGGAGAAGAGAAGGCTCGGGTGGATCTGATGTGAGCAGCCATAAGGGCAGCCTGGTGAGAAAGGGAAAATTACTGAACAAAAGAAAATGCCTGCCAGCCTGGGAGCTGTGAGCCTGGGAACTAGGTGTTGGAACCAGACACATCCTTGGAAAGTGCAGCTGGCCTCTTTGAAGTACAGCTGGGGTGCCTAGAAACCAGAGGCATCCTAAGATACCATCGATAAGCACAAAACCCCAAAGAAACTGTAACAGCAACATAGCGTCTGAAAAAGTGGAAACAGTTTGGGAAAATAAAATTGATCTGAAAGAACAGGAAACAGCATCATCTGTTGGCTGTTTAAGGCAAAAAATTAAAATTAACAGCATCTATTGGCTACTCAGAGTGGTGATGTCCTACGCCTTCTTATGTCTCTATGCTATAAAAAAGACTTAATTTTTATCCAGAATGGAGCCTCTCCCTCTGAGAACTTCCTGTGCTGCATCTACTCTTCCTTTGCTAAAGAGGTTGAATTCCTCATGAACTTTCTACAAGGTCTTAGACTCTCATTGCGGGTGCCTGGCTGACTCCAGACTCTGTGATGCAGATCATCTTTGAAGTGGGGGTCTGCCTGTTTATGTTATTTGTCCTCCTTTGGGCCCAGTTTTGGGGTTGGTTTGGTTTGTCCTCCCACCTCAGGGATGGTTGGGTTGCCCTCTGGGATTGGTTTGTCCTCCCCTTTGGGATAGTTTGGCCCCTTCCGAAATCTAATTCACTTGATACCATTATTATATATACTTATGTCATCTATCGTAATTATATCTGCTGCTATATTGTTGATAAGTTGCTTCACTAATCATAAGTTTGTAGTAACCTGTAACAGTATATACCTACTTGGCTGTTGCTGTTATTAGTTTCTGCTATACAATTTGTTTGCTGCTATTTTTAACTGCTGCCATACTACTGATTGATACTGTATTACTGATTGCTGATAGTAATTTGCAATAGCTTGATATATATATACCTTTTTCCTTGTTAATCATAGATATACTTGCTAGTGGTGATTTTGTTGGGTTGTTTTTTTTAATTTGTGGTAATCTGTAATAAAGCAGAGAAATTTAGAGGATAAAAGCCTCTGTGTCCTTGTGTATTATGGAATCCTATAAACCCATGTTTGTGATCTCTACACACCCGCGGGCTGCGTAACCCTTTAGGTTGTGACAGGATCTTATCAATGTATATAAGGGAGGGTGCAAAGAGGACGGAGCCAGGCTCCTTTCCGTGGTGCCCAGTGCCAGGACCAGAAGCAATGCGCACAGACCGAAACACAGGAGGTTCCCTCTGAACACCAGGAAACGCTTTTTCCCTCTGGGGGTGACCAAGCACTGGCACAGGTTGCCCAGGGAGGCGGTGGAGTCTCCATCCTTGGAGATATTAAAAAGTCGTGTGGACATGGTCCTGGGCAGCCGCCTCTAGGTGGCCCTGCTGGAGCAGGGGGTTGGACTAGATGACCTCCAGAGGTCCCTGCCAACCTCAACTCTTCTGTCTTTCTGTGATTGTGTGATATTTGACTTAATTTTGAAAAATTTTTCTTTTCCCCAAATAGTTCTTTTTCTTCAGTATTGAAAGCTGAAGGCAACCAACTTGTTTGTGGTAGCAGAACCACATGGTAGTGGTAGTGAAATGATATGAAACTTACCACCTTACTTTAGTGATTGAGCTTAGTCAGGAGCACATACAAAACCAGAACAAATTACAGAGAAACTTAATCTAGAAAAAAAATCATATTTTCAGTGACACAATGTGGTGTTAACATGACAAGCAAAGAAAAAAGCCCTTTCTAAATCAGATTTTTATCTTGCTAATGTTCCTTTATTTGGGAGGGTGGGGGGAATCACTGGCTCCTTGTCAGCTGCTTTTGGCAAGTAACTCAGCTGTGACAGATCATCTTGACTTCAGCTTGACGTTTGGCTGCAATGACCAATATTAATCAACTTCAAAATAATGCCTCTTTGTCTACCACAAAACAAATAGCACCAGTAGTTGGAGCTGTCACTTGTCTAACTAGTTTTGCTTGTAAGGATTGTCAGCAAGCACTGAATAAAATTCATTGAGCTGGGTGTGCATGGAAAACTTAATAGACTTGGTCTCATAATTAAATAGGTGATCCTCGCTCTCCACAACTGTCTGATAAGTCTAGGCATTAAATATCAGCTTGTGTATTTATTTGGAGACATATTCCAGCTTTCATGGAAAAGGAGGAAAATACATAATTCCTTGTTGTTTTCTAATGGCATAAAGTGTGGTGGCATACTCTTTATTTTTATTATAGTGGTATAGTTGAGTACTATATAAGAACTGGGAACAAGATGTGGAGTGTCAGAAAGCTTCATCAGACGTGCTACTAATGTTATTAGAAAGCTATTTTAATTAAATCTGCTTCCAGAACTACTAATATAGTTTACTGGCATTTACTATTCAGTCTTCTTCTTCTGCACCTCTGACTTTGGTGTTGTCTTTGGATTTCTTTCAAGGTGTTTAAAGGCTTTTCACAAGAAATTTTATTACCATGAATCTTCGTGAATATTTGTATGATAGGGTTTTGGTGGCACAATCATAGAATCATAGAACCATTAAGGTTGGAAAAGACCTCTAAGATCATCAAGTCCAACCATCAACTAACACCACCATGACTCCTAAACTAGGCCCTGGAGTGCCACGTCTACACCTTTTTTGAACGCCTCCAGGGTTGATGACTCCACCACCTCTCTGGGGAGCCTGTTCCAATGCCTAACCACTCTTTCGGTAAAGAAATTCTTCCTGATATCCAAGCTAAACCTCCCCTGATGCAACTTGAGGCCATTCCCTCTCATCCTATCGCTAGTTTCTTGGGAGAAGAGTCCAACACCTGCTTCCCTACAACCTCCTTTCAGGTAGTTGTAGAGCGTGATAAGGTCTCCCCTCAGCCTCCTCTTCTCCAGACTAAACAATCCCAGTTCCCTCAGCTGCTCCTCAGAAGACTTGTTTTCTAGACCCTTCACCAGCTTTGTCGCCCTTCTCTGGACATGCTCCAGCACCTCAATGTCCTTCTTGTACTGAGGGGCCCAAAACTGAACACAGTATTCAAGGTGCGGCCTCACCAGTGCGGAGTACAGGGGCACGATCACTTCCCTACTCCTGCTGGCCACACTATTCCTAATACAAGCCAGGATGCCATTGGCCTTCTTGGCCACCTGGGCACACTGCTGGCTCATGTTCAGCCGGCTGTCCACCAGCACCCCCAGGTCCTTTTCCGCTGGGCAGCTTCCCAGCCAATGTACCTGATAATCCAGTAGTGTTTGCATTCTTTCTGTTTTTCTTGATTTTATGCACCCATATTTTGGTGTATCTAGAAACAAAAGCATAGGAAAACACCTTGGCATTATCATACCCAGAAATTAGACTTTGGCTTTCATTGTGGATGTGTGGCTTAACCACTATGGAGTGAAAAATGGACTGTTTTTCTGCAAAGAGGAGAAGCAGTATAATAAATTAGGGCCGTGTGATTCATTGCATGAAGGTCACACTCCTGATACTTTACCACAAAGCAGCTATCTGAAGGCTGTCTTTAAATGACCCATTTGGAAGTGATTAGATGGGAGCCGCAGTCGTCTGGCTGTTTTTCTCTCATCAGGGAGCACACAGAGCTTTGCTGTGGGCTTTACCCTTCCCATGGTCCTACCATCAAACCAACGTCATCGCCAGGAGCAAATGAAAAAAAATGCCCAGTTCTTAAACAAAAAGATATAATTGAGATTGTAGGTCCTATGGCACAGCAAAATAGATGGGTATGAGTTGTATTTGCAGAAGGCTGAGATCCATGAGAAGAACAGGCATGTCCTTACTCCTAAGTGGTTTCTCGCAACGGTTATCAGCAAAGCTCTTACATATGCTGCCTTGTTGTTGGCTAGGCTGACTCAATTCACATGTCCTATCCTCATGCTGCAGTCTAATTAATGTCATAGAAGATAATTTCCAGACACTTAGGGCACAAGTTATATAATAAATACAAATTACATACTTCTGCTCTGCTGATTGTCTTCATTCCTGTTGGCTTCCCTGGAGGAGAAAAATTGGGTTGATCCCAAGACCCTAGATTATACGCAACAAAGCAGGAACATATTATTCTGTCTTTGGGTAAGATGATGATTTAAAATGTTTGATTTCTTATTTTTATTGTACAGACACAGACAGGGTCACACACAATCTCCCTAGCACTTCTTCCATGTTGAAGGAAACAAAGTTCAAGGCTGAATCCCAGATCTATAAACATGCTCTCATCAGGGAAAAATCCCACTGATGTTATCCCTGTGAGCCTGTGGGCCTAGGATTCTAAATATTATCATAGGACACATAGGATTTTTTTACTACATGAAAACCAAACTAAAACTAAAAATAATGGAACAACAAACATTAAGAAGGAACTTGAGCATATTGAGTTTTAACTATTGCTGGTTTTGATAATCTGAGATTTGAAATCTGCCTTTTTTTAAACATGGTTTAATATATTTCTCCTTCTAATGTTCTGGGCCTGTTAACATGACACTTATACTCTCTTCAGAAGTCATGAATTACCATGTTCACTAATATTTTAATCATAGGCATTTTTAATGGAGGAAATGAGGAGAAATGGTATGTCAAAAGGCAATAACCAACTTGTTTACACATAAGATGTTGGCATTTAAGATGCAATTCCTACTCTTCCACCGACTCAGCATAACTCCCTTGTGAAATTACTGTCTATACCTCAGTTTTCTCGGCTATAGAAAGAGCATAGTGACCTTTGTCCATCTCACTTGCTCCTCTTTGTGAGGATCAATCAGTTATTTTTATGTTTTCACAGTGCTCTGAAATATTAAATTTTATATTTTATATTCCCTTAATGATTTTTAACAATGTTATTGTTATTAAGTAGGTGTTAGAGTTTCCTATCAGAGAGGACCAGAAATTGATCTCCTTTAATGTAGTATTATAATGGGAAATAGTGGATATTAAGGAAAAAGAAACTTGAAGGCAAATTAGTGTGCAGCAGATGTTGGTTCTGGAGGCAGTGGTAACTGATGCTGGATGTCAGAAGAAAATTGTGCAGTGGGGAACTCAACCTGTGAAGAAGACAAATGTTTTTATGGGCCATGGCTCAAGGCCTTTGCTGTGTGAACCAATCGGTTAATCACTCTTCTAGCCATTCACACAAGTTGCTGGAGAGGGAATAAGAGCAATAGACACCTTGCTGCTCCTAGGACCTTTTCTGTCAGCTGATTAACAACAAAGAAGAAAAAGGGGAGGCTCTTTTCCAAATGGCACATGAAAAACCAAACCTCGTGATTCTCTTTCTAGGCTGCTGATGAATGAATAGCCCCAGGAGAATGCTGAGAAAGAACATCATTCATTTAGAAATTGTATTTGTTTGCAAGCAATTTTTATGTGTCTAGTTCAGATAAAGTAGTGTGTGGGAGAGTGACCTGGAACAGTAAGTCCTGCCCAGAGGTAGTATAGTTAGCAAAACACACTTTCACTGAATCTGCCTTACTAGGAGGGAGAAAGATGGAATAGAAATGACCATTGTTCCTAATCCACTGTTCTGCTACTAACACTGTGTCATAACATACCTTCTGCAAAGTGAATAACTACTGTCCTAACAGTAGTAAGGTATTGAGCACATGCTGCCCTTGAGAAGACTGAGTAATGAAATATCAGGAGGTATAACAGGAGTTCATGCAAGATCAGCTGCAGGCATTAGAAACAGCTTTAGCTGTTACAAACCGATTCCACAGATAAAGAACCATCGGCTTCTCTGGCTATGAGTTTAAACCCTGAACTCATTATGCTTGGACCTGATGAGCGGCTATTGGCTTATTTAAAACCAGCCTTCACAGGACGGATTGTGGCGTTAGGCTGGCTTCAAGGATAGTGCCTTCTGGCTAGCTGTCCTCTAGATGGTAGTGGTCCTGCCAATGCATCCAGCCCTTGATGAAGAGGAAAACCAAAATGACTCTTCATTAAAGCAAGCTGTTCTGAGCAAGCTGATAGCATCGAGGGACATCCTGGGAAAAACTTGCATGGAACTTTTCTAAGTGTTGTTCCCAATAAGCTGGAGACCTTGACTAACCAGCAATCAAACTCTTGACAAGGTTAATAACTTAATTATAACTGAATAACTTCTCAGTATTCTTTTACTAGGTATGTCTCTGCCTATGAAGAAATATACAGGATAATCTCACAAATGCTGTGCAGTTGTGGCTAATGCTGTAGGTGTTTGAACAATCTTAGAACCCAGCAACTGTTCAGTTGCTCAGATTTCCTCCATGAATTTAAAGCTCATGCTCTCACAGAAGGTAAAATGAAAGCTCACACTGTTAATGAGTTTTCTCTGTGGTTATGGCCAAATTATTAGTCTTGTATGAGGCTTGTCTAAGGGGCACCAGGCACATCTGTGTTGAAGAAGCTCATGAAGTGCATGGTCTGTGGTCAGACAACCCTGGTGTGTTCAAACACTCATGCAAACTAACATGGTGCCTGATTTGGTGGCTGTCTTGTGCATGTTAATACAGATGCAAACGATATTCTGCCCTGATGGCTGTCATTTACTTGTGTGGGAGTATAAAGCTGCGTAGTCTCCATCCTTTGAGGTTTTAAAAACCTGGCTGAATAATGTCCTAAGGCAACCTTGTCTGGCCTCATAGCTGATTGTGCTTTGAGCAGGAGTTTGACCTAGAAACCTCCTGAGATGCCTTCCAAGCTTATCTTTTGATACCGTGATCCTAAGGTTTCACTGTGACATCAGCTGAATTATCATCAGTTCTGTAGTGGGTCAACCTTGACAGAGTGCCAGATGCCCACCCAGCTGCTCTTTCACTCCCCCTCCTCAACTGGACAGGGGCAGAAAGTAAGATGAAAAGCTTATAAGTCAAGGTAAGGACAGGGAGATCACTCCTCAGTTACTGTCATGGGAAAAACAGACTTGACTTGGGGAAAATTGTTGTAATTCATTGTGAATTAAAAATAGAGTGGAATGGTGAGAAACAAAGACAAAACCTAAAAGACCTTCCCGCCTTCTTCCCAGGCTCAACTGCTCGCCTGCACTCCCAACTCTTCTACCTGCAGCCCCCAGCAGCGCAGGGGGATGAGGAATGGGAGCTGGGGTCAGTCCATGACAGTTCCTCTCTGCTGCTCCTTCCTCCTTATGCTCTTCCCCTGCCCCAGCATGGGGTCCTTCCCATGGGATACAGTCCTTCACAAACTGCTCCAATGTCGGTCCTTCCCATAGGCTGCAGTTCCTCATAAACTGTTCCAGCATGGGTCCTCTCCACAGGGTGCAGTCCTTCAGGAACAGACTGCTCCTGCGTGGGTCCCCCACAGGGTCACAAGTCCTGCCAGAAAACCTGCTCCAGTGTGGGCTCCTCTCCACAGGCTGCAGCTCTTCCGGAGTGGGTTCTCCATGGGCTGCAGCTTCCTTCAGGGCACCTCCACCTGCTACAGTGTAGGGTCCTCCATGGGCTACAGTGTTGATATCTGCTCTGCCAAGGTCCTCCATGGACTGCAGAAAGACAATCTGCTCCACCACGGTCTTCTCCATGGGCTGCAGGAGAATCTCTGCTCCAGTACACAGAGCACCTCCTCCCCCTTCTTCTTCACCGGCCTTGGTGTCTGCAGGGCTGTTTCTCAGATTTTTCTCAGTCCTCCCTCACAGCTGCTGTGCAGTGTTTTTTCCCTTTCTTAACTATGTTATGGAGTCACCACCATCTTGGCTGAGGGGCTCAGCTGTTATGTGGTGGGTCTTTTGGAGCTGGCTGGAACTGTCTGTGTGTGGGGCAGACCCATCCTCTTCCCATAGAGGCACCCCTGCAGCCCCGCTTGCCAGCACCTGGGCACCTGCACCCAGTATAAGCTCTGCTCAACAGTATTCTAAACTTGGTTGCTCCAAGGCCAGAAGGATTACACAGGAAAGAACAAGAAGCAGATGAGCTTAAATTTGTTCCGGAAATGGGATCCTGGTCCTGAAACTTCATGCTGATACCATCCTGAGTAGTGTTGTACTTTCTTTCAAAGCTTCAAAGTAGTAGATGAAACAATCACTTTAGAAGACCCATTTATTATTCTGAAAAGGTCAAAATTGTTTCAACGAGCTCTCTGCCACTCCTTACACCTTTTACAAAAACAATGAAGCATTGGTAATGATTGGTATTGCCTTCTTCGTTTTCTTTATACTTCTATAAAGACAGCAGTATAAATAAAAGACTTTTACTTAGTTTTTAATGATCTATTAATTAATTTTTGACAGTACAGACAGAAGCAAACACAAGTACAACATAATTAGGCTTAAATTTTAATTGGTAAACTTAGTAACATTATAGTCTGTGCAAACACATGTCCATAAATATGCAAGGAATGATGCAGAACTTGGCTATAAGCATCAGTTGGGTTAGCAGACTTTAAGGTATAAATAAGCAACCATTCAAAATGGTATTTCAGGTATGCTGTCCTGGCAATAAAGTAAGATGCTAGGAATCCAGATCCTATCAAAACAGCATGAACATGATATAAAATGCACGCACAAGCAAATTAAGAATTCATTGTGATCATTCAGTGCTAATAGCAATGGAAACATTATCCGTGAACTTGGTATTGTGAATACGGAAGACTATCAGGTAGTAAAGAATAAGATTTTCTGTAGAAGTATTAGTAGGGAAGGAATGGCTTAGTCTCATTAATCTTCTCTTCACAGATGCTGTGTACAGAGCTCTTACATCCTTGGAGCACTGCTATATCAATCCCTGGCAATCTGTGCTGTTCTGTAATGTGGTGGGCTTGAAAACATGCATATATTAGAATAGTAATACATTTTATGTGTTGTGTTAGCTGAGGAACATGCCTACTTTTGTGTCGTAGAAAATATATGAATGTCCATGCCGTAGTCAATTTTTATATAATATATATAGTGTGCTATGCATAGAGGTGTACACTTTAACATTGAGATATTCAGGATCATCTACCAACACCCAATGTAGGATGCATTGTTCTGCAAGACCGTGACAAAATCCATTTTTATTTTCAATGTATAGAAACATTTTTCGCTTCATCAGCAATTGCTTCATTTTGTACGTTCAGCTGAGGAAAAAAAAAAAAAGCCTTGCAAATGCCAAAAAGACTTTATGTGAGAAACTAGTATATGCCTTGCTGTTTAACCCACTTGGTCACGAGGAGTTACAGCGAGACACATCATTAGCTCCCTGCCTGAAACACCAGAAGCACATGTTTAAAAACTGTGTTACACCATGTAGCAAAGTAAGAAGCCAGGCAAGGAGGACAGCTTGGGACTGTCAGGAGCACAAGAGGGCTGTGGAAGCAGATAATGGGGAGGAACACCCATAGCGCTTAGACCACACTCCAGTTGCCTTCAAGGCAAAATGTTACATTGGAGGATAAGACCTGTGTGAGCAGCATTTGTACTTCAATTCCATCAAAGCTGTTTACATTTTCATGACCCAGTCTGATCCTGTCTTTCTGTCCCTGTTTGGCAGGCCCAGCTCCTACAGAAGCATCTCCTGCTTAGAGCATTTTTACTATACTTTCATCCTCTTTCTGTTTTTCAGTTTATATGCTTTTTTGCTCCGCTTTTCTTCCTTTGTTTCTCTCTTCTCTGATGTGCTTCTCATTGTTTCTTTTGTTTCCCTAGCTTTCACCTCTGTATTGTATACTTACTTTGCAATTCTTGTCACCCCAACAACAAACAGATCAGTTTGTTTCTCCTCCTCCCCTTTCTCTTGCCCTGTCCGTGTATTTTCCTCTCTCCTCCCCTATACTGGAAATTGAGCTTCTTTTCAGCCAGCTGAATGTTAGCATGACCAAGTGACTTGAACTCAAAAGTGGGCTGGCAAGAAGTTAGACTGTTAGCTACACAGAATGATGAGGAACGGTAAGCATTGCTATACTCTTAAGGGCCATGTCAGACTTACACTATGACAATATAAAATGCAGTTGTTCCAGGACTTTAAAAATGCTGTGAATCTCTTATTTACCTCACCCAGTTTCTTAAATAACTTTAGGGGCTGAGAATTTTTTTTCTGAAGGCAAGCTGAGTTCTTTAATTTCTTTGGTTTATTAAGGGACTTCCTGTCCCATGCAGTTCTCATTTACATTTCTTTTATGTTTTAAGGAAGGAATCAAAGGCCATCAAATGATGCACACACAAACATATGAGTCAGGTGTAACCACACTTACAAACTCCCAGAAAAGGGGCAAACTTTCCAGATCTTCCTGTTGTTCAGCCTGACTTGATAGTTCCAGAAAATACACTTTATCAGAGCGAGTTCCTGGGCTCTGCAGCAAGAAATGTTCCCCATGTTCAAGGGGATGTGATAAACAGGAAATCAATTAGGTGGTTTAGTGGTGCGGTCTGACTTTGAACTGGAGCAATCCCTCTGCAGGCTCAGCATCACTCAGATTCAGTGACTGGTGTAGAAGCTTGAGGGAATCCTTCCCATCCTCTGACTACAGAAAGGAAACTTTAAAGGAAGTCACAGCAGGCTACATGTGACATGCTTCAGTCTGTATTTTCACTTATCAAGTGTCTGAGTCTACAAGATCTATGACGAGCTGGATATTTCCTTGTTCAGTTGCAGGGATCTGCTGAAATTCTTTTGCTTATGAGATCAACACAGATAGGCGTATTCACCGAAGAAAAGACTTATTTCTTCTGATTACCTACAGCATCCCATCACCATCCCATCTCATCATAGCTCATGGCAGGTGATGTTCTCCAGGCAATGACTGCATTTTCTGCATTCAAGCTACAGCTAAAGAGGGCTGCTTTTCCAGGAAGGGCAATCCTTCATACAAACTGTATTAGAAAACTCTAGATTTTCAGATTATCCAAACCTTGAAATCTTGCTACGTACTATAGCTGATATTATTTTAGTATAGATCTCACAATATTAGAAATCGAGTGAGCTGTATAAGAACGACAGCTTTAATGTAGAAACTGTATTTAAGATTAGCATTTAAGATCTCAGTCGTGAATGTGGCTGTAATATCCAGACATCAGAAAACAAACAGAATAAAGATCTAATACCTGTAAAGAAAAATTTGGACCTGACTTTTTAAAAATTAAGGTTCACAGTGGTGAGTTTATTAAACTTTACAACAGTGGTCAGTAGTTTTCGCTCTCAGAGCTTCCTATTGATGGCTTGTCTACATAAACACTATCTTTCTTTTGTGGGTGGGAGACACTCCCTGTTAAAATGTTAATCTCACTTGGCATCTGTGTCACTTTAACGAGGTCTTGACTGGTTGCCTCCCTGAACTGGCTTGGAGTTCTGGCTGGAGGAATCCTCTCAGCCTATGTTTGGCTTGCGTAACTCATTGCTTAGGTTTAGTGTGTCCCTGGGTTTATTTCCATGGTGTGTAGAGCTCTAATGACCCTCTGGGAAACAGAACTGAGGATCTCTTGGCAATGATGCCCCCTAAAACTTGCATTCCAAAAGTGGGGGAGAGGAAAAGAGATGATAGGTACAGGCAAACACAGCTTCTGTTGTGTTTGAACAGCGTAGGGCTCAAACAACAGCAGACTGACTGATTACCTGAGTCCCTTGTAATTTGCCAGTCAGCACGGCCGGCCTATCTTTGGGACAAAGGGTGCTTCATTAAGTGTATTCAGGACTGCCTTTTACAAGAATATCAGAGTATATCTAGTGCCTTGGAACAGGCACAGAACCAGGTCCCTGGGCCTGAAGGTTTTCGCACATCATTGCTCATTGTCTTACCCCAAAGATATACTTCTGGAGCTCCTCTAATGTGGTAGGAAAGAGTGCAGTAGTTTGGAGACAATAATCTTCTCTTTTCTTTGCTTGAGCATGGGTCTACTCAGTCCTGTTTTACTATCAAAGGTGACAGTTTATCCATTAGGTACTATTCTTTGAAAAAGATATGCTTTTCTCCACAGGAAGCTCACCTCCTAAATGCCCACAGATCTTCACAGCCTCTTATTTTTCTCCCGATTGGGGCCACAAGGTACCGATCTAAATTGTCAGAGCATGACTTAAAGTCCTGGAGAGAATGTATTTTTTTTTTCTCTTGGTAAGTTAGATTGTTACACCTCGCCACCAATTATCTTTACTATTAAAACATATTTAAGTTCTGCCGAGGAAGCTGAGCATAAGCAAAATAAAACAGGATCATCTGGTTCTTCTTTGCATAGGGGTAACTTGTCAAAATCTTGACAGAGTCTCTGTAAAACCACATCACACACAAAATTAGGTTCAATAAACAGTAGCTAAAGACAGAAATTTTTCTTGCTTTGATAGAAGTATAAAGATTTTGCAGTTTCTCATTTTAGCTCTATAGTTTACAATAAATACCCTGAAAGCTTTATTTTATATTTTTGGGTGGAGGAAGTATATTTAATGTCATGTTTTCTTTATTAAAAAATCAGAAAGTGAGACATGCTTAAGATTTCCTTAATTATTAAGTGTGTGTTTGCAGTGCTGCAATCTTCTAGGGTCTTGTTAAACAAGCAAGCAAAAAGAACAATGGATTCTTACTCAGTGCCATGTCAATTCAGAGGTCCTCAAGGTGTTTATTGCTATAGAAGTACTAATACATTTAATCAGCTGCTCAAGTGTACTTTGGGGCCTTCTAAGGTTTTTTTTTTCTGACTATCACTGCGTTAGAGGTCTGAATATTGGCCTTATCTTAACATTTCTCATATTTAAGTGGTCTTGAACTGGCATGTCTTACTTTAAGAGCTCTCTAAGTGTATTTCGTACAGTGCAATGTCAAGTCACTGCATTTTTGGAGGAAATACAAAACTGATCAATATATGAACAAATTTATTTTTACAATGTTTTTGATGGTGGATTTTTACTTTGCAGTGGATGCATACGTGTGTGATGTGTAGTAGCAACACAGAGTCCAGAGAATTCATTAGATCACAGAATCATAGAATCATAGAATCATTATGATGATAGCATCCATGACTGTGTTGTAAGTAAAACCGCCATTAGTGAAGTGAGAAGTGTGAATTCATGCACATTTGTAACACACTCAGACTTCAGCCTCTGAATGCTGTAAAATGCTATGTGGAAATGATTCTTATTCCATAGCCTGCTTTGGTCCTCTTTTTGGGTGGAAGAGACACAGGTAAGTATAGCTGTCAATACCATGTTGGACTTCTGGAAGGACTGCCGACATCTGGGGGCAGTGACGTATGGCCGGGTGGGCATGTGTCGAACCAGAGCAGTGCAGTGCTGCTGCAAGAGTTGGACCTTATTTTTCCAGTAAACACCCCAGACCCTACCAGACAATAACTGTTGAACAGCACTCTTGGTAGGAATTTCTTCTTTAATGGAAGGTGCATTCAGGGTTGTACATTTAGCCCAGAGAGTATGTACTGTTGCTTTCTGTTTTCGTTTTAAACCTTGCATTAGACCTCAGTGCTTTTCTGTGCTCACTGTGTGAGCAGGAAGCTGAGTCCAGGACACTTGTCTTTACATGAGGAGGAAGATGAAGACATTGCTCTGTGGCTTGCTTTAATTCTTCACTCTTTCCCTGCAAGCCCACATGGATAAGATATAGGAATTGCATCTCTACAGATCGGTAAATAACAGTGATAGGTAAGTGGTAGTGATACTGGCTAAAACAGGTCGTCATGCCTCTTACTACATGTTCAACTACTGGCAGCAAATGTTTGTGAGCAAAACTGCGTAAAAATTAGTGAGAAACCAGATACACTAACCTGTTTCTTTTGGACTGTTAGTCTCATTGCCGATATGTTAGAATATGGATGTAGGTCACTTCATGTATAGAAGTCCTTGCGGTTCTCAGTGTCTTGTTTATATGACCACATTGAAAATACTTGATTACAGCTAAAACTGATCATTTTAATGAAGGTGTACTGGATCATAGTGGCTGCAGTGAATTGCACTGGGTACCTCATCAAACAGGCAATGGACAAAAATGCCTTTATGCCCTGGTCCTGTACTTACATGCCTGAGTTAAACATGTCCATAAGTGTTTGTGTGATGAGAGCTTATGTCAGCAAGTTTTCTTTTGCGGCGCTTGACCTGTGCTTTTTTTCTTGTAGAGAGAAGTAAAAAGGAGCTCAGTTTCCTAATGGAGTTGGAGAACAGATGACTATCTTACATTTCTCACAAGTTGTGAGCTGGCCTGATACTTGAAATACTGAGGCAGGGCTGTTCTTACATAGTATGGACCTCCAAGCAAAGCTTGGGCCCTTTTTTCCCCTATAAGTAATAGTTGTTCTGCTTTCCTGAGCTCCTCAGGGCTCATACTTGTTCCTAGTATAGATCCCATCCCCTCTTCCTCTGCTCCCCTGGCTAATTTTCTCACTTCTTCAGTCCAGGACCCCCTCCCAGGTTTTTACCACAAATAGTAGCTTCTGGTACTGCTGCTGAATCAGCAGCTAGCTATTGGCAGTAGCTGGTTAGGAGATAAGTTCATATGTTAATGGCTCTGTGCTCTAACCATTGGCATCAGCTGAACATGAGTGCGTATTTTACATATTCTCTGTGGGCCAATCAGCTAATGCACAGCAGCGTGAAATGGATCTTCAAAAACAGAAGACATGAAATAGTTCACTTGTACTGCTTATAACCAAGACTAGTCTTGATTTAAACTGCTCAGCTGTGGGATTGTGATGTAGCTATATGAGCCATTTAAAAATTATAATTAAAGGTTTTAAAACAGGTTTTGAGTTCACTGAGCCCTCCCTCTCACTTGATTAATCAGTGATTTATACATATATAATGACTTTAACTGACTTAGGGGGTAATTTATGTCATGATGTGCATGATATATGGATCTAAATAGACTAAAGAGAGGGAAAAAGGAACCATCTGCTCTCTAGAAAACTGTCTGCTGTCAGAAGGATTCAAGAACTGAGTTTGAAAAATGTGTGTAGAAAACCAGGAATAAATTTATCTAAATTTCTTGTGCTGTCTGGATGACATTCTCGTTGGGTATGTATTGCCCAACGAACAAGCTTAGGAACTTGAATTTTTAAGCTTTTGCAGGACTTCATGTTCCATAAGTTGTTCAAAAGTCTGTACTTTTATGAACATACATGTCTTTTGTCCTGATCTTCACAGTGCTCATGGAACACTGGTTTTGCAGCTACTGGATGGACACAGAGATCCCAAGACCCCAGTGCCCAAGTTTAAACACTACCTGCACCAAACAAGAAAATGGAAGTGGTATTTCCTGGGAGTAGCAGGGTTTCATTTAGGGCAGGGGTTTAAAAGCAGAGGTATCATTCTTTTTGTCACTTACCTACATACCTAGTAGGGTTTGTCGAATGAGAAATCTCCTTGTGCCCTTCTCTTATGCAATAGGAGCAAGTTAACTACCATGAGGAAAACATTTATGCATATTCTTATATTTGCACATGCAAACTTTGTATGATCTTCAGTAGGACGACTCATGCATGCAAACAAGCAAATACACCGGCACTTGTGGGATCAGGGCTGAACTTTCTGCCTGAGGGGGAAAAGCCGTAGAATATAGATGTGTGCAGCAATTAAAATACAAAGGTGGACTGGTGTGTGCTTCAGAAACTATAGACAGCAACAGCAAGGGCAGTTGCAAGTTATTTTATGTTCTACCTTTCCTCTGGTTTTGGGTTGGGTTTTTTTTTGAATACTAGAGGGTTGTTGGTTTTTAAATTAAAGGTATCTGTGGCAAGCTCAGTATTTCACAGCATGCCGGAGAAAACATTTCCTGCCAAGGCTACTTTTAAAGCCAGCCTCTGCTGGACCCTCACCGGCGTCTCCCGAAGCCCTTCCCCGCGAAGCGCAGCGGCAAAACTCGCTCCCGACCTGGGGCC
>WAAD01018422.1:19409-33439 GCA_013389945.1 Fregata magnificens | reverse complement strand
GGGCGCCTCCCCCCGGCCCCCGGGGCCGACGGGGCAGCAGCTCCCGAGCGGAGGGGGGAAGGTCCAGCCTCGTCCCCAGCCCTGTGGCCGGTAGCCTGGTCGGTGGGAAAAGCTCTGGCGCTGCTGCAGCACGCTCGGCGCAGATGAACTCTTCAAAGTAGTCATCTGCCAAACGCTAATGAGCCCTGACAGAGCATGTGAAAACTGAGATTTTTCTAAAGGCCCTTAACTTGGTCCTGTTTGGTTAAGCCTGATGACAGCAAGTGGCACCTCTCAGACACTTGAAGCCCTTGTTCGAAAAGCCGGAGACTTGAATTTATTAGCAACATAAGAACGTGGTTTCAGTGTTGGATGAGGAAAAAAGAAAAAGAAAGAAATCAGTTCTTCTAAAGCTTATTCTTGGAAATGGCTGATCTATTTTACCTAAGACATTCAAAAGAATAAAAATCTGTATGCTTGTATGTTTCAGCTTGAATGATTAAAGTTTGGTGAAGCAACTGGGGAAAGGAAAACCCAAAGAGGGAGAGAGGGCATCTAAATTTAACAATGTAATTTTGACTGTAATCTGTGGCACTACCAGCTCTACATGTATGGAGAATTGTCAAGCTTTGCTGAATGAAGTGCCTGCAAATAGGCTCATAAATCCATGCTTAGCACAGAGGAGTAAGCAGATCACTGTGACACTGGAATTCAGTACCTACATAGGGTCTTTGAAGTCTAAGTTTAGACACTTCTGAAAAACTTACCTTTATATGTGCAGACGTGGGTATGTATGTTATGCATGCATATATGCTTTTGTTGCCTGTAAATGTGCAGTCGCAGAAGAAGTATATTAAAAGAATAATCTGCAAAGACAGTCCTACATGTCCTGCATAGTCCTACAATCCTTGATGATTCCAAACCCTGAAAGGTGACAGGTTTGTGCAGCGTCTGATAAAAATTAATGTCCCATGCGAAAGAAAGGGACTGAAGATATAACTTCTTTTTAAGAACGTGTGACTTGCAGTGTTGAGAACTGTTTAGTTTAAGATGAGGATGTGGTTTCCTGCCATTCTTAGTGTGATCTGAACGTGGTATGATGCTAAAGATTTCACCCCTTCCACCTGCTCCTTCTCTGTCTTGAATCTAACCATGGAGCAGTCATAGAGTCAGTTGGAACAGTGTGTGGATCTGACAGAAAAGTAGCAGTTTGTTAACATCTTCAGGTAGGTGCTGAGACTGCACAGCAGGGAGCTCTAGGGAGAGGAGAATCTCCTTTTTTGTAGCAGCCTGGGTTTGTTTTTTTTAAGATTAAATTTGTATAATGTAAAACCACACCCCAGCGCTGCAGCTCCATGAGCCTTTGAAAGCCTACAGAGAGGAACTGCATAGCTCTCCCTTAGTCAATGGTTTCCACCATTGTGTTCTCCCTTGCCTTTGTACTCGCGCAAGTGTTTGCGCAGCTGCGTATGAAGAGCAGCGCATGTCCAGCTGAAGGGTAACTACTGGTTTTCCTTTTCCTGGGTTAGTCTTTGTCTGGATCGGTGCCCTGATCCGCTTCACAGCTGGAGGAGGGCAGAACTGGCTCCTTCGACTGAGTCCTGGCTTATGCCATTTTAAACTGCTCAGGGAGTGTTCGTGTTGTTTTTATTCTACAGGTTTCCACTGAAGTTATGTAATTATTTCTTACTAAAACAAAACTTAAAATTTGTCATTTGGCAGTTCAACCTTGAAATATGAATGTTTTGTTCTAATTCTTTTGTTAGCATGTACACATCTAAAAATGCAGAGTCTTGTATTTGTTTTTATAGAATTTCAGCTTTGGCACCAAGGTATAGATTATAAATGTTCTTATGTATTTTATTTTAAAACAAAGATTTCCTTAGAACTTTGGATCCTGGATGTGATCTTTCTTTTGTCTTCACACTTTTAATTGGGTTCACAGTCACACAGGAAACTTACGTTTTTGCTACTGTTTTACAAATTTTGAACTATTACTAGAGCAGAGATTTTAAGTGGTTATAGAAGCAACTTTGTTCCCTTCTTTTCCCCCAAGCAGATGCATGTCTGCTGGAAATAAAACCCACAATGTAATAGCTATTTACTGTCTATGTACTTACTTGATTAGTGAACTTAGTCCTATTTGCTTTGAAGGGTGGAAGACCGAGCTCTGTGACTGTAGGAGTCCTAGGAAACTTAGTTTCTTCAGTGAATCTGAAATAAAGGCATGAAGTAGATACTTGTTTCTGAACTGATGTAGAGTTTTGAAGATGCATTGCTTAGTTTGCATGGTAGATATTTCTGACTTGCTATGCTTGACAGCAGCTATACGCAGCAAAATATGACATTTTTGAATTACCGTTTTTATCAACCCATTCTTGGTACTACAGTGGGCGTTAATTTGTACTTCAGATTAAAACGATGAGCAAAGGTGGCACAAGACCACTACTTTGAGTGCAATTGGGAGATACTTGTCTCTTCTGTGTGGATTTCAAAGAGCTTGTTACGGAAGGGAAAGGATTGTTTTTTTCTGGTTCCAAGTGGGGAAGTTGAGGTGCAAAGGGGTCGAGTGACTTTTCCAAGGTCATGCAACAGGTCACCCTCAGAGCCAGGAATAAAAGTTCTCAGCCCTCTAGGCTGGTAGCAGCTGACCAGTCTGCTGTGGGCTACGCTGTCTGGAGGGGTTTGTGATGGTCTCTCTTCCTTGTAGTTGCTCAGACTGACTTTCGCTTCTCATAGCTTACTTCTCTTTTCTCACTGTTAGCAGTGCTGTCTTGCTGTTCTCCCTTTATGTCTTTGTGGTTTAAGGTCAGAGCACTGTTGTGTGAAAATGTGGGAGCTGGCTCTCCAGCCTTCAGGTTTACAGCAGGCTGATAATAGCTAGATAATCAGGAAAGGGCATCAAATATCTCATAATCTCAATTTTTATGTTTCCCTATAGTACATTAACAGTGAGAGATATTTTGGAGAGTGCATGTTTTGAGATAATAAAGCAATGGCAGTTAGTTGCCAGTGTTAGTGCAATCAGTTCTGGATTAAAAGAGGCTATTCACCAGGTTCTGGTACAGTTTGTCTAATCAAGGTGTATGGTCTCAGATTGGGGCAGCTTTTCTGCTAAAAAGGATGTTCAAGGTGCCAATTAAGAAATGGGTTTTTAACAGACTTTTGCTACAAATATAGTAAGAATCAGCTGTTAACTGAAAAATAATCACTTTTCCAGGACTGTTACTTTGATTCATCTTCACATAGATTAAACAATAAATTAGGCATTGTTATGGTACAGTACTACTACCTTCTAAGTCGGTATAGCTTATTTGTTGATGTCACAAGACGTGCCAATAGTGTTTTGACACGATACCTGACTGATGAGGTTGTGGGTATTACTCTTTTTGACTCTTTTAAGAATTGGAGTAATTGTCCTCGCAGAAGGAGATTGGTGTGCCTTGTTCCACAAACTTGTTATTGGAGGTCGTGGACACATCTGTGGGCCCTTAGAAAATACTGCTATGAAGCCTATTTGTGATTAACTGTTTCAGAAAGAATGGTCAACCTGTAATGTGTATGTAACAGGAATTTAACAACTCCTTTACCTATTTTTCTTGAAAATGTTATTTAAGGCAAATGTTTGTTTTCTTTTTCCTGAAGAAGTGAAAAATATTATGAAACATCTCTATATTATGTTTGTATCTCTTTGGTTGGAATGAAGTTCTTCAAAAAATATTAGCTACTTCTCCACTGAACAAGCTCTCTAATTAGTCTTAAGCCATCTGGTCATTGCACTTTTGAAGTATTCCTTGAAATGCCTCTCTGAGCACTATTTTTGTGCTAAGTCCTATTTAATTTGACACGTGTAATGGGCCAACCGCAAAGTTTCATTATAAGACAAATGATGAACAGGATAGATACGCTAACTCTTCCTGGAAGACTCCGTTTACAGTGTATGTTCTGTCACTTTATTTTATTAGGTATGTCATGGTTTAACCCCAGCCAGCAACTAAGCCCCACACAGCCACTTGCTCACTCCCCGCCGGTGGGATGGGGGAGAGCATCGGAAGGGTAAAAGTGAGAAAACCGGTAGGTTGAGATAAAGGCAGCTTATTAGGTAAAGCAAAAGCTGCACGCGCAAGCAAGCAAAACAAGGAATTCATTCGCTACCTCCCATCAGCAGGCAGGTGTTCAGCCATCTCCAGGAAAGCAGGGCTCCATCACACGATACAGTTTCTTAGGAAAACAAAATGCCATCGCTCCGAATGTCCCCCCTTCCTTCTTCGAGCATGATGTCATATGGTATGGAATATCCCTTTGGTCAGCTGGGGTCAGCTGTCCCAGCTGTGTCCCCTCCCGACCTCTTGTGCACCCCCAGCCTACTCGCTGGTGGGGTGGTGTGAGAAGCAGAAAAGGCCTTGACTCTGTGTAAGCACTGCTCAGCAATAATGAAAACATCTCTGTGTTATGAACACTGTTTTCAGCACAAATCCAAAACACAGCCCCATGCTAGCTACTATGAAGAAAATTAACTCTATCCCAGCCAAAACCAACACAAGGTAGTACCATCTAGTAGTGATATTCTGGCCAGTATACCACTTAGTTGGTATGTTAAGGTGTTAATTGGTACTTCTGTGACATACAAGGCTGTCTGGCCCTGCCTATGTGGCTCTCCATACAGAGATGCATTTCTACGATTACAGAATGTAGTCTGTAAGCTACACTTACAGGTCAAATCTCTGTATAAGGTACTCAGTCTCCAAAGAAAGTGTGTGTTTTTTATCTGGGAAATAAGCAGACAGATTTTTCTTCGTGATGATTTACTGAGAATTTAACAAAATGAGATCCAACCATGTAAAAGCAGGCTTCAACATCTCAACATGGTTTAAAAAAATAAACAAAAAACCACACACAAATACCTGAAATAGTGAGTGACCGAGGTTAGCAACTTTGTTAAATGACTTGCCCTGTAAAAAACATGAGTGGGTTCATCAGAATATGATACATGTTGTTAAGAAACTTACGGAATAATTGACAATATGATTTAGTATGATGCATAAAAATAGGTAGACATACCATTTCTTGGACAGATTTCTGGGGATTATTCTGGCACTATTCTTGTTTCACTCCCCAGTGAAATGGTAGGGGTTTTTGTTGGTTATTTTTTTTTTTTTTTTTTAAATCTGAGCAGTTCAAAATGTTCCAGGCTTCATGTCTTCAAAATTTAGTATATACAGAAAATGTGTGGTGTACTTTTGGATCAAGCTAATTTAGCTCCAGGGACTCCAAGGAGTCACTATGGGAATGGTAGGCTCCTATTTTTTCCCCTGGTGAATATGCTTAATGAATGCACATGTCAGCAGAAAATAGAGCCCTATGAATAGAAAGATCATACATTGTGTTAATTATTCTAGAGGGCTGGCATTGAAAGTCAAATTGGTAGTCACTTGCTGTGTGAATATGGATTGTATTCTTTGTGATAGTGATTTCTGCTGTTCATACTTCTACATTTTTTAAAAAGGAAAGCATCTTTCTGTAAGAATTTTTCTTAATTATGCAGGTACACTATTTAAGAAATCCTAAAAATCTTTTTAATGGTAGATTGCAGTTGCTTTCCACCTATGGTAATTTACTTACCACCTACAGTAATTACTAAACTGTAATATCAAAGCTCAAGCATATTAAATCATATTCTTTCCTCTGCCCTGTTTGGTATTGATTAGTAGAGACTTTCAAGGCAGATTCTTGTAGATATTCAGAATATTGTTTTGGAAAGAATAGTTAATAAAAAGTGAATTGGTTAAAAGGACACAATCTTGAAATCCAGCTGCCTTTTTTTTTTTTTTTTTTTTTAAAACATTGAAAACAGTATTTAGAAAAACTGATACCATTCTAAGTCTTGTTGGCAACCTCGTAATTTCTTTTCTTTATAAAGCTACAGTTTTCTGTTACTTGTTCATATTTTGCACAGCAGCAGGGAAACTAAACGGATGATATTGTCAAGCTCCAAGTGTAAATAAGTACATGTTTTCTTCTTTAATGTTGTAGATGAAATACATCCAAGGATTGTTTGTAACAAAAGCAACAAAAAAAAGTTTTAATAAAAATGTAAATTAATGATACTCCATAGCACTTCCATATTAGAAAGATGCTATTCTTTCTTAAATATCTGTTATGGGTGTAAAACAGTCATCTGATTGCACACTGAGTACAAGATGGTGTGTGTGGAATTGTGCACTATTTCAGTCCTCTAAAAATGGACTGAAATAGTGCACAATTCTAGTTAAAAAAGAATGAAAAGAACAAAAGGGCTCATGAACCTTGCTATTAACTACTTCTCGAAATTACTGTCACATATTTGAAATAGATTACTAATTTCACTAGTATCTTTACAGATGAGACAAGCAATTTTGAATACTCCAGGGAATAACCATAAAATAAATGAAGACTGAGACACTTTATTTTCCCTAGGTACACTTAACTAAATTAATGAAACCAGCATGACAGCAAGAAGGAAATCCATTAACTTTTAAATGAAGTTACCTTTTAGTCAACCTGAGGTTTGAGCAATAATATTGTCAGAGGGGTCTGTTTTGCTGGTTTCAGTGACCAATAATTTCTTAATATAACCAGGGCAAATATAAGCTGTGTGAGGTGGCCTTTTTATTAAATGCTTTTGGATTTCTGTAACTTGGATTGAGCATTTCTTATATTAGAGTATTTAGTATAGTTAAATACTGTCTGTTGATATTTTAGTCATTTTAGTTTATTAAAGTTCTAAACTAAAATTCAACTGCAGAATTGCAACCCTTCCCCTCAAGAAAGATAACTGCTAAAAATTACCACGTGATATAAGGGGAACTCTTGAAGAGACTCAGTAATTTGAAAGGTGCTTCAGAAAGAGAATTTCATTAAGAAGCTTTAGTTTTATGTCACTTCACACTGTAAAATATCTGTTGCCAAGATGGTATTGAATACGTATGAAAAAATGAGAAGCTATGTATTGGTCGTGTTGCATCATTGCTAATAACCATATTTTTGGTAGAAAGATGAGAGATTACTGATGCATTCTCCTTTCTTCATTCTTGTCAGTGGCTTTTTTTATTTAAACTCTTATCTTCCTCAAGAGGATTTCATTTTTATAATGATAGAGCAGCTATATGAGCTGCACTTTATTCAAAAGTGAGATCTTTGCAAGTGAATAATCATATTTCAATATCTGGGTAGAATTTTGCAGGCTGCATTTTTAGTACACATTTTAGATACTGCCTTTTTGATCAGGTCTTCTGCTTGCTGCATACCAATTTAACTTCATAGTTTAAAATGAAGATTGTAATTTCAGTATTGATTGTGCTTTTGTTCCCACTTCTGTTGTATCCAGTGTTGGGGATGGTTGAACACTGTAGGCAGTAAGGTCAAAGGGACACACTTGGGGTCAACCCATGCTATCATTTAGAAGTGGAAAACCAATAGAAACATTGCAAAATGAGAGCACTGCTCCTTTGGTTTTGCTGCAGCATTAAGAGGGGAACCTGCCTGCTTTGCCAAGTGGGAAATGTCCTTTTTATCCTCTGAGAGAAGGCTGTATTACTTGGTTTGTGACCATAAATATTGATTATTTTTTTTAAAGCTTAAATTTCAATAGTCATATTTAGAGATTTAAATATCACCATAAACATACTATACCTTGTTTTGCCTGTTGTCCCACTGGTCAGAAGTAGACTGTGCTTAGTGACTCTTTGGGAGGCAGGTGCCTACCTCTAAGAAAATGGATCAGGGTGGTCCAGTCTGAGGCGTATAGGGGAACACAGGCAGCGGTAATCACACAGCCAGCAGATTTGCATTCTTTATTTAAGGGGAAGGAAAAGAAAAACAGTAGTATTGGGAAGGTTAGAAATCAAGAGAGAGAGAAACAGTTGGGAATATGAGTGAGAGAGGAAAATAAATGCTGTGATGACAAGGGAAGAGACCTTTTGAAATGCAATTCTAGCAGTACCTTTCCAAAACTGGAAAAAAGACACCTCAGTAGTTTCTTTGAATTGATAGTACAAATCATCATTATTGAAAATAACAACAAAAATTTAAAATACCTGTGTAGGGATTTTTTGATCATTCTTCATGGAAATATTTAGTGAGTTGAATGCATCATTAACCTATAGCACCAGGGGTGTTATGTTAAAGCTTGGTTGTTAGAAGTCTCAGAGGTTTGTAAGTATTCCTTTTAAACAAACCCTTCTTTCTCCTTGCCCCTGGTGAATTTTTTTATTCTGTCTTGGTGTGACACAAGGGAAGTGCATTCAAGTGGCAAACCCTTCTTCCTATCAGGTATTTGTATTAGTTATGTTTAATAAGGGGAATCCTTTACATCCTGTGAAATCCATCTGCTCCTTCCACTTACATTTAAAATATATAATAAAGTCATTGTAGTCATGGATAGTTACTAATGTGGAGGAAAAAGTGGGCTATATTTTTTATGGTTCATGTACTTATTTGGCAGTATTTACCTTTTAAACTTTGCAGCGTTACAAATGGCTCTCTATAAGCCAGACAAGAAGACACTCTGTCTTTCCCTAGTTCTTGAAGTTTTGGGTATGTGGGTAAAATCTGTATGTGGTTGACTGAGCCAGTTTGATAATCAGTGGCTCAGCACTTTACTGTCTTTCCTGTATTCTCAGGAAAATGAGAACTGAATGCACTGAGGGATAAATTCTTTGGCTGTATGAGACAAAATGCCTTTTAGTAATGGAAAAGGAGTATCTTTTATATCTCAATTGCATGAAAAGTATTTGGAAGGCAGAAAATGGCAGTTTCCCTATGTAATTAGTGGTAAAATTTGGCATGGCTACTAATGTATGTAAGCACATGCTTTAACACTTTGCAGAACTAAAGGCAGTTGAGCATCTTGCAGGATTGAGCCAGAAGAAAGACCATCCAGATAAAAAACACTGGACCTGGTTCTTGTTTTCCACATACTATATATTTCACTGTAAGTTCTCATTTATATCTGAGAATAGGTTATTTGTAGTGTCACCAAAAATATTTTCTATCTATAGTAATACCCACTTAAATATTGAAGATCTAGTTCGTTATTAATCTTTTAAATAAACTAGATAGGGAAAAATTACAGTTCTGTTTTCGGTTCATCAGTTTTATTCAGATTCTCAGTGCCACAGCGTAAAAAAAATCACGACAAACTTCTTTCCTATCTGGTGGATGCGTAGTGGCTAGAAGGAATGTAATGGGGTTTAGGTTTTTTTCCCCTCAGAATACCAGAACAAGAGTTGTCTTTATAAGGGGCTACATTCAGAACCACAAGGGAAAATAAACTTTTTTTTTAAGCCATGTGTGAGTACCACAGGAAACTGGTAAAACTAGCTACTCAGAATTAAAAAAACATGAGGAAGAATACTAAGGTGAGTAATGAGGAGTGAGTTCAGCACTGACTTACAACTTGAAGCAAACGGTTGGATATCCCTTCTGAAAAGAGGTAATCTCTGAATATTGGTATGACATGTAATATGAAAGCAGACTCTCCACATCTTCCTACTGGGGGCATCTTACACTGTCCTCAAAACTAGCTGGTGTTGGCCAAGACCAGAGACAGATGAATACTGCGTTAGGCCTCGCCTCTGCTCTAATTCTGTTTCAGTGGTGTAATCTATTTGGCTATGGTAGATGGCTGTTGTTTATAAAGTGGTGTAATCTTCTCATTAAGGCTGTTGGAGGGAAAGGAAGTCGCATGTCAGAACCAAATGGGACTGGAAAGCCATGACTGCTACTACTTTTTCAGTTTTTGTTCATGCTGAGGAACCGCCAGATTCTCGTCTCCTGTGGTCTTCTGTGCCCGTGTCTGTACTACCTGGGAAGACAGTGTGAAGGAGACCAAGGAGCCCGTTGGATCCTGGACTAAGTGGTGCAGCTGGCCACATCTACGCTGTGTTGTACACAGCCGAGACCTCCCCCTTTGGGCGTCCTTTGAAGTCTCCTTGATGCTGAGAGACAATCTTTCGTCTGTATGGTTGGTTTGTTTATTCAATATGCCAGAATAGAAGAAAGCTGAGTCTGTCATAATTCTGATTGTCATAGCGTGACTGTAAGGAGTGAGTGATATGTATCGGGGTGGTTTGAAGGTGCATGCATTGCAGGGTAGTGTTGAAGGCTGGCTTGAATGACTGAAACCAAGCTGTTTATGTCGGGGACCATGCAGTAAATGATCCTGACAACTGTGCCTGGATCTCCCTTCAGAGGAAATTAGGACACTTTAGAAGTGGTCATGGGAGAAAGGTAGCCTAAGTTCAGTAGTGATGATCATGAGAAAAAGGCCCTCGGCAAATGAAGGAGAAATGCAAATTGACAGCATGGTTACACTTCCAAAAAACTTTTCTCGTATTGCTGTTTCCTCTGTGAAAGAAGTGAAGAAAGCCACAAGACCTTGTAGTAGAACCTTTTGAAGAAGTCTGTGAATGTCCTGACTTGCCCTCAGCTTTTTAGGTTTAATTTGCATTGGCTGCTTTGGGTGGGGGAGGAGGGAGTGGGCTTAAAGGTGTTTTTTAATAATATTTTCAGGATGGAATAAAGCCCTTAAGTTCAAAAGATCAAATATTTTGCCTCTGTTTTGAAGTGGTGTCAGATTCTTCAGCCATATTCTTCCCCCTATTCTTTTTTTTCTCTCTAAAAGTCCCTCAGCAAGACCTAGATGTTCCAAAACACGTGCCCATATGCCTTTTCGTTTATAACATTTAAGTTGGCTGAACACTTCAGTTCTCTTTTCAGCGTGTACTTTCTTCACCTGGAACATACTAAGCTCTAAAGCCATGGGATCATACTTTGAAACAAAAGCTTTTGGTGTCCTTCAAAGGTACCACACTTATTCTGGATTATTTTGAGTAGTCTTTTGTTCTTCTGTGTTAAGGCTTCACAAACAGTAGTGCATTTAAAATGACCTCTACAAACTGTCTTTCTTTGAAAATGGGGGGTTTCTCTGCTCTCCCAATGCTCCAGATAGGTATGGATAAGATTTACTATTAAGAAAATACTCTTGGCCTTGTGATTCCATCAGCTTTTCCTCCAGTGTCCCTGGGCTGTTCCCACAAAAGCCAATTCTCTTCCTCAGACAGTGATTTGGTAATAACATTTCTTCTTGTGAAAGCAACAGTGAGTTACCAAACCCTTTCCCTGATTTGGGAATACTTGAAATTGTGGACCCAGTTGCAATTCCAATGAAGACAATAGGTGTTTTGGTGTGCTTTGGCACCAACTTCAAGAGGAGCCAAATTGGACCCAATTTTTCTGCTAGCAGGCTCAATTAGTAAATGACGACGCTGAAAATAAAATGTGTTAGATCTTGTACGAAGATGTTAGATGTTGTTCACATAAAAGAAATGTATAAACTTTCTACCTTTTAAATAGAAGTTAAACTTTTTCTTAGTCATCCTTGGCCTTTCATCAGCATTCAGATCTTGAGTCTGATGTTTAGAGCATGAAAGCTGTGTTTGTTGCTTTCATGACTGAATCTTTATTCCATGATCTTAGATCTGTTTTTTCTCTTTCCCCACTTTCCTGAAAAAATTCTGCTATAGAAGCAGGTTTCGTGAACTGCCTCCTGTAGTCTTTGTTTAAAGACAAACTGCAACGCAAACCATGTTTATGGTGTCTGCTGCTTTGTGACCAGGTGAACAAAAGTCAGCATGGATGGTCAGAAAAATAATAGGTTTATTTTTGATATTGTGTGTGTGTCTGTACAGAATATGGAGGGGTCTTGGTGAAATTAAGATGTTTGGGGAGAGGAATCTATAAAATGTCAAAAGGAAAGAAGTTCCTCGTTACGTTCTTTCTTTTGTTCTAAATCTTTCTTTGCAGTGATTTGTCCTGTTCGTGTTTTTGTAAGAGCTCAAAATTTTTACTGTAGCATGCAGAAAACTCCAGAAGAAGGCAGAAGTCCCGCAGGAAAGCACGCTTCTGACTTGGCATACTTTGTTGAGAGGAAGGTTTCATTGGGAGGGAATTAAACCACATGCATTGAGTTCAGTGAAAATGAATCAAACCCAGCTTTTTGTTAGAGATGTGGGTTTTTCCTGTTACATAGTCTGTATCTGACCCCATGACATTTTCTATTTTCTTGATTTTTATTTTTTTTTAATTTTATTTTTTGTCCATGAGTATTACATAGGTCAGGGTCAAAGCTTTGCAGTAGGGCAGTATACAGAAATACTTTTGTTGCTGCATGTGACATACATGTAGTGTGTTTACAGAACCCTCCCTCCAGGAATATTAATCCAGAACTTTTCGTAAGCAAATAACACACCCAAAGACACTTGAAAATCAAAAGCATAAGTGAAATTTTCTTCACTGTTATTTAATCTTACCATGTATCTTCTCTTGATGATGATTCAAAACAGCTAGATTTTTATATGCCTGCTCTACTGAAGTTTAAGCATGCACTTGAAAAGTCACAAAAGTGCAAGCCAGTGTTCATTACTACATTCACCTGTCTTTTGAAGTTATATAAATGTATACTATGCTCATCTCCATGCTCAACTTGAGATGGTTATACTGTGTGTGTGTTTGGATCTAATCCAATGTAATTCTGTTAAGATTGGTGGAGTTTCTTCTGCCTTTGCCTGCAGTGGGTTAAGGTTCCTCATCTAAATATGCATTTTTCCCTACATAAATATCACACATAGAGCAGACGGGCATAGCATTATTGTCCGTAAGAAGGACATCTAACAGGCTGCTGCTTATTACCTAGTGTCTCAAGCTTGCTCTGATTCGTATTCCTTTTCTTGCATACAGAAGGAATATGGGATAAGAAAAAACACTTGAACTGTAGAAAAGTAGCGTTATTGAATTTTGAACAGTGATTTCTGAGTGTACAAAAAATGAAGCGAAAGAATGTACTCAAGCAGTAAATTACAAGAGCTAGCAGAGTGTACAGTGCCTTTAAGAAGCAGGTGTTTGCTATGAAGTTCGTTGTGCATACAAATGTGCTTGCATTTTGAAGTCAGTTAGGAACAGTTATGGGGGAACAGGAAACCTGACTGGCCTGATACAGGCTTCTTCTATTCAGTGCAGGCTTGCAAAAAGGAAAAAAAAAATCATAATGCAGGGAAAAGCATGATTCTTCTCAGTTCTTTTAATTCTGAAGCAGGAGGGGGGAACTAGAACAATTTAAAGGAAATTGCAGCAGCGATTGTTTTAAGTATACGCAAAGGAAGCCTTGTGCTCTGTCAGGAGCGCTAGCCATTTTCAATCTGGAAGAAGGGACTGAACATTTAATTAAACAATGCCTTTGACTCTATTAGTTTATGCTCCAGCATTCATGATACATGTAGATTTAGGTTATTTTTCAAGTGTACAGCTGTTTCCTCCTGCACAAAGTTGGGGCTGGAGTTTTTGTAGAGTGATACATTATTTTAGTCGTGGTAGCACTTCAGCACACCGATAAAACATCAAAGTACTCCGCAAACAGCCAACGCAAAGGCAGGCCCTGCCCCAGAGAGATCTCGGTCTAGGGTTGCAGCAATACACGAGTGAGCAAATTGACGAGTGTGGGAGGGGAGCAGGTTAGGATGGAGGAGAAAAGAGGCCAAGTTGTCAGTTCAGGGAATATTGTCTCTAGGCAGTAGAATAGCTGATTAGTCTGCGGTTGTTGCTCTGGTAGTATAAATTTGCAGAATTCTGCTGTGAGTAAATTGCGGCAGGCGTCTGCCCCAAATTATAAGTGCATATTATGGGTAGCTCTGGAGTGATGTGTATCCAGTTCTTGCACGGCTGTCACGATTTTGGTTAAGGGTGTTCTGTTTTCATCGCAAAAAAATTATGAAGGTAAAACAGCATGGAAACTTTTCATACCGATACAAATAATTTTGCACTTACCTAGCTTAACCTTTCCTTAAGTGAGAAAGATAATAGGTTAGCATTAGCAGGTCGACCGCCCTTGCCTGGGGCAGGCTGGGAGGAAGGTACACTGTGGTTCCAAGAGCAGTGTGAATTGAAGAAGGTTTCTAGGGAAGCCTGAAGATTTTAAGCATCTCTGACACAAAGCTGCAAAGGCAGCTCGTGTGCCG
>WAAD01018421.1:547551-569640 GCA_013389945.1 Fregata magnificens | reverse complement strand
AGAGGGGAGGGCTGTGGGGAGGGGGCTTGCGGGGCGGGGGGGCTGCCTGGAGGTAGGGGGCTTGGCTGACGGGTGGAGGGCAGCAGGAGCAGCGTCACGTCCCTGACGGCCCTCTTCTCCCCTCCCCAGAAGGGTCTTGGCGTGGCCCCCCTAGAGCAGTGTCCTTTCACTCTGGCTTTCCCCTTCCTCCAGAGGGTGAGAGGCAGCTTCCCCGGGGCATTTCTCTTGGGCCCTCTCCCCTCCTTTTTCCTTCCTGGTACACTCTTGCCCAACAGGACAAATACGACCTGCTTCTCACCCACCGCTGCCACGATATGAGAGATTAATGAAATACTTCCGTCTTTCTTTTCCCAGCCCGAGCTGGAGTGGGACTGTCGGAGGCTGGTGTTCTGTAACTTGTGTGCCAAAGGGGACACAGAAAGTCGGCGGCCTCTGGGTACCTGGGTTTCCGGTTGGCATAGTGGGAATAATAGCTGTGCCCTTCTGCCGGGAGTTGTATGGGGATCAAAGTTCATGAGGCAGTCTGATCCGGCAGCAACGATGGCTGTTTGAGGATTCAAGATTGTTACTGAGGGGCCTGCAGGTCTTACGTCAGTGAATTAACCTCCTGCCGAGTCCGGAGTGCTCCTAACTTAAAATGTGGTTTATGTGTGAAATGGGAGAGTGCCCTGTTGCTAGAGTTCTTCTCTCCAAGAGCTTTGACTTCTTTCTGATCTAATTAACTTTTAATTTCGTTTTTAATTTTCCGGTATCTGTACCTTGAGGTACAGCAAGTGAAAGGCTGAATCGTTTCTCACCCACTGTCTGTTGAGGTTGGTGGAAACTGAGTTTGTTTTCCTCTTCTGTTCTGTCCCCAGAGGCCTTAGTTATTAATGACCCTGACTTCCAGCACGAGGATTTGAACTTCCTGTCCCGTAGCCAACGCTATGAGCAAGCCATCAGGAAGAGCTCTCTGATGGTGAAGAAGTTAAGAGAATACGGAATTGCAGATCCGGATGAGATCTACTGGTTTAAAAGGTACCTCGCTGTAGAGTTTGCTTCTTGTGCGTGCTTTGATCATCACCAAGGACATTAGAGTTGTGTGTTTTTCCTATGTTTGCTGTCCAAAGGAAGCTAAAGACCTGTACGAAAGCCCACTCAAGTCTTGGCTTCAGTGAATTCTGGATGAAACCCTGATTTTCTGGATATTGTGTTTTCTTAGATTTTTGACTAGAAATGCACCATTAATAATTACACCTTTTTTCTTATATATGGTGCAGAAAGTAAAAAATGGGACTTGTAATCTGATATATTTTTTTTTCCCCCCCAAAAGGAATAAAAAAATATACTGAAATGTTTTGAATCTGAATAGATCTGATGAGGTTGCGGCTTCTAATGAAATCTCTTAAAGCTGATTACTTCACTTTGCACTTAGACCTAATAAAGTTGCATTACAGGCATACTTGAAAATGTTCCAAGATAGCTTATAAGTTCTTGTTTATAACTGTCTGTCCTGTCTCCCTCCTCCAAGCTCCTGGTGCTATAGTGGTTCCCTTTGACCTAGAGGCTTTTTGTTGTAGCTGACCTTTTGTTTATCTGATAGCATTACCCTTGGCTTAGGTTAATAAAAATGAAACTGTCTTTACATGTGAGTTTCATTCCTTCCAGTTTGCAGGGAACTTAGTTCCTTACTTTTGACATATTTCTCCCCTTAGTTCTATTAAACTCATTCTGATATAATCAAACAAACTGCTTAACAGAGAGATTGCACAGCTTTAGAAATCTGGATGTAATACCATGAATATATCCTCTGGCACATTAAATGAACATTGCACATTAAATAATGCACCAGTAGTATCACAAGCCCCTTCCGGCTGGATTTGTAGAAAAGCTGTCATTGGCCTCAGGGCATGAATATTGGGACTAGTTAGTTGAAAGCACCTTGTCTGCTGTGGTTTTAATTTCAAAGAAATTGGTCTACACTGACTTGTGTCATGAAAGTTCTCGTGGAATTGATGTTGGCAGTGGTGGACAATGATAACAAGAAAAAAGTTCAGTGACTGTAGTAGATTATTCAGGTACTGCAAGGCAAAAGTTAATCATTAATTTTTCCTACACAAGGATTATGGAGGTGATAGGGAAGTTTCTTCAATTATTTTTATGGAGAAAATTCAGAGAAGTCTATCCAGTATAAGAGCTGGCAAATTTCAATGACGTTTGCAATGTAAATGTTGTCTTTTGGAAGCATTACTGACAATATTTTATGAAAATAGGACTTTTCTGAAGTAGTCAAATGATAGACTCTAGTTTTGCCTCTCCATAAACTTATTTGGCAGTCAGCAATGCTTAACTTTAAATGGATGAAAGCTTAGTATTTCGTATAGGTACCAAATAACACATCAATATCTTATGTGATATGAATAGTCAGGTGTGACTAGTCAGAATTCATGATGCAAAATCAACTGAAACAATGAAGAAGGCTTGCTTTCTTCAGAGTCAATTCCAATTGCAGACGTTCAGGACTTCAAAAGCTAATTGCAATTACTGTAGACTGACTGCATTTTCTGGTGTCTTCTGTGCTAACATGTAGAAGAATGAAGAGCAGTAAATACACTTCTCACCCACAAGTGAAGTTTGTTTGCTCTGAGAACCGTATATTGTTAATGTTCTCGGTCTGAATTTTTTACTATAATGTCTGGTGTTTGTGAGGGAGGATATTGGTTTACTGCTTCTTAATAAATGGAAGAAATGAAAGGATTATTTTTTCATCCTTTGATTTCATTTGCATTTTAACATCTGTCCCCACTTTCTCACCTGCTGAGTGTCAAACATTTTTTAAAACTTAGTGAACTCCACCCAGCTTGCAAAATTAAGTTTATTTTTATCACATATCCAAACATGCTGATTGGTGCTGACTAGAAGGGACTTCATTTGTGTAAAAGCTGACCCGGAGAAACTGTGTTTGGGTTTTCCCGTTTTTCCAAACTGGAAAATTAAATGGATATGGTGTTGTGACGTGCCTTGAATGAAGTTTATGAAACAGATTGAAGTCCTTGATTCAGATGTCAGGTTGTATTTATTGTGATTGACCAGCAGATTTTTACATACGGAAGCTTAAGATATTTTGCCAATAATCCCTCATGCCTTGTGATTATCCCCAAACAGCAGGGACAGATTTATTTACGTAGGCAATTTTTGAGAATTTTGAGCTAGTTGTTTTCCTGTAGCTTTTGCATACTACCAGAACTTCTCTAGGTAGCTTTGTATCATGCCTGACCAACTTTATGGCTTGATTTATGAATAGGCGAGGAGAAATGCTTCTTCCTTCAGCTGCCCTGGAGATATGCTTAAACAGCTGTTGCTGCTGCGACATGTCGAACCGAATGCTCCTCCTTCCTGTTTCCACAAGGGCTTTGTTGGACTCCAAAACATAAGATGATCTGTTAAATATATTTAGAAGCCATTTAATTGCTTCTCATCTAGTCGATTCTTTCTGTGACTTAACATGTGTCAGCACTGCAGTTGCTGCTGCGACTACAGCTTATGAAGGCCAGCAGCCTTAAAGTGCCAATATTTACGATTTCTTTTACAGTCTAACTGCAGCAAAATATAAGTCAGCATGAAAAATGGGAAATTGTTCTGATGTGTAATGGCACACAACTCTTTGAAGAGAGCAATCTGATCAGTTTTAATTCACCTTCAAATTTAAATAACCTTCATCGAGGAAAATAGGATTAAATGAAGAAGTGAAAAACAGTTGGGAGAAACTGGGGCACAGAAGAGAAGACCTGAGAGCTGCAAGTCAACAGCTGATTCCTGTGTTCATAAGCATTGCATGAACATGTACTTTCCCTGTGAGAATTTGTCCATACTTCTCATTTTGATACTAAAGTTAGGACCTGGAGTAGCCTTCAGCAAATCAAACCAGCAAAACTGTAGTAGGGGCCCTACTAGCCACTGCTAAATTAATTTGGAGTGGATGAGTCCGACTTGGGTTTTTTGATACAGCTAGAAAAGGAGTTTATTACCATAGCATTTGTTAACTCTGAAGCCCAGTAAGCACAGGTCAGACATACCCCTGGCTCATTCTCCACTTCATGCTCTTCCTTGAGAGAGTTACCTCAAGAACTGCAAAAAGCTAGAAAAGTTTGCTTGCAGATTTTGCTTTAAAGTAAATGACCCTATTCCGTGACCCAGTTTTGCAGCCTGAGAATGTCTTTGCTAAGTTGTTCATTTAGCTTTGGAGTCTCTGAGAACATCAACTTTGCTTCTGTTGTACTCTGTTCACTGATAGATGTGCTGTCAAACTCATCTGTCAAATACAAGTGCCTTTTACTATGTGGGTGGCATTGGTTGCAGTGCAATCAGGAAAGATCTGTATTGCCAAAGTAGCGTATTACTACGCATCCTTCTTCCATAAGTGGATTTGGAACTGCAGCCCTCCTCTTGCCTCACTGATCGTCATGGCAAATCTGACTTCTGACCGACGGGGTGATCTTTGGTCGTTGATCAAATTGCTAGTGCTAGATGCAGCTAGCCCCATTCAGACTTGATGTAGCAAAGTACTTGAACAGTTACACAATGCAGCCTTGGGAGAGCAAGCTGTGTAGGTAGCGGGAAATGCCAAGTGGGAATGTAGAAATTGGGAGAGGAAGGAGTAAGAGTTTGGAGAAAGAAAAAGAAGGAAGGAAAACCTGTTCTTCCTCCCCTCGCAGCTAGTACCTCTTCTGTTTGCCTTGTGTCATGAGGAAATTTGGATTCTCTCTCCTTGTCATTCAAGTTGTTAAAAGGCACGTTAAGAAAATCTTAATCACTCAGTGTGGAGTATGCAGAGATGAAAAGTTTCTGCTGTAAATTCGCTAGCTTTCAGTTCTGCTTTCAGCTTTGTTAATGCAAGAATCTGTTAAAATGCTGCATGTTTAGTCAGTGAAATAGTATGACCTACTGACACAGGGATGTATCTGCTTGCAAAATATCATTCCTCTTACTCCCATCAGAGAAGGTGCTAGTTAAGCATGAAATATCTGGCACTTGCAGTTAAGCTTACTGATAGGCAGTGAAAGTTGCTTGTGTGACCTTTAAGATTATTTTTTTTTCTGGAGCATTACCTTCAAAGAAGCAGTGTCTGACCTGATTTTTCTGATAGCAAAGCATGTGCTGCACCTTGTTCACAAGTTCTTTTAATGGGTCCTGAAAATATGCAAAGAACTGTTCAGTCTCTTCCCAAGCTGCACTGAAGCAGTGTATTTCAAAGTCAGCACTCATTTTCTCCCTGTAGGTTTGTCCTTTTGGGCCCAAGGAATAGATGCATAGTAATTGTGTTGTAGGCAGCAAGGAAGTAAAGGGTACTGCTGTTGCTGTGTGGGTCCTGGAGGAGTTCCCATGTAGGAAACTACAAGAATGCTGAAAAATATTCTGTTTCCCTGTCCTTGTACCATTTTTAAGCCCTTGGTCACCCTGGTAACTTCTGCTTTGTAAGTATGTGCTGCTGTGGGCAATAGAATATTTTCTGGTAAGAGAACTGGCTGCCTTGATCCCAAGAACTCTGGAAGGTGTACCTGCACTCGCACCAGCTTAAGGCACAGTTAATACATTAATCACCAGTATTAGATTACTTGCTGACAGTAGTTTTGCTTCTGGAAGAATCCATGGCTCATTCAATCTTGATCATTTAAAAACTGTTCCATTTAAAATAAGCATCTTCAACATGCAGTTCAGTGGTGCTGAAGAAGCTTTGTCCTGCTTTCTCTCACCCTAAGGCTGATTTTCACAGTTTGCCTAGGGATCTGGTTTTGAGTTATCAATTATTTACTCTCTGCTGCCAGGCACTCATTCCAGGCATGGTATAAAATGCCAATCGGAAATGCTGCTGCAGTTTGTAAAACGACATGCGTAGTGTCCACTGTGCAGTGCGGATCTGTGTTGGCAGCAAAGTTAAATGTGCTCCCTGGGCAGGTATTAATACCCCGAGATGGAAGGATATATTTTCCTTGTAGGTATCTTCGGCAGGTGGGAGACATCTTGTGTGTAGGTATTCATGCAGAGCACTCACTTGTTCCTCCATCTTTGAATTTGGATGGAATAAGCATTCGTGTACAGCAGATGGAAGATGAAAAAACTGTTCAGGCTGCAGAAGGTTGAAGGGAAGATGCTGTCATTTACTGCATAGCTTTTACACAGTGAAACTTTCTAGCACACTTGTGTTATGGAGCTTGTTTTAATTGGGAATGTACTTTGCCTGCCATCGTGGCTACTAAATTAATAGAGCTTTCTCTCATGAAATAACTTCTGTTTTGATGACGCACATCTAAAGTGTCTGATTTTCCTTCCATTCCCTCCAGCACTAGCCTGTGACAGTAATTTTAATTGAAGGTGAGTTCCTGATCTCACAGCTGATAAAAGCAGCTACAGGTAATACAGAGCTCTTCTGAAAAGTACGTGTTCACCTAAGAAGCCTTTTCCTTTTCAATACATAGTGCTTCTGGCTAACATGGCCTAGTTCTACTAGCAGTAGTGGGATTTATTCTCCCCAAGCCTGAGAGATGGGGGAGAAAACAATTTGCTTTTCATGTCCTCAGTTTTAAGTTACCCATGAATCGTTGTAGAATAATATTTTTTTCCAGTTACGTAGCAACAGCAGGATTCATAGGGTGAATAAAATGCCTGAAAGAAACATTTATTTTCCCATTAGCATTGCCTCTGATGCCTCCGTATTTGGAGGTTGCTTGTGGGACAAAAAAAGGTTGAAATAGGCAAAGAGATTATTTATTTTATGCTACAGTTGGAGAAAAGCCTTTCAGTATCACGGTAACAGTAAGACTGAGATCCAGATCCCTCTATTTCTCTCCTGTAGAACATGCTTGGGCAGTTTTCCTGAACCTTTTGGTCTCCACTTCAGCATGTTTCAAAAAACCTTAGAGACCCAAACGACTGGTGCTCAGAAGGAGAAATGGCTGCCTCTGGTTCATGGAGTCAAGATAATTGGCACCTACGCCCAAACCGAAATGGGACATGGTTAGTTCCCTTCAGGGATCAATGGGTAACCTCTTTTTTGTAACTCCAGTTTGTAAATTAATGATGCTCCCTAGGTAAATCTAAAAGGGGAAAGGTGAAATAGTTTGGTTAACAGTTGATATTTCCTGCCCTATAGCCAGACAGCTGCTTCATTTCACATCCTAACAATCACAGGGTTAGTTTTGGTCTTTTCCAGAATGCACCTCTTAGCTGATCACTGACTTTGTAGTTGTTTACCTTTGTTTTAAGATGAGGATGTTGTTCTAAGCCCTGGGAGTCTGAATTGCACTTGAACGGGTTGGAACATGTCTGTCAACAGTACTGTGGTTTTTATTTTTGCCTGAATTTGGGGTATGTGTGTCTCAGTTCTTAGTTCATAATCACGCTGCGTAAACAGGTCAGAAGTATACCTTTAGATGCAATGTAGCAGGGTGAGAGTGCACGGTTTTGTTTTTGAAAGTAAGGTATGCTTTGCCCCAAGCGCTTTTCTTCCAGATGTTACTCCATTGCAGCTGTACAACTTCATGGAAAGATCTTGCTTTCAGAGAAGAAAAACACCTTTTTCCTACTGTTGTTGAAAACGACTTTTACTTCTTCAAATGGAAGAACGTTTAAAGGATCAGAAAAAAGTCTTTTAGCCCAGAACCTGGAATTATGGCTGTTAAATACCGGCAAGAATAGTTTAACAAACCGAAGACTCCAGTGCTTGTGCTGGCATCTAAACTTGGAAAGCATGATATGTACAAGTCTGGACAACTGCAAAAGTTAGATGGTAATGCCAATTGCCTGGCTGTTCAGTTACAGCTACTCATGGTAGCTGAAACGTTTGTAGAAGATGCAACAGAGGAAATCCTGTCATCTGCTCTGTTTGGGAGAGATGGAGTGAGCAACACCTACCTCAACACCAGAAGCTGAGATAACTGGATGGCAACAATAAATGCCTGCCGACCTTTCCTTTTTCACGCCAACTTCTTAAATCAGACACGCATCCACACCGAAGTGATTTGTTTTACTCGCTATTTCACATTAGATCATTGCACTATCTTGCCTCCTGATGGTCTGGTTTGCTTATAGTTCTCATGTTGTTTGATGGTAAAATCAGTATTTTGACGCTTAATAGAACTAATATGGTGATAGTATGGTAAAGTACATATACTTTCCATGCTGTATAATTAAAATGCAACCGTTTGGCATTCCTGCTGTGAATGTTGAGTATCTTAACTATTTCATCAGTAAAACTTCTGCAGTAATTGTCACTGAGCTCTGCTTAATTTAATCCTGATGTTTAGAAACTGGTGATGGGGAAACAGACCTCTGGACTATTGAATTGAATCCTAGCCTGGATGGGTAGTTACTCGGTTTTATCTTAGTGAGTACCTACTTGATAGCCTGTGTTGATTTTAACCTATTCCATAGTGAATAAGTCTCTTGAAAAAATAAAAGAAAGAAAAAGCACAAATAGCACAGGGCTGAAGAGGAAGCAAAAAGGAGTGATGAAAATACTGCACTGTTTCTACCTGGTTTATAGCTATTGCTAGTAAATAAGGATTTTCCTTCAGTCTTTGACTGTCAGCTGTGTACTTCTCACCAGTACTGAACTCACTTAAAATCTGGTATTCCTGATAACCCATTAGCCCTCTGTTGAGCTTGGTCACTGTTCAGTCAAAAAGCTTAGAAAACATTGCTACTGGGTTTATTAGATGGTTGAATTTATTTGTAGGTGTCTGAGAATATCAAAGAAAAGAACTACAGTTCTTAGGAAGCTCTAGGGTTAAAGCTAGTTCACATTAATGTGTGTTCAGAGGTAACACAAGAATGCATTCTTCCCACTTTGATAAGAATGCCAACTGAGTTTGAGCTAAGCTCAGATCAGTGCTCTTCCCATAATGCATATCTCATTTAAATAATGTATGTTCCATTTAAAAGCCAGTTACATTATTTCATACATAAATGTGCCAGATGGACAATCTTTGTGCGGAAGGTACTGATCCTCAATCTATATTCCCACTATTTTAATACTCAGAGCTATCAATATTTAAAGATTTAACGAGCATTTAATTCTTTATATCAAAAAAACTTAATAGACCACTTAACTACCTAGCAGTGCTGTTTGACAGAACTTGGAGGAAGAGTAGTTCTAATGAAACATGTTTAATTGGAGGGACTTTGTGCTGGTGATTTACAGCTTGAAAACTGTTGGCTTTCTTACCAAGTTGTTTATGTTCACAACTTTGACTTACGCATGCAGAGCACTGTCCTTTTAAGAGAGCTTTTAAAAAAAAGTTGAAGGGAGTTGAGTTGGAATGTAATATACACTAGTTATGTTTGATCTTCAATTAAAAAAAAGTGAAGTAGATAGTACAGACAGTTAGGACTTTCCTTTTTTACAAAAAAGAAAGTTCAGTGAAAACCTAGCTTATTCAGCTGGATAAACTGGGACTTCTCCCAGGTTCTACCCTCAAACCATGGGGGAAAAAAAAGTGGACTTCATATCTTTGGGTGAAGGCTCGCTTCATCCAGCCAGATCACATCTTCAACAAACTGACGTTCTGACTCAGCCCGTTTGACTTAGGGATGCTCTGGTTTCCAAACTGTAGTGAAGGTCTGGTCTTTCTTTTGGCTTGAATGAATCCTCTTTTTATCAATCATGGTGCATCAAAAATACAGGAATGTTGCAAATGCATTTTATGTATGATTAGAAAGAAATGCATTGCAGCATGTTTATGTTAGAGTAAGTGTAATTTCTTATTATTCAGGCCTGAGAAAAGGACAGTGCTCTGGCTTTCTAAAATAGACTTGCTGAATTCTGATTTACACATGAATCTTTTTTTTTTTCTTTTTGTCTCTTCCTGAATCTCCACCATGAATCCTCATGCTTGCTTCCCTCCCATAACATTCCCTTCACACTCCCATCCCATGACACTTCTTCACAGCTTTGTTCATCGTGGGCGGCCTGAGCCTCTGGACCTTCATCTGGGCATGTTCCTCCCCACCCTTCTCACCCAGGCAACCCCAGAGCAGCAGGATCGCTTCTTCATGCCTGCCTGGAACCTGGAGATCATTGGCACTTACGCCCAGACTGAAATGGGCCATGGTACAGTACATTCATTAAATGCTATTTCCGAGAATGGCTTTGTGTACAAAGGATTCCCCTGCCTGGGAAAAATGGTGTGTGTTTACCCCACAGTCTTTACGCATGCAGTTGTGGCTATAGGGAAAAGTGGATTGCCTCTGAAATTTTTCATAGGTCATTATGCCACATGCTGCTTGCCCTTTTTTTTTCCTCCTATGGGAGAGTTTGATGTCTGTAGTTCTACATGTGAGCATACTGAGTGCTCCTCTTGTGCCAGTCAAACCAGTATAGATTACTGCATATGGCTATGGCAATGTCAAGTTGATGACATCTGTTCATTTCTACACTTACCATTCTTTCCAGTGTGATTTCTGCTTTGCTCTACTTAACGTTCAGTGTGAAGACAAAACAACAGAGCTTTAAGGTACTGAAAGAGATGCCAAAAAAAGTAAGAGTTGCTTCTCACCTTGGGACTGACCTTGGATCAGAGAACATGTGGATGACTTGGTTCCAATGCTCGTGTTTTGTGGGGCGTTTTTTTCCCCCAGTTCTTTAGTTCACTCCCATGTGTTCTTTTTAGTTGGACTGTGAAATGTTTTGTCTTTTAATTGTCTGTCTCAAGTAGACTTTGTTCTTTGTTGCTATTCCTTTGCTTTCAAGCTTTGGAATGGATTTTGATAACTCCAGCAGTATTGTGATTGCAACACTTAATCCAAGTTTCAAAGTGAGGATATTATGCCTTGGGAAACTTTAATTTTGAGATCTGAGAGTTGCAGATGAGAATTATTTTCTAAAAATGAGCAGGACTCACCTTTGTGCTGAAGTGGAATGTAGAGACTGTATGAAGCATAAAGTAACTGCAAGCCTGTGGAGAATCTTTTGCAACTAGTGAGGTTTGAAGATCCTTTACCAGCAAAGTAAGTCTGTGTTAAGCTGCCTGTGGAAGTCTACCATTAACTCCATGCTTTGGAAACGTGGTTGCATCAAGGCGATATCCTTTTTCATGTTGAAGGTCTTGTGTAGAGTCACTGGCTCTGTCTTGCTCTGCCAGTCCAGACTATCAGGAGTGTTCACAGCTTGTCTAGTTTAAGTAAGTAGGCCCAGTGGTTTTGGTTTTTGGGGTTTGTTTTGTTTTTTTTTTTTTTTAATGCATGCAGGGACAATGCTACTGCTGAGACAGGTGTGTGCGAAGTAAAGAGTTGGGGGCAGAAGACAAAGGCTGTCCCTGGAATTGTTACCTCCATCTTTTTACAGTCTCTTCATCTGCCTGCGTCAGTACCCTAGCATATGCATGCCATTACTTGCTGTCTTGGCGCTATGGGTGATCTTGTTTGGGAGAAACTGCTCCTTCAAGTGAGGAGAATGTAGGCCTGATGAGGGAATGAAGAGATGATGGGCACTACTTATTTCATCTTGTGGCTGAAAAGTATATGATTTTTGTTTTGCAATTTAATCAGATTGCAGTTTTAGTGAAATCCAGGTGAGCGTGTTTTTGTGGACCTTTTTAACTGAGAAGGGGCTTCTGGTGTGTAATAGCAAAAAGGTGTCAGATCGGAGGTGCTTGGAAAACTAGTCTTAGACCAGTGGGGAAAAAAAAAAAAACCAAACATGTTTTCTGAGAATTGGCTTCAGGTCCCAGAATGTGATCTGACTCTCACTTGTTCTTCCTTAATTGTTTGATATTTAGTCCTTTATATAGCCTAAAAGCAAAGGTAAAATTTGTACATTACTACTGGAGTTCAACTTTCCATTGTCCAATTCTGCCCTTGTCTCTGTTTTGTGACTGACTTTCTGCCAAAACAACGTGTTTGCTTATTTTCAGGAACTCATCTTCGGGGTCTAGAAACTACAGCTACTTATGACCCTGCTACCCAGGAATTCATCCTCAACAGCCCCACTGTGACCTCCATTAAGTGGTGGCCAGGTGGACGTAAGTGCATCATTGTGTGTCTAAATCTGGAAGATGTATAGAAAAATGTAGGGAGGTGATGTCATGTGAATTATATCTACAGAATGATTGAAAGTTGATCCAAAGAGTTGGCTGAAAGGCAGTTACTCTTGCACAACAAGTAACAGATTTATCAGAGCCTACTAAAACTTTGGATTATCTGTGTGCTTGGAATTGTTTCTCAGAATCATTCACACTGTATGGATTTGGTGTAATTTTTGATCAGTTGTATCAACATCTTTGTACTTCCTTCAGCTCCACTGGCAGGTTTGCCAAGGTATCACAGAGTCAAGAGAATTGCCTTGTGGAACTTTCATTGACTTGAACAACATTGTCTAGCTGTAGAATGTGGATGATAACCAGTGTTGTAAATCTGGTTTTGTAACACATGATGTGGTTAAGGTAACCTCAGATCCTGCTTTAAGGAAACAGACTCTGTGTATGTAAGTATGTTGACTGTTTGTTTTCCTTCTGACTCCCACTCCTGCAGTTGGAAAGACTTCGAACCATGCCATTGTTCTGGCTCAGCTCTACACTCAGGGCCAGTGCAAAGGGCTGCATGCCTTCATTGTTCCCATACGGCAGCTGGGCACCCATGAACCTTTGCCAGGTAAAAATTAATGTTAAGGGTTTAGCACTCATGGAGTACGTCAGATCTGTTTCTCTCCAGCTATATACAGCTGCATGTGTCTTGTTAATGTACATGGCTTATTTCACTAGCTGATTTCAGTGAGTAGATGGTAGGTCACAGGGCTTAAAGGAGTCTTTCTTATGACTGAACTACCACTAAATCGTCTTTTGATGTGAAGGTTACTTTGGGATTTGGTTCTGTCCCAGTGTTTCCCAGCTGTGCATTCTGTGAGGCAGCATGTCCTGCTTTCTGCAAGGGAAAGAATACCTTTCACCATTGTCTAGCTAGAAGTGAGCTGGATGATCTTTAGAGACAGCTCCCCCAGTGATTGGACAGTAGGACTGCATATAAATTATGAAGATCCCCATGTTTTGCTGTCCACTTTTCCATCAAAGAGATTAAGGTCCTCGTTAGCTGTTACTCCTAACAATGCCAGGACTTGCTAGAAAACTAAACAGACTCTTTATTGGAGAAGGCTTAAACCTCTCATGTGGTGTTTAGTTCCTATTTCTTAATGCAAGTGGCTTTGTCTGTGGCAGGTATTACGGTGGGTGACATTGGGCCAAAATTTGGTTATGATGAAATGGATAATGGCTACCTGAAAATGGACAACTTCAGAATTCCTCGGGAAAACATGCTGATGAAATATGCCCAGGTAAAGCAGTGAATTTCAGCATATGCTGTTAGAAATGGACACTTCAAATGCTCTTGTGTGGTTGAACAGTGTACCAATAAGATTGTAGGTTGCTTCTAAGTGCTACTTGATGAGTTTAGAGCTTGAGATGTGAACATGTAAAAGGGAGGAAACTTTAAAAATCAACAGGCTGTTTTTTCATTTGGGGTTGGTTTTTTTTTTTTTTTTTGGTAGGTTGAACCAGATGGCACCTATGTGAAACCACTTAGTGACAAGCTAACCTACGGGACCATGGTGTTCATCCGATCTCTCATTGTAGGCGATGCAGCTCGGTCCCTGTCCCGGGCTTGTACCATTGCCATCCGCTATAGTGCAGTGAGACACCAGTCTGAGCTAAAGCCAGGGTAAGTGCAGTGAAATAAAAGAGCAGCCTAAGTGCTGAGGGAAAATTCCCAAATACTGGAGGGAAGGGGGACCGTGGTTGATGTTGTTTGCTTTGGCACTTGATAGTTTCAAAACACTGTTTCATCCTGGGAAGTGAGTAATCTTGACTACCAAAATGCCTTCCCCCTGCCAGAGGCTTCTGCTGTATGGTCTGAGATGGTCTGGCTTGATAGGGATGCAGCTTGTCCTATCCAAGTGGAGAAGCTGCTTAGAGTTGAATAGGACTTCATGGCAGTTTGCTAGCCACTGGCATACTAACTCATCTGTATTTTGCTCTAGGGAACCAGAACCCCAGATCTTGGATTATCAGACCCAACAATACAAACTCTTTCCTCTCCTGGCAACAGCATATGCTTTTCACTTTGTGGGAGCCTACATAAAAGACACCTATTGTCGTATTAGTGGAGACATCAATGAAGGGGATCTGAGTGAGCTGCCAGAGGTACTTTGTCCTCTGTTGATTTTTATGTAAGGTTTCTTCACAGCATGGGAGAAAAGGTATCAAGCCTTTTTGGCTTTCGCTCACGAGATGTCTTGTAATTCTTTAGATTCAGAGATCCCAAGGCCAGTATGTGCTGGTGACTTTTATTTCTTTATTCGCACTATTCATTTAGCAGCCCTTTACAAAAAAATGGGGAGTAAAGCACAGTGAGAAAGCTACTGTGAATATATCTTTCAAAAAGGTGACTTTCCAGGAATGATGGCGTGTCGCTTGGGAGTGGAGTTAAGACTGGTCTTATGCCTGTGCTGTAGTGTCTTGATTGTTCTTCCAAGTCACTAGTGTAGAACTGGTGTGTTGTTCGAAGGTATCAGTACTATACTGAGGGGTTAGGGTTGTAAGATGTCAGTTTTTCAGTTAGGGATTCTGTCTGAGAACCTAATGTGACAATAGGCAATTGAAAACAGTCTTGGACATAATGCGTAGAGACAGAAAGGTTGGGGTACTCAAAAGAAATCTTTACAGGTATAGAGGCTTTCATATAAATAGTTCAGCTCAGGAAAGAGTCCTTACAAGAAAAAGAAGACCCTGTGGGACGCTAGAAGGATGGTGTTGACTCTACCTTTTTCTGGGAGCTGCAGTACTTAGCATGTATGTGTGCAAGCTAAGAATGGAAAATAAAAAAAATCTAAACTGACTTTGCTTTTGTCCATCAGCTCCATGCACTGACAGCAGGGCTGAAGGCGTTCACTTCCTGGACTGCCAGTGCTGGTATTGAGGAATGTCGGATGGCGTGTGGTGGGCATGGCTACTCTCGCTGCAGTGGCATTCCTGACATCTACGTCACATTCACCCCATCCTGTACCTATGAAGGAGAAAACACAGTCATGATGCTGCAAACAGCTAGGTATGGTAGCTTCTGTCCAGAGGCATTCTTGCCTTGGCATTACGATCTTTGTAACTGAAGTGATGAACAGAAGAGTATCCCGTGTTACCATGAAACTGGTCTCTCATGTTTCTGTCCCTTGCCCTACTTTTGACAGAAAAGTATATGCATACAACTCTTCTTTGCTAGTCTGACCCTAGGTAAGATGACTTCTCTCCATTCAAACAACTCATGAGTAAGAGTTGCTATTTGTTGTCTCTATTTTCAGGTTCCTTGTCAAAAGCTACAACCAAGTTAGTTCTGGGCAGCGGGTTACTGGCATGGTGTCCTACCTTAACGATCTCTCCAGGCAACGCATTCAGCCACAGCATGTGGCTGCTAGGACTGTGACTGTGCGGATCAATGATCCAGTCAGCTTGGTAGAGGCCTACAAAGCACGTGCTGCCTGGTGAGTTCACACTTAGTAGACTGAGCCAAGCACCAATAAAATTGTGTATTTTGGGAGATGGTAGTGATGTGCTGCCCTATTGATGTTAGATTCTCAAGATGTGGTTTGCAAAGCTTTGTTCCACGTGTTGCTTTCAGGAAGTAACACACTTTACTAGGTTGGGTCAGTGTTAAGTGCTTTGAGGTTACAAGAGGCTACATACAGCCTACGCATAGCCTAGTTACTCTGCTCTGTTCCATTTTGAAATATCTTTTTCTTACTTAAATGTAAAGTGTATTGGAGCGTACAAATACCAACATTGTTCAAACTGCTCAGAGATCTATCTGGAGAGAAACAATCCTGACATTAAAGCCTGTTGTGAAGGAAGTGTGAGAGTAGAACAGATATCTACATGTGAGTCAGTATTCAGGCACCACGTATGTGCTGTCAAATGTCATCTTACCCCTCTGTAGCTGTGTTCTGGCTGCAGCAGTGATGATGAGGATTTAGAGCTACAACTGCTCACTCCAGGCAATGTATTCAGTTGTGGCACACGACCTCTGAGTTCTTCTGATGTGTTAGACTGAAATTCATATGAATTTTGTGTACGTAATCTTGTTAATGTGGTGTTATTGCATAACCGGTTTTTCTTCCTTTTATGAAATAGGTTTGTAGAAGCTGCAGCGAAGAATTTGCAAGCCGAACTGAACCACAGAAAGAGCAAGGAGGATGCCTGGAACAGAACTTCTGTTGATCTTGTGCGAGCATCCGAGGTCAGTGATGTGCCTGATAAAGAAATATGCTGTAAGAGCTCCTCATCTCTTCATGAACCTGATTCACCTTCCTTTCATTTCTTGTAGGCACACTGTCACTATGTGATAGTGAAGCTTTTCACAGCAAAGCTGTCTGAGATCAGTAATGCAGCTGTCCGTGCTGTCATGACTGAGCTGTGTCTCCTGTATGCACTGTATGGGATCAGTAAGAACACAGGGGATTTCTTGCAGGTTGGTGTCTTTCTCCAACACTTTAAATCTCTAGAGACAGAGTCATTGTTTGCAAAGATGCTTTAAATGCAAAGTTGCATGAATGCTTAGGCGTAAGGTCTTGACTGTTGACTTCCAGAAGGCCATTAGCAGTGCAGGTTTGATGGAAGGCTCTTGTCAAGTTTCCCTTGTGATCTGCCAGAAGCAGAGTTGGACGATAAATGGTAACACGGCATCTATCTAGGTTAGCTTAAATGTTTTCCAGTTGGTGACCAGGTGGTGTGTGTTAAAAAACAAGGAGTTAATAAAGGAGATGCAAGTTAGACATGCTCTGAGAGCTGTATGCATTTGTAAATTAGTGCACAAAAGGGGGATATTGTACTCCAAATCTTAAGCCATCCTGGAACAGGCTGCCCAGAGAGGTGGTGGAGTCATCTACCCTGGTGTAGACGTGGCACTCCAGGGCCTAGTTTAGGAGTCATGGTGGTGTTAGTTGGTGGTTGGACTTGATGATCTTAGAGGTCTTTTCCAACCTTAATGATTCTATGATTCTATGAATGGGTTTAAATTGTCAGGCATTACTTTTCTTCTCTTCATTCTTCCAGTTTGAGAATGTTTTTGTGCAACAGTGTTTTATTTTGTCTTCGGGCACATGTGGTATGTTTTGTCTTCCCATTTTCCTCTTTGCTGCTTACCAAAAAGTTCCCTGAAACCGGGAAGAATTTAATATACACATATGCACGTTCTTCAAGAAAACTTGCTACTGAAGATAACATACAGGCACTCTAAAGAATGAGTCTCCCATCAAAAATTAAATAGCTAGGCAGTATGGTGGGCTATGCTAGGCATCTCCTTTTGCTTGTACACTATGGCAAATTGCCAATTTGATTACTTAGCACTTGGGGGGGGGGGGGGGCAAACCAAAACCTAGTGTTTTATGAACTGCTGCATTTTTGTGTGGGGGAAGGCTGACCTACATTAGACCGTAGGGGAAGNTTCCCCTCCCCAAGGCGGGTATTCTGACCGATGCCCAGATTACTCAAGTGAACCAGCATGTGAAAGAGCTCTTAGCTATGATTCGTCCCAACGCAGTAGCGCTGGTAGACTCCTTTGACTTTCATGACGTTCATCTTGGATCGGTGCTTGGCCGGTATGATGGCAATGTCTACGAGAACATGTTTGAGTGGGCAAAGAAATCCCCGCTGAACAACACAGAGGTAAAGAAACTTTATTTCTTCATATGTAGGTCACACGTGTCCAGAGAAATAACCCAATTTAGGGTTTTCTAATTTTGATCCAGTGATCTCGGCACGTAATTGATGAATGGGGGAGAAAAGTCACTAGTGGTAATGGACAAAACTGGCAACCTATTTCTGCTCCTCTGCTTTCGGCATACTTTCTTCAGTTACTCTCCCATGTGTACCTCACATGTGTCCCTGTGGGATACTTTTGAGTTTCTCAGTTGAGGGAGGAAATCATACTCTCCCTAGAGAAACAATTGAAGAATCTCATTGAATTTTAAGGAAATTATCACTTGCTGTTAATTCTGCTTAGTGACAGTAGCTGTGAAAACCTTAGCTGTTTTCTGGCAAGTCTTTCAGTGCCTTCAGGCAGTAGTATTGACTGGAGAAGAAAATAAATTGCTCTCATGTAGTACTTAAATGTCAGGTGTTGCATATCTGCCCTAAGGCTGTAGCTACAGCTGAGCTAATAAAAGAAACTGAGCTGAGAAGAGTCAGTGTCCTCTTCCATCAGCCAAAACAGAACTCTAAATCCTGTCTTGGTGGCCTTTGCTGCCTTTATTCGATTTGGACAGACTATCTCCTACGAGGGGCTGCCAGAGACTGCGACTGTAGTTAAATCCCACCAGAACTTACTCAATTTTTTGTGCTTCTGAAGTGAGTGGGGGCGCTTAGGAGCTTCATTACAGTCCTCCTAGGAAACCTCTACCAGTTTTCTTTGAATTCAAATGCTAAAAAATTGTCTGTATGGATATAAGATGTCTTGTATTCCTTTTTCTTACAAGAAAGGTAGTGGGGAAGCTATTTGTTTTGGCTTATATTCTCATCCTTTGTGTCATGTAGACACTCAAATACAGGACTTAGCTGGCTGTTCTTAAATCCCCAGAGTGCCTCTGATTTCAAATTTCCTTAGTGTAAAAATACACTGCAAGATACAAAGAGCTAAAACTGTTTTAAATCTTAGGCTTGACCTTGTTGTAACCACTGTCTTGTCCTCTTACAGGTTCATGAGTCTTTCCACAAACACCTGAAGCCGATGCAAGCCAAGCTGTGAAGCCTGCTGTTTTTTTAAAATGCACACTTTTCCTGACCTGAAAACTGGGTGTTTGCATCCTTTCTTCAGGCACCTAAATCAAACCTTTCAAATCCTGGTAGCTGTAGGACAGTGAATAATTGTAGCCTTTCTTTCCACTTTTATAAATCGAGGTGGTGTTTGGGGAGAGTGCATAGGGATTGATGCCTGTTTTTCAAGTGCAATTATAATGGTAAAATTAACCTTTTAAAAATCTGGGAAAGCTTTATGGATTCATACAAGGATTGCTTTTGTGAAGCTGCTAACTAGAGAGAAGTTACTGTCAACTGGAAAGGTAGCAGGATTTTACTACTAAGTAGTTAACAGCCCTCAGGCAGTAGCTTCTAATGAGCAGTTATGTCCTCCCCCCAAAAAGCATCAATGTCTTGATTTTTTTAAGATTAGCTCCACTTCTCTCCTTGTTTGGCAAATATTTATGTTATCTAAAGCCTCCTGCATCGTTTTGTGCACATGAATCTGCATGTGGCACTGCTTTCCTGATGTAGCTGGGAAGTAAATACCCATCCTTCTCTGGCGCTCTGCTTCATTCATCTTTCCAGAAGACATCTTCATGTTTTCCAATACATCCTTTTTTCACTGCCCTGCAGAATCTCCTTTTGCCTGTGTGCCATCTCCAACGCTGGCACCTTAACTCTTTGTTAATAGGAATTGAAAGGAGAATATAGTGATGCTGCTCTGAGGAAAAAAATCCAAGTAGTAATAATCAGCTAGGTGCTGGTAGTAGGTGTTCTGCCCTTCTATTAACTGTTAGTATTTTCGTAGCACTATCTCAAAGCACTTTACAAATGTTAATTATGGTGATTTGATGTGAAAAACCACATGTAGTGGTAGAAACTGCAAATTTGTCTTCGAATGATGAAGCCAGTATTTAAGGGCAGAAATCAGTTGACCAAGGTCCTTGGGTCTTCTGATTGTTCTGGGATGTTCTTCTGGTTTTTAAAGGCATTCTTCAGGAAAACGACAATCCCAAGTGAAGTGTCTAGATTTTTTTTCCTACCCATGCATTTCCAAGGAGCTTTCTCTGATTTGCTTAATTTTGTTTTTATATTGACTTGGGACTTGCACAGTGCTGTCTGGATTAACAGAGGAAAGATTTAGCATTTAGCAGAACCTCCTGATGCCCAGTGACATCAGTGCAACTGCAACTAAGCAAAATTGTTGCTGGTTTTCAACACCCATAACTCTGTCCAGTAACAGTAAAACCTCTCTTCACAACAGATAAGAGCAACTTTGAGCTTAAAATGGTAAAAAGCTTCAGCATAAACCCAAATCCTGCAGTTCCGAGGCAACATCTGAGAAGCTGTTTCTCTGACAGCTTTGGTATAAGTCTCTAATTTCGGATCAGTTTTCATGGAGGAGTCTTTCCTGGCACTAACAATGATCAGACACAATGTTTGGCTCCACATGCGCTAGCTGAACAGGAAGAGATGTTCAATTTTAAATAAAATAATCAAACTTGTCTTTTGGCTGCTGAGTCTTTCAGGTTGAATGGAACCACTGCTGTTCAGGCTACCAAAGGAGGCAGAGGGCTTTGCTTTCCATTTATTCAACACAGCAGACTGCTGACCTGGGGAGGAATGATGGAGGAGCAGGTTAAAAATATGTTAATGAGAATAGTACTAGCTAACTGTATGTACAGATTTAATAAATTACAAAAATGTGTTTTCAGACAAAATGTCTGTCTTTCATGCATTGCCTTCAGTGGATCTCATTTAAAGTAATGGGTGAAGTAGAATGAAGTATTCAAAAGACATTAACTTCATTGGATTTTATTTGTCTCCTTTCTAGTCTGAGCTTTCTGGCTTTGCTCTGCAGCGTTCTAGGGCAGCCACACCAGTCCCACAGCTCTCCTTGCTGCTGCTGCTGCTCACAACTGCAGGAAAAATAAAACTGGCAGAAAGCAAAGCTGTCGGTGGCGCATTGCTCAGTATTGTTATGGCTCGTAGGCCAGCAAAGGCTGATCGCTGCCAACAGCAAAGACTTAACAGTAGTGTTTGGCAACAGAAGCTTTAATTCATAGAAGCTATTTCTTTAAAATTGTTTCCCCCTGTTTTTTTGGAGCAGATAGTGATGTAATGGCAAACGCTGTGCTTCCTTGTTACTAGTGAGGATATTGCACACATTTTTTTTAATCTTGCTGCTGTTAGTGGTAATACCTGAATGCCACAACCTGGTATGACTTGCCATGTCTCATGGTCAGCAAACAGCGTTTAAACTCTGTCAAATGGTCCCACATCCTTGTTAGGAGTCGTCCATCTTTTGCCAAAATGTGATGGTACCGTTTCCATGAGTGTTGAGCCTCTTCCCTCGAGGATAAGTGATGTCAGTGTCAAGTAATGACACTTGTAAGCTACACTGTTCTTAAAGAGTACTGACACGAGCGGTCTTTGACTGTGGTTTCCAGTCTGATTTGAACAATGGACTCTTAAAAATGCTGCCTTTTGGTGAAGGCTTTAGAAGGAGCCCATGTTCCCCTGTGGACTGGCAGCACGCATGGTGAAAGCCACTGGTAGATGGGTCTGCAGGTTATAAAGCCTCAAAGGTAGACATTTCCCCAGGGATCTTCTGGAAGTAACAACTCAAGTACAAGCAAAGAAGGCAGGAGCAGGGCTGGCTTTGTCCTGTACCCAGCTTTGGTAAGTGTGAGCTTTTTTTTTTTTGACCTGAACTTCTACTGTTTACGATTAGCTGTTCCCAGCAGAGCCAGTGCACCTTGCTGCAGAGGCTGCTGTGGTTGGATTTGCTAAATCTTGCCTCTTTGGAGCAATGGTCACTAATTCAAGTTTATCTACAAAACTGTCCCAGGTGGGCTGCAGGGAACAGCTCCAGCCGGGCTGGGCCGCAGGGCATGGCCGGGCGGACTATTCACGCTTCTCCTGGGGCTTCCTGGACCCAGCCTGTACTTCCTCCTGCTAAGCTGGAAGGGCTGTACCCTTGGGAGCTGTAACCCCCCTGTGCCTGGCGTCTGGCTGGCACCTTGTGCTCGAACGGGTTTCCGGGTGTCTCGAAAGGAGGACTGTGATTACTCTTTATCAATTAAACACCGGGACAGGGACTTAAAGCTCAGTGGGGCTGATTATTGTGCCAAAGCCAGCCTGCTGTCTTTGAAGGTACATGTTGGGGGTAGCAAAACCCCCGTCCCCGGGGTGTCCTCGGGCACCCGGAGCCTCCCGAGGCCCCGTAGGGAAACGGGACAATCCTGCTGCTCTCAGCCCTTCCTGCCTGGCCGCTGGGGCGGGGGTGCAAGGTCTCGGGGGGGGCTGCAGCCGTCGGGCACCTCGCACCGCCCCAGCTCCT
>WAAD01018421.1:517554-547248 GCA_013389945.1 Fregata magnificens | reverse complement strand
GCAGAGAGGCGGGGGTGGCGGGGGGGGGCCCCTTTCGTCCTGCTCGCACCCCGAGGGGGGCGCGCCCCTCGCCTCCGGCACCGCTTTGTTGTCTGCGTGGGCCCCGCGGCAGCAGCCGTCCCGTTTGTTGGAGATCCCCCGGCTGCTCCGGACCCAAAGAGAGGAGGTTTCCTTCCCTCCCTCCCCTCTTCCCGGCCCCCCGGGGTGTCTTCCAGGCTTTGGGCAGAGCAGGAGGCACCCCTCGGGCGCTCCGCTGGGGTCAGCAGGCGTGGGGCAGGGCGGGTGGTAGTTGCTCCCGCTCCGACCGACGCACCTCGGTGTCGGGGTGTCGGTGTGGTGTTCCCCACGGAAGCTGCTGCAGAAGCTCAAGACTGTTTTGGGGGGTAGGGGGTTGTTTTTAAGACTTGGATTGAGCCTTGTTTATGCTGGCTTGGAGAGGTCCGAGCAGCACGGAGCCAGCCTGGCAGGCTGCAGAGGGGCCCCGAGCAGGAGGAGGAAGTTTGTTTGACCGCAAATGGGGAAATCCTCCTCTCCCCGCAGGTAGGAGGTTGGTGTGGATGTGATCGATGGTGTTAGATCTCCCCGCAACGTGGAGGTGGAGATCGGATGAATCTGTAAGCAGACTTGCTGGAGTAGGGGAAGGCGGGGATCCTGCGATGGTGAGTGTGATACGGCATGAAGGCAGGCCTGGGAAATCCAAATTTAATGCTCTGGCACCTCTGTTTGGAGGCAGAAGCGATCGCGAGGGCTGGAGGCTTCTGCCCAGCTGGCGGTCAGGAGGAGCTGTGCTCACTGGTCGCTAAAGCTGTAAATATCTCTGTGATTCCCCCGCGTTTCACACGGCGTTTCCCAAACGGTGTGGGCGGGAGGAGGGCTTCATGGGTGCTTGTGGGATTCTCTGGAGAAACCTTCCTCTGGCTTTAGTGTTTTGAGAAAGTCCAGGTCAGACTTGCTTTGTTTTTTAACAAGGGAATTTGTCTCTCTCCATAGGCTACAAAACCCAAGAAAAGTTTAAGAGGTACGTACGCTCGGGTGCTTTCCTTTCGCTGTCCATAGGTGCTTTGATCTGCTGGGAACGCGTGGGACAGAGGAGGGGGGACGCTGGGATCAGGTGGCAGTCCCGGCTCCTGAAATGTTTCATGGTCCTTGTCTGAAAGATGCAGTTGAGTGCATCATGTCATTCCTGAACCAGAGATACTCACCTGCCTCTCGCATCAAGTGGATTTGCTTATTGGGGTCCTATATTCCTTTCTGGTGGGCTTTCCCAAGTCCAGGGGAGAATATGTGCATTTATTACAGTTCTTCCCCTCACCTACTCCCTAACTGCTTATTTAGAGGCCTCCTGCAGCCCCTGATACTGAAGCCGTGCTTTTGGCGTTGCCCGTGGGCTCTGAGATAGTGCAGGGTGAGAGCTCACAGATTAAGTGCTGCTTGTGGCCGGTGACCAACTGAGCAGTTGGCTCGCTTGATAAAGAAATCCTCTTTCTGGCTAAGTGAAGCCAAATCTTTTATCCACAAAATACTGGATCAAGTCCTGACAGTTCTCTCTAAACCGGCAAGGAAGGCCTTACACTGACGATGCTTGAGACCAAGCCTTTATTCTCGGGGGATTTCAAAAGAGCAAGCCATGTTGAAGTTGGGAGCTTTTCTACACCTGCTTGGTGAGCTCATCTACCTCAACACCTTTAATTTGTCTCATTTCAGGGTCTATCGATGATGTACTTGGTGACCTCCTGGGGTATGATGGTAAAATGAACCTTCTTGGCATCTGAAAGGGCAGCATCCTTGTATTCTTACCCCCCTCCTGGGAGCAGGAGGTGCTGGTGCAACAGCCGTTGATCTCCAAGGGGCTCCCGTTGTGAGGGGGGATGAAGCAGGGAGCAGAGCGGAGAGCAGGGTTTCCCAGAGTCAGAGGCCATTGAATAGGTTGGATGGCAGCTTGGGGAGGCGAAGTGAATTTCATCTTTGATTAAAAGCCTCTGCGGCTCATGGGGAGACAGCAAATCCCTCTTTGGAGTGCCTAGGCCAGGAATATGCCCGTGTCCGTCATCCTAATCTCTCCCTGTCTTGTTTCCAGATGAAACCCCTGTTAAATCTGCCAGAGCTTCCCAGCTGGCCGGAGGCAGCAGTGGGAGAGCCCGGGGCACCAGCTCGCAGGCCAGCAAGAAGTGAGTGCCTTTCAGACACAGCCTCTCCCACTTGGAGATCTCTCTGTGCTCCCCAAGTCCTTCTGATCTGCCCCATCCTTGGCTTCTCCACCTCGCTCCCTGCCCCGATAGCAATTGCCTGGGAAGGCGAGTTACCTGCGATGCCTTTGGGAACTGGGAGCCCAGAGCCTGAAGCTTTCCAGCAAGAGTTGGGCACCCCCAGCCCTGTAATCTCCCTTATAACAGTTATTTGCTTAAATATAGCAGTCCTAGCCCTACTCTTCTATCCCAGTGCTATTTTAGCCTCATTTTCTGTTGTATGATGTGGCTGCCGCGGTGTGCCCACGTGGTCCCCTCCACCTCCCACCGCCTGGCCTGGCTGTCCCAGGGCACCCTTGCCGAGCTCATGTGTGGTGCTGCTAACCCCCAGGCTTGTGTCACAGGTCCTTTCTAGAGGATGATTTCTTCGGCAAACTCCCTGCAGAGGACATCGAAGCTGCAGAGGTGAGCCCAAATTTCGGGAGAGAGCCTGGGTGTCCTGAGGGCTGGGACTGAGCCAGGCCAGGCTTGCCCCTGGTGTCACCCCATCCAAGTCAGCAGTGGGGTATCGGGGATGAACCGTGAAGTCTGGCTGAAGAGGTAACCCCTCTCTGGCATCGCTGTAGGGTGGGGAAGATGGGACGGTGGGGTGGGTGGATGGTGGGAGAAGGGCTTCCAGGTGCCCTGAATGGGATGGAGCAAAGCCAGGGGGGCACGCTGTGCTGCAGCCCAACCTTCCCCGGTGCACTTCGGATAAAGCGTCGTAGCAAGGACCCTTACCCAAAGCGATGGCCTGGGTGTTCCTGGCGCTTCTCCCAGAGGCAGCAGGATCTCAGCAAAGGAATCAAGGCACAGGGGGGACACCAGGAGGAGTTGGGCATGTGTTCTTCCGTTCCATAAAATGAGGAAAACCAGGGGCCAGAGTGTGGAAGCAAGGGGTGAGGAGTTTCCAAACTCTGCTTGTCTCTGATCTCTGCCCTCCTTGGCATGCAGGGATCCAGCGCCTCCGATGCAGACCCGCAAGCTCTGCTGCAGACCCTGAAGGTAAGTACATAAATATCCTTCATCTCAGCCCCACATGCGCTGCAGCCATGGCCTCCAGCACCAGCCTGCAAAGGGAGAAGCAGCACTGAGGCATCAGCAGCGCTCACCCTGCTCCCGTCCTCGTCCTGTTGCTTTCCAGGACATGGACGACATGGAAGCTGATCTCCTGGGAATATCAAAACCCAGTTCTGGGCCAGGGAAGACAACTGTGAAAGGTCCTGGGAAATGTGACTCCTCGGGAGGAGCAGTAAAAACTGCAGGGAAGCTGCTGGCTCCTGAGAAAGGTAAAAAGGAGATTCTGCTCTTCTTTTCATAGCCTGGTTTCAAATGAGCAAGGGGTATTTTCTTCCAGGATAGGGAACAAAAAGTGGATTTGTTCCTAAAATCCTTTTCCTGGTCCTTTTTGGGGCTGTCCCAGACACAGAGTGTTATTCTGGCCATGTGTTCTCCCTTGGGAGATCCCTGGCTCGGACTCTTGTCGTGGTGTGGTGACATCACTAACATCATCAGCAACAACGGCCGCGCTGCCACCTCCCACCAAACACCGTTTGGCCGTTCCCTGGTGCAGGTCAAAGGCCGGGGATCTGCCTGACCTGCGTGGAAGGAGAGCCAGAGGGGTTGCATTTAAGACATGCCAGTCCCCAAACTGCCCTGCTCTTCCCCGGGCCCTTTTCTCCTTCTCTGCTTGCAAGGAGACCCCTCCAGAGAGATTGCCACCCCGTAGGGCTGCGGGGGTTCTGCGTGTCGCAATATGTGCTTTTAGGGGGCTGCTGCCAGAAAAGTGACCTCCAGCCAGGGTGGGAGAAGGGCATCTCTGCAGCACCTTGTCTCTGAGAGCCACGGCCTCTCTTTCTAGGAGAGTCTGTACCTGTGACGGAGAAGAAGCCACTCTCATCCCCCGCTGCTTCCCGACAGTATAAGAAATTTAATTTTGAAGGTAGGATGTTGCTTCACTTCAGCACATAGATGCATGGGAGCAGCTGAGGACTCTGCCCTTGCTCTTTGCCCAATGCTTGCCTCTTCTGTTAACCAAAGGCTTGGCTGGTTAATGAGATAGTCCTTCACCCCAACGATGCTGGTGCAAGTCTAATCCTTCAGAGGTGACAAAAGGAAAAAAAATCACAGCTCTGCGTTTGAGGCCCTCCCCAGGACAGGGCCGGGAGGCGATTCCTGGGGGCATTTGCATTTTCACGTGTGCTTTGGTTTTTAACGACTGTCTGTAACGCTTGGGAGCCCTTGTGTCAGGCGGTATTCTGTCCAACTTCCAAACAGGGGGGGCGGTTTCCTGGAACAGCTGAGATTTGGTTGTTAAAGCCTGTGCTTTCACCAAGATCAGCATCTGTTAAAATCACTGGTGGGCTTTAGGTGATTTAGGTGGGCTTTCTTCTCCCCTTTTTCTTTGGCTAAACAGTGTTCAAGCGTTAAAGCACCCAGATTTTGAGTTATTCTCTTCTAGGAGTAAGGAAATGTGGAAAAACTGAACAGAAATGTAACTCTTGAGTGTTTGAAGTTCAGGGAGACTCAAGGGTATCCCAGGTCCCTGCAGAACCTGCATTCATGGCTTTGGGCAGATACAGTCTCCGGTCCCCATGTGCACGTGGTGGGGGATAGGGCTTAGTGCAGAACTGTTCTTCTAAATAACGTTGGTTTTGTTTGTTTTTATTATTTTTCTCCTTTCCTGCCCCTACGGGGTGATTCCCAGATTTAGATGATCCTTTGGCAGGGCTTTTATCTGATGAGGAGCAGGATGCTCCCAAGAAGCCAGCTCCAACAGGCACTAAAAGCAGCTCTGAGAAAAAAACAGAACAGAGCAAAGAGAAAGGTAAGCAGAGTTGCTTGATGCATCCTCTTTGTATTAAGTGAATCAGCAGCCTGGATTAGTTTGTGTGAGGTCCAAACTGATTAAATTGAAAGCCGCCCATCTCTTATTAACCAGTATGGTCATTTACAGAGCAACTTGGTAACGGGGTTAATTGTGACACAGCTCACCGAGTACTTGATATTTCCAGTGTGCCACAGGTTGCAGAACTGACCTTTCCTTTCTGGGAGTGGAGGCTCAGATCTTACCTTTGACCTCATCCAGCCTATTCTGCACGTTGCCAAATGAGAACAAGTTTTCTGGGTCAGGATTTGGGTGGCCGAGAGCATCACTGGTCCACACCGAACCACAGTCGGGGCACCTCTGGGTGGGATCCAGCTGCACTGTGGCTGCACTACAGGCACTCCTCCCTCTTGTTCCTACAGCAGGGATGCCAATGGGTCTGATAGTCCCCTAAAATCGCCTTTCACCTCGATAAATCCACTCTGGACACAGGTAGCAGCTGGTGGGTTAGGGCGAGGACTGAGGTGCATTGGTGGAGGAGGGACTTTGGGTGATGGGGGAGCAGGAATTATCTGATTGAAAACTTGCAAAGCTAAAAAAGCTCCTGGTATCAGCCAGAGCTGGAAACTGCAGTGTTAGTGACACCCAGTAATGTCCCATCAGTGGATGCACGACCACAGACCAGGCAGTAGTGTGTTGCCACTTTGTCACTTGCTGGGAGATTTGGTCACTGACAGGAGTTATTTAAAAATGACTTTGTAAATGGTCCTGAGAGATAAGAGCAGGCAGGGCTGCTTTGATCTCTTGTTAAAAAAAAAAAAAAAAAAAAAAAAAAAGCACTGATCAAACCTCCTACCATGTGTGATCCCATCCACAGAGCCACCCCCACCCCAGACACCCCAGCACACGGTGGCCCCAGTCCGGAGGAGGGAGGAGCTCACGTTTGAAGATGATGGTGACGACCTGATGGATGCACTGGGATTTGGCAGTGGCCCAAAAGGAGATGAGAAGCAGGGAAAGAAGGCAGAAGAGTAAGGGCGATGAAGGGGATGGCTTGTGCGTTGAGATGGTGCCACCGTGCTGGGTGGGGGATGCTGGAGCTTCTGCCTGTGGGTCCCAGAAGGGGGCAAGAGCAGCCTTGTTTCGCAGAGAAGAGCCAGAGCACCCTGGCAAGGCTGTGTGATGAGGAACAGCCCTGCCTCTCGGAGAAACCCACCTGCCGCTCTGTCCCCAACAGAGAGGAGCTCCGGCCAGCCCGCTCCAAGCTGGACGAGTTGCTGGGACGAGGCTCCGTGGCCAAAATCCTGGAACAGCCAGGCACAGGAGAGCGCAGGGAGTTCAAACTGGATAAGAAGTACCAAAAGCAGCCAGGTGAGCACAGCCAGGGACGCCGGGAAGGTCTGCAGAGGTGACAGTGTTGGCTTGGAAGAACAAGATTGATTTCTAATGCCCTTTCAGGGGAAATACCCTTTCTGTAGTGGTGAGCAGGGTTGCTGACGGGCTCTCAGTCAGCGCGGGGAGCGGGGAAGGTGGCTAATGCAAAAGTGTTGTACTCTGCCCTCGAGGCAGCCTGGGAGCATTTGCACAATAGCCATAACTCAGTTGCCTTCGCGCTTGGGCTGATTCCCAACAAAGACGCTTTTCCCACCCACACTGGGGAGGCACGTTGCTCGCAGGTTTCCAGGGAAGATGTTTCCAGCTGTGTTTTCCCAGAGGCAGTGATCCCAGTGGGAATTGCAGGGGAGGAGGAGGAGTGCTGCTGTCTTTGCAGCCGGCTGCTCCTCTGGGTGCTGACTTAAGGCTGCTTGTCTGAACAGAGAAGGAAGAGGTTTGGGATGAGGAGGATTTTGTCTTTGGAGCGTACCAGCCCACGGTGGCCTCCACGCCCGAGGGCCGGCCATCGAGAAGGCAGTCAGTGAGGTGTGGTGCTCTGTGTGTGTGTGTTGCTCCAGCCACCAGCCACGCTGCCCCTGCGGCAGAGCAGGCAGGGTCCCTGGGGTCCCCTCGCAGGCAGGTATGTGACTGCTTCTCCTTGCAGCAGGTTTTCAGCGGAGGACAGCAGCGAACTGAAACCAGAGCCCCGCTCCAAACCTCCTCCTCCAGCCAGCCGGAGCCCTGTGCGGGGCAGCAGGGCTGGAGGCGACTGGCTGGGCTTGAAAGATGATGATTTTATGGATTCAGAGCCGCCGTCTCCAGCAAAGGCCAGTCCTGCAGTCAGCTACCCCAGCCCTGCCGCAGCCAGGCGGCCCGACCCCACCAGCCAGTTCCCGGCTGTGGAGGAGGCAGTGGCTAAACCTGAGCCGCTGGAGAACTGGCTGAGTGCTGCCTTGTCTCGCAAGAAAGCTCAAGCACAGGCAAAGGCCCAGGAGAGAAGTGCCAAGCCCTCGGAGGCCCCAGGCGAAGGGCTGGATCCCTGCTCTCCCATCAGGTAGAGGCACGATTGATGGCTGCAGTGCTCCTGTCTGCTCCAGCAGGACCTCTCAGAAACCCTCAGCTCAGATTTAAGAAACTAATTTTAAGCACTATCTAGTCTCAGGTTGGGGTAATAACGCAGGGGCTTTCTCCCACCGATCCAGCACACAGTCCCATTACACCTCTGGGCTCTCCTTCCAGTTGCGGCCAAGATTGCACACACTGCGCCGGGTCCCGCAGAGCTGTCCGGGATCAGCACAGCCCCACAGGCTCCCCCCGTGCTCCTCCTTCCTGCCTTTGTTCCCCTTTATTCCTCTTCGTTCCAGGCAAACCACCTCCTTCAGTTTGGTTTTACACGGACACAGATTCAGACTTGTGCCATTTGAATGGGACTCGGAAGTGAATTGCAGACAGCTGTGTATCGTGGGTAGGGGTGTGTTAGCTGGGGCTGCGGCTGCCCAGGGGAAGGGGGTGGATGCAGCAAGGAGGAACACCAGTGATGGAGGTTTTGGAGTGTCTTTGCTCCCTCTGCAGCCAAAAGGCTGAATCCTGCCACAGCTGGGTGGGACACAGGCTTTCACCTGTGAGGCAGGGACTGATGTTGGGGGAAAGGGTCTTGTCTTTCTTCGCCTCCTGGGCTCTCCCTCATAGGATGCTTTTTGGTTGCAGCCAGCCAGCCGCCTCCACAGGAGCACCGCAGCAGGCAGCTGCCCTGTCGGACAAGGCAGCGAGCGAAGATGGCGCCGGGTAAGGCCTCCTTCACGTTTCAGGCGTCCTCCATGGGTGAGATTTCCTGCAGAAAGCAACTGTGTGGGTAGATGGGGGAATGGGGATTGCTGGTAGCCAGCAGGGATCACTTTGGTCTGGGACCTCTGTAACTGGGAGGGAAGGCAGCTCTGAAGGATCGTCAGGCTCTTGCCTATTTGATCAGAGCGGAACAGCCAAGCTTTAAACTTGCCAAGCAGGATAATGTCTGTGCGCCTCTCCCTGAGCTGTGAAACTGCTGTGCATCACTCGTGTGTCTGTGCCCGTGCAGGCAGCTGGTCCCCTGGCTCAGCACCACGAAACGAGCCTCAGCTCACCCGTCGGAGGCTGCGAAGGGGGATCCCTCCAGAGACGCCAGCACCCTGGGTGCGTTTCATGTGTCTGGGTGGTTTGGGCAGCAGTATGCAGAGAGGGTCCCCTTGCCCTGCAAAAAGAAAAAAAAGGCAGGAGCCACAGCATCGCCCTTGGCCATGTGAATGCTGCCCTTGCTTTGACCGGCTGTTATCGGAATGGGCTGCCAAGCTGCAGGATCCCACTTTCCCCATTTTTTGGCGTGGTGGGGACACCGTGCTGGGGCATGCTGAGCTTTGCAGTGCTGCCTTTGGGGTATCAGAGGGCTGCAAGGGACTTGCTGTCTCTGAGCAATAGGTGGGCTTAAGTCCTTGCTGTCCCTGCTCTCCTCCCCTTCCCTCCTGCTGCCCCCACGCTCGTCCCACTAGTGCTGTGTGCTAGAAGACCCCCTCCTGCCCTGGGCTGAGGCTGTGCACCGGCTCAGAGGCCATTGAAAGAAGCTTAGGGGACCCAGCTGCCTCCCTAGGTGATGGGGATGGAGGAGGAGCCGTGCTTTGCCCCCAAGCTTACTCTGCGGAGCAGAATCCCACCATCGTGTGTGTGGGGTGGGGTAGGGGTGTGGGTACGGACAAGCCTGTCTGACCCTCCGTCACCAGCCGCTGGAGCGGAGCAGGACCCTTCTCACTCTGCCCAGGAGACCCAGGCCCTCGTCCTTCTGGGAGGGGATGGGTCCCGTTGCCATGTCTGAATCATGGACTTGTTCAATTTTCAGTCCCCACAGCCTTGTTCCTAGGAGAGCAGGAGACACAGGGCTCTGCTCCGCTCGCTCAGGTGGGTCTGCTGGTCCCATGTCCCCAGGATATGTGGGGTCGGGGTGGTGATAGCAAGCCCTCCCCTGCCGACTTGCTGGCATCCAACTCTCTCCGTGCTCCCTTGGCAGGAGGAAGGATGTGCCCTGCTTTGCATCTCTGGGAGTCCGTGTTCATGGAGGCAAATTGTTTGGAGAGCCCCAAGATGCCACAAGTTGTATTTATCAGGCCAAAGCGCATGTGCTATGGATGCTTTGTAAATCATGTGCATTTACAACCCTGCGTTGCCTGAGCAGCATTTACATAGTTCCCCAGTCATATATATATATTATATTAATTAGACAACAGAGGCTCCAGCTGATAAAGGGCTTTTTCTTCAGCTGGTTTTCCCCAGTATGGTGGTGAAGGTACTCTGAGATTGTTTCTAGACAACTGAAGGGGAATTAGAGCCTTTGACAGAGAGGGAAGCTCTTGCTTGGTCTTTGAAGCCTGCATTTCTCATCTAGCTGGGCCTCCTTGCCCTGCCCTGGTGGCAGGACATACGCTGTCTCCCAGAGGACTCACGGTCTTATCCTTGAGTCTGTCCCCAGAGAAGGAAGAGCCCAGCATGCTTGTGTCTGGGGTGGGGGCTGCTAAGTGTCACCTGGGGAGAAGGGACCCAGGCCAGCAATGGGGTTGGGCTGGAGAAGGGGGGAGGAGGGACTGCAGTAGGCTGGGTCACCTGTTGATATATATTTTTGCATTATGCATCGCATATTGATATATATATTGATACATACTGAGATCGCCATTTCCAGGCTAGGAGGAGATGTTCTCCCCAGGGCTTTACCTCCCTGAGAGCATCCCTGTGTCTCCGCAGGTTACTGCACCCAGGACACATCTCCAGGCTGCCCCACAGCTGCAGGTGAGGCGTGTGCCTTCCTTTGGGGGCTGATGGCCACACCACAAAGCCACTGATCCTGAAGGGCCTCGATCTTCTCTCTCCATCCCTGTAGGCAGAGTCCCCAGCCCTGGGCTTGCTGCATGAGAGGAGGCTGGGGGCTCCTGCAGGCCAGCTCTACGAGGATGCATCAGGCTGTCGGGCAGCGCTGCTCAGTGCCCAGGCCCGTGTGGCAGAGCTGGAGAGCCAGGTGAGCCCCATCGCCTGCTGGATGGGGGACCACGGGTGACCCAGGGGGAGGAGAAGGGGCCATGTCTGCTCCAAATAGCATCAGGGTGACGGGGGACAGAGGAGAAACCTCCCTGTCCAGAGATGCCTACGGCCACCAAGTGCGGCTGTGGGAGCTCTGTCCCTGGGGCGGCACAAGGACCTTCTCCCTGTGTGCCCGGCAGGTCCGGACACTGGAGCTGGAGCGCACACAGCACAAACTGTTGCTGGAGAGTCTCCAGCAGCGGCACCAGGAGGACCTGGATCTCCTCGAGAGCGCCCACAGGTACCAGGCTCTTGCCTGTGCTCCCCTCCTCTGTCAGGTCCTTTGCCTACAGCCCTGTCCACCTCCCCTGGGGTGGGAGTGCTGGGACGCTTCCCAAATCCATCCCTGGGGCAGGCAGGCACAGAGCCATGTCGATGTGGACCTGGTGGGGGCAAAGAGCAGCCCCATGGGTGAGCCAGGGTGGGGGTCCACTCTCACCAACACTGTCCCGTGGATGACGAGGAGGAGGGGCCAGTCCCATTGCCAGCGTGTCCCCAGCCAGGGCACCGCACTGGGCAGTAGCAGGAGGGTTCAGGGCTCAGGCTGTGGAGAGTCTGCAGTTTCTCCATGCACGCAGTGACACTGATCTGCTACTAAATCCCCGTGTGCTCTTTGGGTGGAGAGTGCCAGGTATTGCCATGAAAGTAACACTTCTTCCTTGCTGTGACCTCTCCGGGCAGGAGCCGGGTGAAGGTGGTGGAGGAGACCTATGGGCAGCGGGAGGAGAGGCTGCGGCGGGAGAAGGAGCAGTTGGCAGCTCAGCTGCTGTCGCAGAGCCAGGACGCGGAGCAGGCACGGGCAGAGCTGCTGGCGCAGCACCAGCAGCGCTTGGCCGCGCTGGAGCAGCAGAGCGCGCTGGAGCTGGAGCGGCTGCAAGAGCTGCAGAGGTGAGAGTGGCATGAGCGGCACGCTTGTGGGGCTAGTTCCCCTTTTTTGGCAAAGGAACCAGGGAACGGGGACACGGTGAAAGGAGAAATCAGACTGCAGAAGCACTGGGTTGTGGGCAGCTCAGTGGCTTTTGGAATGGGGATTTGCTTTGTAGGTGGACGCAGGGAGATCTGGCTGGAGACATCATCTCAGAGTGAATGCACTGTATTTTAAAAGATGCTGAACCCAGTATTTTATCTCCCCCAAATCCCTTTTATTCAGGTCAGTGAGTCACTGATGTCCACATAGTTCGGGTCAATGAGAAATCAGTTTTTGGTAGAGAAGCCGGTAACCCCCAAATGTGGTCCATCCCAAATGTGGATGCCTGTCAGTGGGATGCCCCGTGGCAGACCACCGTGCCAGCTCAGCTTCTGGGGCCTGGTTCTCAGCCCCACGACCAAGCCTCTTCCATGGTGCCCGTCACGGGGAGCACTGGTTTGTAACAGCCCGTGACGGGCTCCTTCCCCATGTCCCGCAGGGTGTCTGTCCAGGAGATGCGCAAAGACCACGAAGAGCAGCTCCAGCGGCTGAAGCGGCTGAAAGACCAGGAGATCGATGCGGTGACAAGCGCCACTTCGCACACCAGGTACCGATGGCCAGCGTCGCGTTCCCACATTGATCCCTGGCTGCGGTGTTCCCTGTCCTATGAGGAACTAGCCTTGGACCATGGCAACAGGGGCCATCCTCTCTCCCACCCGCTGCTTCCAGGGATGCTGAGCTCTTTAATGTCCGTAGTACTCCCCTATGCAGCAGCTACATCTTCCTACTGCTCTGCTACGACCCAGAGATGTTCAGGGCAGGGCTGCCCGGCCTTTGGCTGACCACACATCCCTCTCTCCATCGCGGTGAGATGAAGTGTGTCCCACAGGGGTAACCCTCCCCTTGCTCCTCTCCGCAGGTCTCTGAACGGCGTCATCGAGCAGATGGAGAAGTTCTCCAGCAACCTGCACGACCTCTCGCACAAGGTGGAGGCCACGCACCACACCACCTCCCAGGAGCTGGCCATGGGGGCACGGCAGCGGGACAAGCAGCTCAAGGGTACGTCTGCCATTCCTCTGCACCGAAACGGCTGCGGGGTCCCCGCCAGGGCTGGGGACACCCAGAAAACAGGGAGAAGTTGCTCCGAGTCAGCCAGAGGCTGGGAGCCGAGGCTGGCCAAAGCCTTGCCTGCCTTGGTCGCTGGACATCTCAGGGTCTCCCCTTTACAAAACAGTGTCCTGGGGTTGTGCAGAAGGTGGTGAGCACAAACATATGCAGTTTTTCCATAAATATGGTGTGGACAGAGGGGGGCTTCCTGCCTCCTGCTGCTCATGGCCCTGCTGCTGCCTCTCCCCAGTACTCCAGGACAGGCTGTCGCAGCAGCAGAGGGACATGGAGGAGGAGCGGAGCCGACTCCAGGAGGTGATCGCTAAAATGGAGGCCAGGCTGGACGAGCAGACTCGGCTGCTGGAGCAGGTGAGCCCACGCCATGTCCTCTGCCCAGGTCAGCCCTCCTGTCTGGGTATGGGGCATATGTCTTGCCCACTGGAGATGCGTGGCCTGGAGCCTGTGAATGGCATCTGTCTCTCCTCTGTGTCCGAACCCAGGAGCGATGGAGGGCAACGGCGGAGCAATCCAAAGTGGAGTCGCTGCAGCACTCGCTGGAGGAGCAGCGGCGAGTCATGACCCAGCAGCTCTCCATGGAGCGAGCAGAGCTGGAGAGGGCGAAGGTGAGGTGGGGTGGACATCTCCAGGTGCTTTTCACATGTCCCGTGAGTCTGACCGGGGCTGCACTGCGGTGTGTGGTGGAGGAAAGAGCTGGGTGCTGGGCTGCAGCATCCTTCCTCTGCCCCCTCAATCCCACACCCAGTCGCACGGTGAATCGCAGTCAGACCAACCCTCTGGCATGCGGATGCGAGAGGCTGCTGTGTGCGGGCATCGTGCATGCCGGTTCTCGAGGAGCATGGGGCCAGAGCTCTCCAAGCAGGGTTCACGCCAGGCACCGTGAGCTTGAACCAGCCTCTGGATGTTGCGTGGGATTTAGTGGCAGAGATGGGTTAAAGGAGAAAAATCCTGTGGTGAATGGGACTTAGTGCTTTCTCTCTCCCTCTCTTGCAATGCTCTCCAGAGCGCATTGCTAGAGGAGCAGAAGTCGGTGATGCAGAAGTGCTCGGAGGAGCGACGGAAGCTGGCAGCCGAGTGGGCTGAATTTCACACCCGGCAGCAGCTGAGCAAGGAGCGGATGGAGCGCGACATGGACCGAGCCCTGCAGATTGACTCGCAGAGAGAGGGCACCATCATGAGCCTGGCCAAGGTACCGCAGCGGAGCCCCTTCCTGTGGCCTCCAGCACCAGCTGGCAGGCTCACGGATGGGTCCCGTCCACATGGGAGACGTTCAGAGCTGCCTTCAGGTGTCTAAGACAGAGACGTCACTCGGGGTGGTGAGGATCGGGCTGTTCCAGGAACAGCCTCCACCAGCCTGTTTTAGATGTTGACTGAAGCATCAGTCACCTCTGTCTCTCCCCTTTTCCTGTGAGGAGTTTGGGCAGCCAGACCAGGCGCAGCTGCCTCCGTTGTTAGTCTGGTGAGAGGAAACACCCGTGGTGGGTTAGGCAAAACCTCCCCGTGCCACGGGGGCATGTCCAGAGCCAGTTCTGCTCCTCTCTGGGGCTGCCCAGAGGGGATACGTGGCACAGACAGTGCAGCAGAGCTGCGCTTTTAAGGGCTACTAGGATGGAAAATAACCATTCAGGCTGGATATTTCCACTGCTGACAAACTGCCGTGCCTTGAGCATGTTTTAGGGTGTGCAACATGGTGAGGGGCTCCGTCCTTTCTGGGGAAGGAGTGTGTGTCTGTGTCCATACAATCCCAGCTCTGCCAGCCCTGGTCCCCAAGGGTGGGTGGATGAGGGCACTGCTTGAGCACCTGGTGTTGTTGCTCTCCACCCGAAACTGGCACACACGAGGAGCTCAACAGGGGCAGATCTCTCCCATCACTTGGGAAGACATGAGATAGTGTCCAGGACAGGGCAGGTAATGCATTGGTTTCCCCCGTGCCCATCCTAGGAGCAGGCAGAGCTGAAGATCCGGGGCCGCGAGCTGAAAGCCAAGGAAGAGCAGCTGGCGAGGGACAGGGAGCTGCTGGATGAGGCCTGGCAGGAGCTGAGGCTGGAGAAGGAGAAGGTGAACGGGGCCGCACTGCGCATCCGGCAGCGGGAAGAGGAGATTAAAAGCATGACCAAGGTAAGCGGAACATCTGCGCTGCAGTTCACAGCTGTACACGGGCCGGCAGCAAAGCCAGGGTTTCACACCCCTCCTGAGGTCATGAATCCTGATCCTGTTCTGGGAGGGGAATAAGGAGATGCACAAAGGAGCCCTGCCCCAGGGCAGCGAGGCTCCCTGTCCCCAGCCTCCCCAGCCGCTCTGCCTTGCAGCTCTCATCCCAGAAGTACGAGGAAGGGGAGCGAGCCCTGCGGGAGGCATGCAGGATGGAGTCTGAGCACCAGACCAAGCTGCAGGTCATGCAGCAGCACCTGGAGCAGCTGAAGCAGCAGGAACAGCATCTGCACCAGGTAGATACCTCCTCGCCTTCCCTTCTCGGTCTGGGGCTGCCGTGCCAAGGACCTGAACCTTTGCTAACAGCTTCTGTCTCTTTCTCCTGGGGATGGGGCAGGAGCGGCTGAGCATGACTCACCAGAGGAGACAGCTCGAGCAGCTACGCGAGGAGCTGCCGAACAAACCTGTGACGCTGCTGACTGCAGACCAGGACCTCAGTGCCCCTACGAACGTCCTCTCCAGCGCGCTGTGTAAGGCTTCCTGCATGCTGCTGATGGGAAGGGACGTGCTGGGGGGCAGCTGCACTTGTATTCCACTTCTCAGGAGGCTTGGGATGTTCCTGGGGGCTGTTTTAGTTCCCCTGTGTATAAACCTCAGGTGTGAGTTGGTGTTGGCTGCCTCGTCCTCTGAAGGAGCTCAGCGCAGCTCTCTGAGCCAGGACAGTGCTAGGAGGGGGTAGAGAGGGCAGGAGGGGAGAGGTAGGTGGGTTAAAGCCTGTTTGCAGTGGGAGGTTGGGGAGGGCCCTGCTGCAGGGACATGCAGGCAGCAACAAAAGGGATGCTCTGTTGTCTCCATCTGCAGTTCCTCTAACGGTGGCGGCACCACACGCTCGGGCTCTCGTTCCAGGCTTTCTGCCTCCCGTCAGGGTGCTCCCTTGGCACAGCCCGGGGGGTAGCAGGGAAACCCTGGCCGTGGCCGGCCCCACCGAGCTCTACGCCAAACTGCTGCTGCTGAAACACAGGGCCCAGCAGGTGAGGCGGTGGGGGCAGCGGGGCTGGAAGGGGCTTCGAACCAGCTGGGTGGGAGCAGTGCTGGGTGAAGCCTGATTCAGGCCTGATAGCCACAGGGTGGGGTGTCTTCCAAGATCATTACTGAGCTGCTGGGCTGGGCTGGGAGGGCTTGCAGAAGCCATGGGCACCTTGAGGAGTGATACCAGAAGGAAGGACGGGTGGATCCTCGCACCTTGTCTCAGGTTGGCTCGATGTCCAACCTGAGATGGACATTGTCCTTGGCTCGATGGGGTTGCCCCTCTCCTCACTCCATCCCTGCGGGGGAGAAGCCAGCTCTGCTGGACTCTGGCTTCGTGATGTCCCCAGCGTTTCCCGTCAGCTCCCTGCTTCCCTGCTGGGCCCTTCCCCAGGCGGGGATGCTCTTTGAGGCTTCCTCTGTGGGTCTCGCTCAGAGCGTGAGGTTATGGGCTCTGGGGGGGACCGCATACACCCCAGGGGGTACCACGCACGGGTACCTGCCCGCTGCTCACTTGCAGGAAGGAGGGTTTGGGATACTTCCCTCATTCAGGAGCAACACCCTGGAGCGTGACCCCGTTTCTGTGGCACTCTGATATCCATCCCATCCATCCCTCTCTTCTCAGGACCGTGATTTCTTAGAGGATGAGCAGTTCTTCCTCGAGACTCTGAAGAAAGCGTCCTACAACACTTCATCTCTGTCAGACTGAGGAGGTGGCATCCCCACGCACTACCCAAGGGACGGCCGTGTCCGTCCTCGCAGGAGGCTGCTGTGCCCTCCGCGTGGGGGAGGAAAACAAACAATAAATAATCCCAGTTCTCAGCTGAGGAACTGTCCTCTTTAAAAACAATGTCGGAGTGTTCGGAGTGTGAAATCCGTCCCTACGGGCTGTGAAGCCACCGTTTGTCTGGCCTTCCTCCCTCGGGGCGAGTGCCACTGGGCACCCGGGAGGCGGTTGCCCTCGTGGGGGTGGATTCGGTCGGCCACGCTGCTGGCTGCCAGCCGCGGGGCTGTGGCGAGGGAAGGCGTCGGGGAGGATTGCGGAGGTTTGGCCGAGCTGCGAGGCCGGGCAAGGCGGGGCTGCCACGGCTCTGCCTTGGGGCTGTGCTGGGGTTCCCCAGCACGTCGAGGATGTTCCACAGCTCGCAGGCAACTCCAGCTTTTCCTTTTTGGGCCATTTTCTGAAGAAACCTGGCTGTTGTGCTGGGCTTCACCTGCCCTCCCCGCTGCCCCCGGGCGCCAGCAGGGCCGCTCCGCTCCCTCCAGCGGGATCTGCCCTGGGGGCAGAGGGGCGAGGGAAGAGCCCGTCGCTCGGGGGATGGGGGGGCCGTTTCTAGTCAGGCCCCGCGGGAGACAGCCCCGTTGCTACGGCAGCGGGGGCCTTGCGCGCCGGNGGGGGTGGCCCCGGGCCGGGACCGCGCTCCCGCCCTTCCCGGGCTCCCTCGTCCTCGCTTCTTGCTCCCTCTGTAAATCGGGAACTCTCTCCGCTTCCAGCTGCGCTCTGCAAGCGGGCAGCCCCGCTGGGGCCGATGCCCAACGAGGATATTGACGTCAGCAACTTGGAAGCGCTGGAAAAATACCGCAGTTTCACTCGCTACTTCAAGCTGGCGGAACAGGAGAGCAGGAAGCCCCGCTGGTGGAAGACGTACCGGCAGCACACTAACCCCCAGCCAGGTACTCGCGGAAGGAGCTGCGCCACGCGGGGTTTTGCTGCTGAAGGTCGAGGAAGCCGTTGTTGGGGCCACGGGTTTGCCCCCGAACCCGCCCTGTGGAGAGCCGACGAGGTGCTTTGGCACGAGGTTGGCCCTTCTCCGATGTAGAAGTTTGCAGAGCGCAGAGGTCTTCAGGGGAAGTGGATGGCAGTTTTCCGGAAGGAGGGAGGCTGGCCAGGGCCTGCCAAAAGATGTGGAGCAGCATAACGGAGTGATTTCTTGGAACCTCAGTAATAACAGAGAAAGCAGACCAGGAACCAGAGCTTTAAACCTGCAGCAAATAATACACTTTGGCTGCAGAGCAGCCGCAGAGACCAGACCTGCTCGCCGGCTGGCAAACCTCTGGGTCTGGGGGCGCGGTGAGTTAGGGGAGGAGGTGGGAACAGAAGGGTGGAGGTGCAGAGGAAAGGCAGAGGTGGTAGAATCGAGTCTCTGATGTCTTGAAGTTTGTGTCTCTTTCACACACTAACATTTTGCAGGGGTGTTGTGTTTGGGTGTTTCGGTATTCAGATTTTTTCACATACATACCTGATTTTTTCACCCCTCTCTGAAGAGCCAAAGACTGACATCAGCCTACCGCGTGATAAGCTGCTGCGGGCAAAGGAAATCAAGGAAAGAAAAAAGGTCCTGAGGGAGAACCGCCAGAATGCCGAGATGGAAAGAGCAGCGCGGCTCCGGACTGGTCTGTGCCCTGCCACCTCCCTCCTTGCCCCAGGCGCTCTGGGCCCCAGCTGCCTCCTGCAGCGTTTCTCTCTCCTTGCAGCACTGATCCCCCTCGACGAAGTCAGAGCTGAGTGGGAGAAGACCAGCGGCCCGTTCCACAAACAGCGTGTGGCGGAGCACTGCGGGATATTTCGTGACTTGTTCAAGGGGGCCACGTTCACCCCCTGGGTTACCTTGAGGGTGGAGTACAGCCAAGAAGACGAGCACCTCGTGCCAGTCTACTATGGGAACATGGTGACTCCGTCAGAGGTGTGTGAGGGGAGCTGGGAACAACCTCGACCCCGTGGGAAGCCTGTGTGGTTTTGTCAGATGCTTCTAATGGGCATCATTTGTTCTGGGGGATTTCTTTTACATGGGTATTTCCTCTGTGATGAAGGAAACGTGTTTCTTGGATGTGATAAGGACAGAGCTTTGCAACAGGATTGTTGTCTGTCGGCAGGCTGATCTTTATTAGCGCGCTGGGGGGGGCTCTCCAGGTGGAGCTGGATTACTCAGTGGCATGGCCATGCCCATGACAAGTTCATATTCTTTGCCTTGGAAATCATGACCTGGTCTGAATGGAACCTGTTGTTTGAGTGATTTACGTTCTCTTTATGTTGCTCATTTAGGCTTCCAGTCCCCCTGCAGTGTCATACGAGGCAGATGAAGGCTCCCTCTGGACTTTGTTGCTCACAAATCCAGGTGAGTAGCAGGTTCTTTAAAAAGAACGCATTTAAATGGGGTTGTTTCACTCTGCTTTTGGTTAGCTCCTGTTTCTTTTGGCTGCACAGTATCTTCTAAGTAGGGACGTATTACGTATGCAGGAAAGATTGTGGCTTCCCCAAATGTGTAGCAGTTGAGAGATGGGACAGTGACACAACAGGACCTACCTCGCAGTGTAGTGGAAGCCATTTCCTGACTCCCATCTTTTGTTTACCCCCAAACTCTTCTCCCCCTCGGCAATCTGCCTGGGAGGTAGGTTAGCTGACGCTGTTCGCCCTGAGAAACCAAGGCACAGTGAAGTGAAGCAGCTGACCAAGAAGTCCTTTTAATCTTGGAATTACGTCTGTAGAGTCCTTTGCTCCTCGTTTTAAGCTCAATCCTATAAGAATGAGTTACTTTTCTGCTAGGAAAGGAACACTGGGAGGTCTCAGCTGCCCCCTCTGTTCACAGGGGGTCTGGGCGTTCTCATTTTGGGGTCGATGCAAACACCAGGTTATCACTAAGTCGCCTTTCTCTGTTGTGTGTGTTTGCAGATGGACATTTAAGAGACACGGACTTGGAGTACCTCCACTGGCTGGTGTGAGTACCGCACATCAGAGCTGCACGCTGCTTGGCTCGGGGAAAGCCCAGGCGGAGAGGGCAGAAACTCCTCCAACAGAGTTCGGGAATAAGTATTGCTAAGGCAGTTCCCTGGCTTTCTCTGGTGCTCCTGCCATTAGCTTCTTTACCCATGTTCTGGGACCTGCTAAAGATGCAGTAGTTCCAGGTGTTGCTGCTGTTTGGCATTCAGAACACTGGGTGTGATTTTTCTTCCAGTGAAAGCAGCTTCTCGTATCTGTTCAGTTGTCAAACAGAGCATAAGTCATGTCAAAACGTAGCACTGGGTGACTTGCAATCCTGGGTGAATCTGCTGGTCCTAATGGAGGGAAATGGATGGATATATAGTGAAGTAAACTTCTTTGTGTTCAGGACGAACATCCCAGGCAATGACATCAAGTCGGGTAAGGAGATCTGCCATTACTTGCCCCCCTTCCCTGCCATGGGAACTGGCTACCATCGCTTCATCTTCCTCCTCTTCAAGCAAGACTGCCCCATAGATTTCAGTGAGGATGTCCGACCCATGCCATGGTAATTCAGGCTTTCACTGGGCAATTTCACGCTCGCTTGGCTAGGCTGTTATTGCCTGTTATGATGATGTGTTTGTTACTGCTGTAGGAGAGCAGTTCCTTTCAATCTGCAGGGTTGTTCAGGGCTGCTTTGCCTTTGTCTGTCACCTGAAGCCACAATCCCAGCCCTGCAAGAACTGTGGAGTCCTGTTGCTTTAAACCAGGCTGTTAAGAAAGTGTTTTTTCCTGCCTGGGGCAGAAATGTGCACAGAGCTGGAGAAGCTGGGAGAATTTTTTTAGTGACTTCCTTTCCCACCTCTATTTTATAGACTCTGGGGTGATGCGGGGAAGTCCTTGCCTACCAGAGTGCTGCAGGAAAAGAGGTTCACCTCAGCTCTTGTGTTTGTGTCTTGTTTCCAGCCACAGCCTCAAGATGCGAACCTTTAGCACGTTTGACTTCTACAGAAAGCACGAGGATGCAATGACCCCAGCAGGGCTGGCGTTTTTCCAGTGTCAGTGGGACAGCTCTGTCACTTGGGTCTTCCATCAGCTTCTCAGTAAGAAATGCAGCGTGCAGGGATGCTGGAGGGGGTCCATTTGTGGGCTGGGACGTGGCCCTGTGGGTAACGCACAGCGTCAGTGAAGCGAGCTGTGGCTGTAGGCTCTTGCTCGGTCCTGGCACTTGTCTAGGATCTGTTACAGCACAGACCGGGTACTTATTGAGCCGTCCTCCACCAAACTAACAGCAGTCTGAGGAAACAACCTCTAAAAGACCATTTTGAATGAACGTTTTAAAATATCAGCAAGAGAGCCTTCACCAGGGCATGCTTGACCATGTGTGCGTGTGGGGGCCCTTGCTGGCGAATGAGAGGGCCTGGGGTTTGGATCTGAGCCGTCTTGCTAACGTTCTGTATCGCCCCTTTACAGATATGAGAGAGCCTGTGTTTGAATTCGTGCGGCCACCCGTTTACCATCCTCCCCAGTTAAAGTTCCCGCGCCACCAGCCTCTGAGGTACCTGGACAGATACCGAGACACCAAGGAGCCCACCTACGGCATTTACTAGGGGCCCGGCCTCCTCTCGAGGCGCTCTGGTGTACGCTGGGATGCCGGCCAGGCAGATGGGGCTGCCGGCTTCCCTGTGTTCACACAGCTGTGCAGCTGGGAGCCGCCTGCGCCTCTGGAGGGAACGACAAAGTCTCAGCCCCTCGGCTCCCGGTTCCCCTGCGCTGGCAGTGCTGGGAAGCGAGCAGCTGGGGGCAGCAGGCGTTGGCAGTGCTGGCAGCTGTGTGGTCAAAAGGCTACTTAAAGAGGACGTTCATAGATGAAAGCAAATCCATGGCCAGGCTGAAATCTTGCTACTGATTCTGTAGCAGAGCTGATCGGTGAGGGTGGCAGGGTAGAGTCCCCCAGAGATGCCCTGCCTTGCTTCTCTGCAAGGATCACAGTTCTCCTTTTGCCTGTTTCTGGAACAAACAGAGCCAGGCCAGCCTGGATTTCTTCCTCTCACAGCGTTGCAATTCAGGACTGTGTCGGCTTTCATTTGTGCAGTCCTCTTAACGAGATGGGTCTGATTAAACACACTCTGAGTGATGCTGGCAGAACTGTCTTTATTGGGAAGAGCTTGGTATCCCAGCCAGCTGGCACAGAACTGGGGAGCTCAGCAGGGTGCAGGGGAGAAGGGCAGCCCTTCCGCTGGCCGGGGTCGCTTTCCCTTCTTGGATGTTGTAGGGCGGGAAGAGTGCGGCTTCACAGACGGTAAACCTGCACAAGGTCAACGTTTGTGGAGCTGGCTTCTCCCAACAGCTACCCAAGCATGTGGACCTCAGTCTCCTTCCCCTCCCTCCCTGGACAGCACGTACCCGGTGTGGATAGGTGGAGCAAAAGCAGGTCTGCAGAGCTGCCGGGGTTGGGGCAGATGCGTGGTGGTGGCCTGGCACTCTGCTGCTGCCGCCGCTCCTGTACCCAAGCTGTGGAGAGACTCTGCTTTCTGCTGTGCTCTGCCTCCACCGTTCACAAGTTTAAACCCCCAAATACCAACATGCTCGTGCTGTTGTAGCTGCCTGTTCCCAGCTCTGGTTCCCAGTAACTTTATCTGACGATCCCCCCTTCCTCAGGAAATAAGAGCCTCTAGCAAACAGCTGAGATGATTGTGCTGAAATGTCCCCCCACTGCCATTGCTGAGGGCCGTTACCAGCTACGCCTGAGCTCCCTGAACTCTCCTCCCTGCCCCAAGGGTTCTGGGGTCTGGTTTAAGCCGGGGTGAATTAGCTGGTGAGGTGACCACAGTGGGAGTGCAGGTGTCCTGCGGTTCCAGGCAGACACGCAGGTCATGTTACGCTCCTCTCTGAGCTTTGAATATTTGGTCAGAATGTGGCGATTCAGACCAAAGAAATGTTTTGGGGGCTGAAGCTGTGCTGGGGCGTGCAGGGAGTTGTGACAGATCCCGAGTCACCTCCTGAGTCCAGGGGCAGTCTGGGGGGTGGCTCTTGAGCCTGCCTGTGATACAGAAATTGCCCTGACCCCCCCAGCAGCCCGCTGGTGAGCGCCCCAGCTGCAGCACAGACCTCCTCCCCACTCACCTGCGTGGGTGAAAGCAAAGCCGCGCGTGTGGGGAGGCTGCAGAGCCGTTGCAAACCGAGGCCGTCCTCCTGGCATTCAGCTGCCTGGGAGTGTGTGCGTGAGTGATAGCACGCCTGTGAGGGTAAGGAGATAAGGTTTGGACTGGAAGGTTGGGAGCTGTTTCTCCTGAAACTGAACTGTATGAACACCAGGTGAAGGTACGCAGTGCACGGGCACCGCAATCGCCTCCGGGCAGAAGACTCCGCCTGAGCTGGGACTGATTGCCCAGATGACATCTTTCGTGCGTTTTGGAGCCCTGACGTGCACGGGTGTTGCGAGGAACTTAGGAGGAAAAGGAATGGCGGGGGCACATGGGGACATGTGCAAACAGCAGGAGCTGTAGTTTAAAATGGAAAGATGCAAAGCTTGGCTGGCTGCTGGCACATGTCACAGCCCTTGTCACTGCAGAGGGAGGTGACGTGGCTGCAGCAGCGGTGGGTGTCCCTCTCTGCTGGTTCCCAGGCTGGCAGATGCCAGGAGCGCTGCACTGAGGTCTCTCTGCCAGGGAGGACTGCCACGCTCTGCTCAGGGACCCAGCCCTGGCAGAGGTGAGGATGCCAGGAAGTTCCCTCAAAGGGTAAAAAAGGGGTGAAATCAAATTATGCATCGTATGTGTACCCGTGCAAACACCTTCACAGAAATACACATTGCTCTGAACCTTGTCAGCCTCTTGCATGTGTCTCCCTGTGCTGTTGCTGCAGCATTTCATCCTCTCCGGGGCCTCCTGCTGTGCTTTGCAGCTCTCCCTGTCCCGCGGGGAGCAGCTCTGACCCTCCCCATCATCTCCCCAGCGTGTGGCGGGGCCAAGGGGGCACCCACTGGGTGTCTCTTTAAGAGCATGCCTGGCTCGGAGCCCTGACCCGCCTCTGGGCTCGGCGTCACCGTCTCTTCCTCCTCTGCACAGCTGAGTTTCTATTTCCCCGGCTTCTTTCCCCCATCGCCCCGGTCCCCGGTGCAGGCAGGATGGCATCACCCATCTCACAGAAGCTGGAGGAGAAGCTCGTGTGCTCCATCTGCCTGGAGCTGTTCAAGGTGCCCGTGACCTTGCCCTGCGGGCACAACTTCTGCGAGCGCTGCATCAATGACCACTGGCACAAGCAAGAGCAGGTGCCCACCAGGCCTGAGAAGGGCTACACGTGCCCCGAGTGCCGCAGGGTCTTCGAGCGGTGCCTGGAGCTGAAGAAGAATGTCACCCTGTGCAGCGTGGTGGAGCTGGCGCGGGACGGCGAGGCGCGGGTCTCGGGCGCAGAGAGGTGTGAGGTGGCCCACGGTGAGCTGTGCCCGCAGCACGGGCGCCCGCTGGAGCTGTACTGCGAGGATGAGCGGCGCTGCATCTGCTGCATCTGCACCGTCCGGCAGTGCCAGTGGCACCGGCGGGTGCTCTTCGAGGAGGAGTGCTCTAAAAAGCAGGTGGGGACAACAGGTGGCAGGACTGGGGTGGCGAGGGGGGGGCAGAGGGAGCCGCAGCAGCTTGGGCACGGCACGACATCCACCTCCGCTGTCCTGTGCCCTGCTGCGGGGATGTGATGTCTGTCTCTGTGCTGAGCTGTGCCCAGCCTCAGCCTAACAGGGGGCTGGCACGGGCTCTGGCCAGGGAGATGCCACCAGCGCCTGTCTGCTCCCCGAGAAACCTGGGGCTGTCAGGAGCAGCAGAGAGCTGGGTAAATCCAGCAGCACCAGATGAACAATGCCATATGTGTTTGTGACCCCCTGATCCAGAGGAAACAGCTAAAAATGGGTGAAAGACAGCACAGGGTTTCGCTCCTCAGTCGCAGCCTCTCCCCTTCCCAAGCCTTCTCCTTCCCTGCAAGCCTTGTCCTGCAGCCCTGAGAGGGCTCTGGGGGGCTGGGTGGGAGGCAGCATGCTGCACTGCAGAGTGTTGGTGCCTCCCTTCACAGGCCGTTTTGAAAGAGTCCCTGGAAAAAGCCCAGGAGGAATCGGAGAGGATCAAGCAGGCGATGCAGGAGCTGGAGGAGCAAATGCGCAGCATCAAGGTAGCACCGCAGCCACCTCCATGCCAGGCATGCGGGTGGAGCGTGCTGGCTCTCACGACTCTTCCCCACCCAGGACTCCTCTGAGGGGCTCAAATTGGGGATTCAGAACAAATTCACCCTCCTGAGGAAAGCCCTGGAGGATTGCCAGTGGCAGACGGTGGCCAGGATCGAGCAAGAGCAGGCAGCAGCACTGGGGCGTGTGGAGGAGAACTGGAACCTCCTGAAGGACCGCCTGGATGTCCTCGGCCAGCGCAGCGAGAGGGCTCAGCACCTGCTGGCCTGCCACGACCACAGGACCTTCCTCCAGGTACCGTCCCGGTGCCGTGTCTCTCCCCGCACCTGGACGCTGCCGGCCCTGCGCCCTTTCAGTGAGGGGACGTGGTCGACCCCTTCCCCAGGGGGGACGAATCCTCAGCCTGGCTCAGGGATGTGATGGGGCTGTGGGGAAGACCTGCTTTTGGAGGGGGTCCCTGAAAAGTTGGGGGGCCGATGCTGGATCGGAGCAGATGGTGCTGCCCACAGGCAGCATCTCCCACCCCCAAACCGCTCAGCAAGGCTCTTTCACCGCCAGCAAAACACAAAGTCCTGTGCTGCAGCCCCTCTGCTCCCCGCAGCCTCACGCTCCCCCTGCAACTGTCCCCTGACCCTGCACACCAGCCGCAGCTAACAGCAGACGTTTTGGGGATGCCCCCAACACCCACTGGGGAGACGCGGCATGTGCGGATGGGATTCGGAGCTGCCGATCCTCCCCAGGCCGGTGCATGGGTGTCTGTGCGTCTGTCTGCAGGAGTTCCCCCTGCTCCCATCTCTGGAGAGCCCGGAGGCACTGCTCCCTGTGGAGTTTGATGTGGCCGGCGTGGTTAAGCCCATCGGTGAAATCCTCACCAACATCTCCAGGCTCCTGCTGGAGGACCTGCCCGGCTCTGTGGCCCCCAAAGCCCCCAGCCCCGTTGGCCAAGGTAACCTTTCTGTTTGCAGGACCACCCCGAAGGGTTCCAAGTCATCCTGAACCACAGCCTGGCCCGTGTCACCGTGCTGGGAACACGGCTGCCGGGCACAGGGGGTTGGGATGGGGACGCACATCTACTGTTCAGCAGATGGGTATCAATGGGGTGGGATGGGCTGGGTGGCTTCCCTATGGCCCCTCCTTGCTGGCAATGCCGAGCCGCGGTAGCATGCGCCTGCTCCCAGGCTTGGATACGATGGACTTCCTCCTCCTTCTCCTCCCCCTGAAGCCAGGAAGGAACAAGTTTTTGGGTGGCATCACTCAAAATGCCTGTCCCCATCCTCCACAGGCCTGGTGCATCCCCAGAGGCCGGCGGTGAAGGTGGTCGCCCCTCTCCCCGAGTGCCAGCTCCGAGCTGAGCTTCTGAAGGGTGAGGAGCACGTGGGGGTCTGGAGGGACAGCACCCCGCTGGGGTCCCCAGCAGGCAGAGATTTCACCAAGCTGCTTCTCTGGGAGGAGGGTGGCACGGCTGCGGTGATGGGGGCTCCTTCCCTGGCTGTCCCAATCCCTCTCCCTAAATGCAGAGAAGGGTGCTGCAGGGCTGGGGTGGATGGGCTGGGGGACACTGCACGGCCAGGAAAGGGCTCGTTAGGGGGATTAGCGGCACCAGGGAACACTTTCCTGTGGAAACTGGGGCTGCCAGTGCCCAGCATTGGGTCAGCTGCTGCCCCAGATCTTGCCCCGTCTCCACCCTCTCCTTTCCACCTGACTCGGGCATCTCGCCGGGGCAGGAGTGACGTGCCTGATCCCGACGACCCATATTTAGACACAGCGCTTTCCCGCAGGCAGGCAACATCAGCAGCTGGCAAGCGAGCACCCACGGGATGTGTCGCAGGCTGCCCCAGCTGCCCCGCATGGCACAGCACCAGTCCAGACCCTTGCCTGCAGACCCCTGCCTGCAGAGCCCTGCCTGCAGTCATTGCTCTCTATCCAGGGATATGGCCCCAGTGCTCCCAGCCACAGTCCTTCGTGTCCCCTTCCCTCCCTGGGCCCATCCCGCTCCAATTCCTTAGGGATTTCCTCAACGCTCCTTTTCCCATCTCCTCCCTGTTGGGAAGGGGGTTGGATAATGCTTAGGGCATGTTGGTCATGTCATTCTTGCCAGGGAGGCAGTCAATGCCTATGGGACCTGTAAGGATTCCTGCCATCAGGTCCCACAAAACATTCTCGGGGTTATTAAAAGGAAAAAAAAAAAAGATATTTATGGGCAGCAGGCATGAGCCCAGCGTAGCTGGCTGGGCCGGGTTGTTGCGGGAGGGAGGTGAGGTGCTGGTGGCCAGCGAGTGCCCGTGGCAGGAAGAGCTATCGCAGCCCGTGCAGAGGAGAGTAACTCCCCGCAATACCATATTTGCTCACTTAACGCTTGGTTTTCTCCCCTTCTCCCCACCCATGCTCATTGTTTTTTGCTCTTAAAACCAAGCACATCTCTTCCAAAATGACCCCGGAGCCACCACTGCTTGCTGGCTGTGAGCTGGGCTGTGCAAGGACTGCGCGAAGCGTCGCGTCTCGGTGCCTCGCCAGCTATTTCTGGGCTGTTTCCGTTCCTTCTAGCAGGCAGGCGGGCAGGTATCCCATCTCACCCTGCTCCCCTTCCCCTCCAAACACGCTACAACTTGTTCCCCTCTATTTCGGGAGCCAGCCCTACACAGTTTAAACCGCATCACTGTTGGGGGGGCTCACGCCAAGGGCATAAAGGTCTGATGAAGCATTTCAGCCCCGTCCGTGCCGTTGCTCTTCCCAGACCACCGCAACCTGACCTTCGATCCTGAGACGGCCAACAAGTACCTGGACCTGTCAAAAGGTAACCAGAAAGCCAAGCACAGCCTCGGCACTGTCTGCAGGCGGCAGGAGCAGGGACCCCGCTTCGAGCCCTGGCAGGTGCTGTGCACGCAGGGCTACGGCCATGGCCACCACTACTGGGAGGTGAAGATCTCCAGCCATTCCGTCATCCTGGGGGTGACCTACCGCAGCCTCCCCCGGGAGCGGCAGCAGGGCCACAAGTTCAACATCGGGCTGGACAGGGGCTCGTGGGGGCTGCAGGTGCGGGAGGATTGTTACCTGGCCTGGCACAAGGGCAGGCCGGAGAAAATCCGGGAGCAGCTGTATAAGAACCTGGGGGTCAGCCTGGATTACGACAAGGGGCTCCTCTCCTTCTATGGTCTCGGGGAGAGGATGCGGCTCATCCACTCCTTCCACGCTGTCTTCACCGAGCCCCTCTATCCCGTCTTTTGGCTGTGCGAGGGGCGAGCAGTGACGCTGTGCCAGAGGGACTGAGCTGGAGTTGCTGCGCTGCTCCGTTAGCCGGGCTGGCAAGCCCCAGGCTGGTGCCGTAGCCGAGCTGCAGCGGGGGGCTGTCGCGGTGCAAGTGGGAGCCGGATGCCGAGGCGGGAGTGGGTGCAGTGTTTTGACAAGAGCTGATGAGGACAGGCGTGCAAATTAACCCGTCTGATGCATATGCAAATATCATGCTGGTGACACAAGTTAGGGCAGGGGAAAGGATGCGGGGCTGAGGGCCGTGCCCTCGCCGTGGGGACGAAGCCCCCCGGTCGCTGTCCGTGGGGGTACGTGCGGGTGCCTGTCCCTGCAGACGGGGCGAGGGAGGGGGACAGGGAGGGTGAAAGAGTTAGGTTTTTTCCTCTTTCTCCTATCCCTGCCAAACCTCCCAAGCCTGGAGAAGATTTGGGGTGAGGGGGATCCCGGAGGGGGGGTGCTGCAGCCACGGGGTGCTGTGGAGCAATGCCGAGGGAGCCCTGTGCTCCCTCAGCCCCACATGCAGGCAGGCCCTGCTCCCCCAGCCCCTCCCGGTCCCCTCCTGCCACTCTCAGACATGGCAGAGCAACTTTTTAGGGTGCCACACTGCAGTTGCTCTTTGTACGAAGCTGCTTTCCCCAATAAAGCTCTATTTTCCTTACTGGTTTGACCTTGGTGCTGCTGGGAGCCGTGGGACCAAACGACGCTGGGAGAGGTGAGCTGGGTCGCCCTGCTCCCGCACCCATCCCTGCAGGGCCCCATCCTGCCCCTCCACGTCCTCGCAGGGCCAGCAGCGGGGACCAGCCCCTCATAGCGGGGCTGGCAGCAGAAATGGAAGGTGTTTTATTTACAGCAGCGCTGCGATAAGGAAACTTGGTTTCCTATGGCTCTGCCCCAAGGTTGATCTGGCACAGAAGAAAAACCAAAGCTTTGATTGAAGCTTTTCCAAGGGCGAGGCCGCAGGTCCAGCATCTCCCGCCGCCCCTGCGGGGATGCTGGTGAGGACTAACAGGGCAAAACTGGGCACCGGGTTCAAAGGTGCTGGGGACATGCAGGTGAACGCGTAGGGAATGAATCACATCCGCTTGTTTCCTTTGGGGAAAGAAGGCTTAAAAACATCACTCGCCCTCTTCAAGGACAGATGGGATGTGTCTTGCCGTGCTTCCTCCTTCACTCCACACCTCCCTGCTCCTTCCAGACCTGTCCTTGGGTGGGCCCTTGGGCCGGCACGGACCTGGGAACTTATCTAAACCGAAAAATTGTCTGTGTACCCTCCATAGGAGGTGCCCAGAGACCCCATGTTTACCAGGCAGATCCTCAGACCGAAAGCGCTTTGGTGTCTTCCCAGGCCCGTCCCTGTCTGGTGCCCGCCGGGCCCCGGAGGAAGAGGGGACAGGGATTGAGCCAGGACCTGGGCACTGCGTCCCTTTTTGGCCCTGGGAATGGCTGGCGTGGGGCTGCGGGCACGAGGGTGGGCAGGAAAGCACCCGCACCCGTGTACTGGGGGGAGCTCAGGTCCCTCCATGTGGCCCCAGGGTGGGGAGCAGCTCCTGGGGGGCAGCGGGGTGGCAACAGTTTCTGGGGCAGCAGGTCCCGGGGGGCAGGGGATGCTGGCGGGGGCAGCAGGCCCCTGGGAGGGGGATCGGACCGGGCTGGCAACAGCTTCCCCGGACAGGAGGAGCTTTGGGGGGGGTGCAGCAGCTACCCCCGGGGGCAGCAGACCCCCGGGGAGTGTCCAGATCCCAGCGGGGCCGACCCTTTCCGAGGTGGTAGGCCCTGGGTGGGGGGCAGTACGTCCTCAGGAGGCCGGCATCGCCCCGGGGCGGGGGGCAGACCTCCCGGCAGGCGGCA